>JARQOD010000005.1:289945951-290004019 GCA_033576555.1 Oophaga sylvatica | reverse complement strand
CCCCCTGAGACCCTCAGAGCAGCGCGATGTGATCGCGCTGCTCTTAGGGCTTCCTCCCTCCCAGGACCCGGATCCAAGATGGCGCTGGGGTCCTGGAGGGAGGCGGCTTCCTCAGTGCCTGCCGAGAGCAGGCATGAGGAAGCGTCCTGCACTGCCTGTCACATCGCTGGTGTGACAGAATGCTGTGCACACTGTCACACCAGCGATCTGATGAAATACAGTGATGTCCCACCCTGGGACAAAGTAAAAAACTAAAAAAAAGGAAAAATAAACATGTGTAAAAAAAAATCCAAAATAAATAAAAAAAAAAAAATATATTCCCCAATAAATTCATTACTTATTGTAAATAAAAAAAATAAAACAATAAAAGTACACATATATGGTATCGCCGCGTCCGTAACGACCCCCCCTATAAAACTGTCCCACTAGTTAACCCCTTAAACCCCCTTAAAAAATAAAAAATAAAAACGAAGCAAAAAATCAGTGCTTTATCATCATACCGCTGAACAAAAAGTGGAATAACACGTGATCAAAAAGACGGATATAAATAATCATGGTACCACTGAAAACGTCATCTTGTCCCGCAAAAAACGAGCAATCACACAGCATCATCAGCAAAAAAATAAAAAAGTTATAGCTCGCAGAATAAAGCGATGCAAAAATAATTATTTTTTTATAAAAATTGTTTTTATTCTATAAAAGCGCCAAAACATAAAAAAATTATATAAATGAGGTATCGCCATAATCGTACTGACCCGAAGAATGAAACTGCTTTATCGATTTTACCACACGCGGAACAATAAAAACGCCTCACCCAAAAGAAATTCATGAATTGCTGATTTTTGTTCATTCTAACCTCCCAAAAATCGAAAAAAAAGCGATCAAAAAATGTCACGTGCTCAAAAATGGTACCAATAAAAGCATCACCTCGTCCCGCAAAAATTAAGACCTCACATGACATTGTGGGCCAAAAATATGCAAAAATTATAGCTCTCAAAATGTGGCGATGCAAAAAACTACTTTTTGCAATAAAAAGCGTCTTTTAGCGTGACAGCTGCCAATCATAAAAACCGCTATAAATAGTAAATCAAACCCCCCTTTATCACCCCCTTAGTTAGGGAAAAATAATAAAATAAAAAAAAATGTATTTATTTCCATTTTCCCATTAGGGTTAGGGTTAGGGTTTCGGCTAAAGTTAGGGTTAGGGTTGGCGCTAAAGTTAGGATTAGGGTTAGAGTTAGGATTAGGGTTAGGGTTGGGATTAGGGTTGGGACTAGGGTTAGGGGTGTGTTGGGGTTAGGGTTGGAGTTAGAATTGGGGGGTTTCCGCTGTTTAGGCACATCAGGGGCTCTCCAAATGTGACATGGCGTCTGATCTCCATTCCAGCCAATTCTGCGTTGAAAAAGTCAAACGGTGTTCCTTCACTTCTGAGCTCTGCCATGCGTCCAAACAGTAGTTTATCCCCACATATGGGGTATCAGCGTACTCTGGACCCCAAGAGTTATTGTGAAATTTGTCCTATTTCTTCTGTTACCCTTGGGAAAATAAAAAACTGGGGGCGAAAATATTATTTTTGTAAAAAAAATAAGATTTTTTTGTTTTTACGGCTGTACATTATAAACTTCTGTGAAGCACTTGGGGCTTCATAGCACTCACCACACATCTAAATAAGTTCCTTGTGGGGTCTATTTTCCAAAATGGAGTCACTTGTTGGGGATTTCCACTGTTTAGGCGCATCAGGGGCTCTCCAAATGCGACATGACGCCCCAGACCATTCCATCAAAGTCTGCAATCCAAAACGTCACTACTTCCCTTTCCGAGCCCTGACATGCGCCCATACAGTAGTTTTCTCCCACATATTGGGTATCAGCGTACTCAGGACAAATTGGACAACAACTTTTGGGGTCCAATTTCTCCTGTTACCCATGTGAAAATAAAATATTGGGGGCGAAAAAATCATTTTTGTAAAAAAAAAAGGATTTTTTATTTTTACGGCTGTGCGTTATAAACTTCTGTGAAGCACTTCGGGGTTCAAAGTGCTCACCACACATCTAGGTAAGTTCCTTGTGGGGTCTATTTTCCAAAATGGGGTCACTTGTGGGGGGTTTCCACTGTTTCGGCGCATCAGGGGCTCTCCAAATGCGACATGACGCCCCCAGACCATTCCATCAAAGTCTGCAATCCAAAACGTCACTACTTCCCTTTCCGAGCCCTGACATGCGCCCATACAGTAGTTTTCTCCCACATATTGGGTATCAGCGTACTCAGGACAAATTGGACAACAACTTTTGGGGTCCAATTTCTCCTGTTACCCTTGTGAAAATAAAATATTGGGGGCGAAAAAATCATTTTTGTAAAAAAAAAAAGGATTTTTTATTTTTACGGCTGTGCGTTATAAACTTCTGTGAAGCACTTCGGGGTTCAAAGTGCTCACCACACATCTAGATAAGTTCCATGTGGGGTCTATTTTCCAAAATGGGGTCACTTGTGGGGGGTTTCCACTGTTTAGGCGTATCAGGGGCTCTCCAAATGCGACATGACGCCCCCAGACCATTCCATCAAAGTCTGCAATCCAAAACGTCACTACTTCCCTTCCGAGCCCTGACGTGCACCCATACAGTAGTTTTCTCCTACATATTGGGTATCAGCGTACTCAGGACAAATTGGACAACAACTTTTGAGTTCCAATTTCTTCTGTTACCCTTGTGAAAATAAAATATTGGGGGCGAAAAAATCATTTTTGTAAAAAAAAAAAAGGATTTTTTATTTTAAGGCTGTACGTTATAAACTTTAGTGAAACACCTGGGGGTTCAAAGTTCTCACCACACATCTAGATAAGTTCCTTGAGGGGTCTAGTTTCCAAAATGGTGTCATTTGTGGGGGGTTTCCACTGTTTAGGCAGATCAGGAGCTCTCCAAACACGACATGGCGTCCAGCCAATTCTGCGTTGAAAAAGTGAGACGGCGCTCCTTCCCTTCCAAACTCTGCCATGCACCCAAACAGTGGTATACCCCCACATATGGGGTATCAGTGTACTCAGGACAAATTGCACAATAACTTTTGGAGTCTTGTTACCCTTGGAAAAATAAAAATTCGGGTGAAAAGATCATTTTTGTGGAAAAAATATGATTTTTAAATTTTACGGCTCTACGTTATAAACTTGTGTGAAGCACTTGAGGGTTCAAATTGCTCACCAAAGATCTAGATAAGTTCCTTAGGGGGTCTAGTTTCCCAAACGGGGTCATTTGTGGGGGTTTCCACTGTTTAGGCACATCAGGGGCTCTCCAAATGCAACATGGCATCCAATCTCAATTCCAGCCAATTTTGGTTGGAAAAAGTCAAATGGTGCTCCTTCCCTTCCGAGCTCTGCCGTGCGCCCAAACAGTGGTTCCCCCCACATATGGGGCATCAGCGTACTCAGGACAAATTGGACAACAACTTATGTGGTCCAATTTCTCCTGATACCCTTGGGAAAATAAAAAATTAGTGACTAAAAGATAATTTTTGTGGGAAAAAAATAGGATTTTTTATTTTCATGCCCGGGCATTATAAACTTGTGTGAAGCACTTGGGGGTTCAAAGTGCTCACCAAAGATCTAGATAAGTTCCTTAGGGGGTATAGTTTCCAAAATGGGGTCACTTGTGGGGGATTTCCACTGTTTAGGCTCATCTGGGGCACTGCAAACGGAACATGACCCCATCAACGTCTGCATTCCAAAACGTTACTACTTCCTTTCCAAGCCCTGCCGTGCGCCCAAACAGTTTTCCACCCCACATATGGGGTATCAGCTTACTCAGGACAAATTGGACAACAACTTTTGGGGTCCAATTTCCTTGGGAAAATTCAAAAATTTAGGACTAAAAAATCATTTTTGTGGAATTTTTTTTTTTTTTCACACCCAGGCATTATAAACTTTTGTGAAACACTTGGGGGTTCAAAGTGCTCACAACAGATCTAGATAAGTACCTTAGGGGGTCTAGTTTCCAAAATGGTGTCACTTGTGGGGGTTTCCACTGTTTAGGCGCATCAGAGGTTCTCCAAGCGCGACATGGCGTCCAATCTCAACTCCAGCCAATTTTAGTTTGAAAAAGTCAAACGGCGCTCCTTCCCTTACGAGCTCTGCCGTGTGCCCAAACAGTGGTTTTCCCCCACATATGGGGTATTGGCGTACTCAGGAGAAATTGCATAACAACCTTATCTGTCCATTTTCTCCTTTTACCCTTGTGAAAATAAAAAAAAAGTTTGTAAAAGATAATTTTTGTGGCTAAAAGTTAAATATTCATTTTTTCCTTCCACGTTGCTTTAGTTCCTGTGAAGCACCTGAAGGGTTAATAAACTTCTTGAATGTGGTTTTGAGTACCTTGAGGGGTGCAGTTTTTAGAATGGTGTCACTTTTGGGTATTTTCTGTCATGTAGACCCCTCAAAGTGACTTCAAATGTGAGGTGGTCCCTTAAAAAAATGGCTTTGTAAATTTTGTTGTAAAAATGAGAAATCGCTGGTCAACTTTTAACCCTTATAACTTCCTAACAAAAAAAAATTTTGATTCCAAAATTGTGCTGATGTAAAGTAGACATGTGGGAAATGTTATTTCTTAACTATTTTGTGTTACATATTTCTCTGTTTTAAGGGAATAAAAATTCAAAGTTTGAAAATTGCTAAATTTTCAAAATTTTCGCCATATTTGCGTATTTTTCAAAAATAAACGCAAGTTATATGGAAGAAATTTTACCACTAACATGAAGTACAATATGTCACGAGAAAACAATCTCAGAATCGCGAAGATCCGTTGAAGCGTTCCGGAGTTATAACCTCATAAAGAGACAGTGGTCAGAATTGTAAAAATTGTCCCGGTCATTAACGTGCAAACCCCCCTTGGGGGTGAAGGGGTTAAAATAGATAATTTTTATTAAACATTATTAAAACCAAAATTTTGTGAATACAAACAAAAAGGGGAATTTACAAAAAATAGAATAAGGAGACCCAGTGACTGCTGTTATATCAGTGCATACTTATGAATGAAGGCTTGTCACTATTTTCAAAAGATTGGCAACATAGTTAGTCAGAAAAAGGAAAGAGGTTTTCACCTTCTTTACCATGCAACAGTGTGCAGGAAGCTACTATCACTCACCAATAAGCAATATAAATGGGAGAAATGAATATAACTAATGGTGACTCAACCATAAGTAATTAGTGCAATACCTGATAATGTGCAGGAAAAATAGATGTGATTAGACTAAGGTATAATCACCATATCTTCAAAGGGAATCATAACAATATGTAATCCCACTTACATCTAAGCGCCTGCACACTGTATAACAGGAGAGAGGACAGCAGTGAAGGATCTCCTAGACTCCCGACGGACACCGTTTCACCATGTGGCTTCTTCCGGGGCGGAAATGTGATGTAGGTGTGGATAAAAAAAGCTGAAAATTAGACTCATCAGAGAAGATTATCTTATTCCAGTCCTCTATGGTCCAATCATTATGGTCTTTGGCAAACTTCAGCCTGGTTCTCCTTTGCTTCTCATTGATGAAAGGCTTTTCTCTAGCTTTACATGACTTGAGCCCTGCCTCTAGGAGCCTGTTATAAACTGCCCAAAATTTGGATGCACCCCAATACCCCTTTGAAGGGACGTACAGGAGGGCCTCCAGCAAACAATGTTCCCATTATTAGGGCAAGGGCTGCCAAAAATTTGGAGGCACTACAATGCCCCTTGGTAGAGATGTGGATGAGGGCCTCATAACAAAATGTTCCCATTAGAAAGGAGTGGGTCTCCCATAGTGTTTGTCTATGCAGTGAATGCAAGGGCTGCAAAAATTTAGAGGCACTACATTTCTCCTTGGTAGAGACGTGGAGGAGGGCCTCATAATAAAACTTCCCATTAGAAAGGAGGGGGTCTCCCATAGTGTTTTCCTATGCAGTGAATGCAAGGGCTGCCAAAAATTTGGAGGCACTACAATGCCCCTTGGAATAGAAGTGGAGGAGGGCATCATAACAAAATGTTCCCATTAGAAAGGAGCGGGTCTCCTATACTTGTAATGCCCATGCACTAAGTGTATGGGCTGACAAATATTTACCCCTGGAGGGGTATATATGAACATACTGTATACCAATTTCATAAAAACCCTTTAAAAAAATTATGGGGGTGTTCCATCACGGACCATGGTCACCTAGTGATATGGTGGTGGAGGATGAGGAGAAGGAGGAGGACAACAGCAAATAGCCAAAATTAGGAAGCGTATACCCTTGTGTGGGTGTGAAGAGGTGCTTGGGAATAGACCTCCCAAAAAAAGACACTGGATTTGAGTTTATGTTATGCTGCTATCATTCGCTGGTGTTGAGAAGTCTGGCCCTATCCAGCCCTTGTTTATTTTATGAGTCAGCCTGTCAGCATTTTCAGTTGGCAGGCGGATGCGCTTATCAGTTAAAATTTCACCAGCGGCACTAAAAACCTTCTCTGACAAAACGCTAGCGGCAAGGCAGCCCAGGACCTCCAAGGTGTAGAGAGCCAGTTCATGCCAGGTGTCCAGCTTGGATACCCAATAATTATAAGGCACAGAGGAATCACGGAGGACGTTGGTATGGTCAGCAAGTTACTCCCTCAGCATCTTCCCAAACTTTGCACTCCTTGTGAGAGTACCCTGCGCCTCAGAGCCTGTGCAATGCGAGGGTGTTGTGAATGTGCTAGAAAGAATTCTGAGCAGAAGCTCCCTCTGGTGGTTACAAACAGTACTGAACTATCCAATGAAGATTGTGAAGATTGGCGATCAGGTGTTACTGACTGGTCTTATATAGGGGAGGTTCCCTCCCATCAGGGTTGCTGGTGATCAATTGTTCTGGTCTCATCTTTGATTCCTGTTCACTTTGTAGCCTGCTGTTTCATGCCTGCATCTTCTGCTAACAGATAAGACATTTTCTTCTTTTAGTTTTTTGTGCTTGCTTTTTGCATTTTGTCCTGCACTTCTGTGGGGGTCTGCCGGGTCCCCTCCGGGGGCTTGTGCTCCTCTCAGTTTAGTTCAGCCACTGTTGTTTGTTCATTTGCCTTTTCCAGTTTTTTCAGTGGCTGCTGTTTAGTTTTGTTACACCAGAGAACTATTTTAGGTGGTAGAGGTTGTGTGATCTCAGGTGGTTTTGTAATTAGTAGTGTTGGTACTTTTCAGGGTTTTTTGGGATTGCAGTAAGTGTCCTTCCTATCCTTTTCTATTTAGGAAGTTTGGGCCCCAACGTTTGCTCACACTATTTTCTGTCTGTGTCTGTATTTCTTCTTGTCTAACCGCCATTACATGTTTGGGGGCTTTCTATGTTCTTTGGGGATCTGCTCCGGGGCAGATAGTTTTCCTCTTTCTGTCTTTAGGTGTAGTTAGCTTCTCAGGCTGTGATGAGGCGTCTAGGACCAACGTAGGTACGCTCCACGGCTGCCTTTAGTTGTGGTGGTTAGTCAGGGTACTGCAATCCCATAGATTCCAATCTCTCTGGTGTATTTCCTTTTTTGCCTGCTCTCCTCAGCTACCAAATCATAACAGTATCACCGGCCCAAAAACTGATGTTTGTATGGTACTCACAGAAGGGAAAAATAGTGTTAAAGAAAGAAGATTGTCAGAGTTGTCAGAGATTTTATTATTATTTTTTTTTCCCTCTGTTTCTCTGAATGCTGAGGAGGATTTTTTTTTCTCTCAATGGAGTTTGCACAGTTGTCTGGCCGTGTGTGGATCAGCTTGCCACTGAAGTTCGGAGTATTGCTACCTATCTTGCAGGGTTGCCTGTTGTGGAACCTAGGATTCCCATGCCAGATTTGTTTTTAGGGGATCGAGCTAAATTTCTGAATTTCAAAAATAACTGTAAGTTGTTTTTTGCCTTGAAATCTAAGTCCTCAGGGAACGCAGCACAGCAGGTTCAAATTGTCATCTCTCTCCTGCACGGCGATCCTCAGGATTGGGCTTTTTCCCTGACACCTGGGGATCCTGTTTTGAGTAATGTTGATGCATTTTTTCAGGCTCTGGGGTTATTGTACGATGAGCCTAATGTCACTGATCAAGCTGAAAAAGCCTTGTTGGCATTAAATCGGGGGCTTGAGGACGCTGAGTTATACTGTCAGAGATTCTGAAGGTGGGCAGTCCTGACCAAATGGAATGACGATGCTTTGGCAGCCCTTTTTCGGAAGGGTCTGTCAGAGAATGTAAAGGATGTTATGGTGGGATTCCCTGTCCCCTCTGGTCTCAATGATTCTATGTCATTAGCGATTCAAATTGACAGACGTTTGCGTGAGCGTAGAGGTATGCGTGGAATAGTGTTGCCTTGTGAACCAGCTTCTGAACCCATGCAGTGTGATAGAGTGGCTTCTGGGGCACAGCGTCATGAGTTTCGAAAACGCAATGGGTTATGTTTATACTGTGGTGATGCCTCTCATGCTATTTCAGTCTGCCCTAAGCGGGGAAGACGTTTTGCATTCTCAGTTGTCTTGGGTAGTGTTCAGACTAAATTTTTGTTGACTGTTACCCTGATTTGCTCCCTGTCCACATTTTCTGCTCAGGCTTTCGTTGATTCTGGAGCAGCTATTAACCTGATGGATTTTGATTTTGCTAAACGTTGTGGGTTTCCCTTGATACCCCTACGGAAGTCTATTCCCCTACTGGGGATCGATTCTACCCCTTTGGCTGAGAATAAACCTCAGTTCTCTACTCAAGTGATAATGAGGGTTGAACCTGATCATCAGGAGAGTTGCAAATTTTTGGTGCTGTATAATCTGCATGACATTATCGCACTGGGTTTCCTTGGTTACAGTCTCATAATCCTGTTTTGGATTGGAAATCTGTGTCTGTAACCAGTTGGGGCTGCCAATGTGTTAATACCAACACTCCTGTTTTTTCTGCTTCCCCCCAGGCTCAGGATGTTCCTGACTTTTTGACTGATTTTTCTGATGTGTTTAGCGAAAGTAAATCTGCATCCTTGCCCCCCCATAGGAGCTATGACTGCGCTATTGAATTAGTGCCTGGTAGTAAATTCCCTAAAGGTCGCCTTTTTAACTTGTCTGTACCTGAACATGATGCTATGCAGTCTTATATTAGGGAGTCATTGGAGAAGGGTCATATCAGACCATCTCTTCACCCTTGGGTGCCGGTTTTTCCTTTGTGGCCAAAAAGGATGGTTCATTAAGGCCGTGTATTGATTATCGTCTCTTGAACAATATCACTGTGAAATATCAATATCTGTTACCCTTGATTTCTGACCTGTTTTCCAGGGTGAAAAGTGCTACTTGGTTTACCAAGCTTGACCTCAGGGAGGCATATAACCTTATTCGCATTAAGCACAGGGATGAATGGAAGACGGCATTTAATACCCCGAGGGGCATTTTGAGTACCTAGTATGCCCTTTGGGCTCACTAATGCTCCTTCTGTCTTCCAGTCCTTCATGAATGACATTTTCAGGGATTTTGTGGATACATTTCTGATTGTTTATTTGGATGATATCTTGATTTTTTCCAATGACTGGGACTCTCATGTGAAACATGTTCGGACTGTGTTCCAGATTTTGAGAGAGAATGCTCTGTATGTGATGGGATCAAAGTGTCTTTTTGGCGTACAGAGGATCTCATTTCTGGGATTCATTTTGTCCCCATCTGTTATTGAAATGGACCCGGTCAAGGTTCAGGCCATCTGTGATTGGGTCCAACCTACTTCATTAAAGGCTCTTCAAAGATTCTTGGGTTTTGCCAATTTTTATCGTAAATTTATTGGTAATTTCTCTGTTATTGTTAAACCATTGACTGATTTGACCAAAAAGGGTTCTGATGTGGTGAATTGGCCTCCTGAGGCAGTCTCTGCGTTTCACGAACTTAAGCAGAGATTCACTTCTGCTCCTGTTCTACGGCAGCCTGATGTTTCTCTGCCATTTCAGGTGGAGGTTGATGCCTCTGAAATTGGGGCAGGTGCCGTTTTGTCCCAAAGAGATCCAGAGACCTCTAAAAGTAACCCTTGTGCCTTTTTCTCTCAAAAATGTTCTCCAACTGAACGTAATTATGACGTGGGTAATCGGGAGTTATTGGCCATGAAGTGGGCTTTTGAAGAGTGGAGACATTGGCTGGAGGGAGCCAAACATCAGGTGGTGGTCCTCACGGACCATAAGAATCTGGTTTATCTGGAATCAGCCAAGCGACTTAATCCTAGACAGGCCAGGTGGGCCTTGTTTTTCACACGTTTTAATTTTGTGGTTTCCTTTCTTCCTGGCACTAAGAATGTTAAGGCGGATGCCCTCTCAAGGAGTTTCCTTGCGGACTCTCCTGAGTTATCTGATCCTTCTGTTATTTTGAAAGAGGGTGTAGTTCTTTCCGCCATCTCGCCCAATTTGAGACTGGCTCTGGAAGGGTGTCAGGAGGATAAACCCGAGCGCTGCCCTATTGGGAAATTGTTTGTCCAGACCGGTGGAAAAAGAGTGTGATGTCTGAGATTCATTGTTCCGCGTTGGCCGGTCATCCCGGAATTTTTGGTACCAGAGACTTGGTTAGTCGGTCCTTTTGGTGGCCTACTTTGTCTCGTGACGTCAGGGAATTTGTGCAGTCCTGCGGGACTTGCTCTCGCTCCAAGCCTTGCTCTCGCTCTAGTGGTTTGTTGATGCCATTGCCTGTGCCCAAGAGACCATGGACCCATATCTCTATGGATTTAATTTCCGACCTCCCTGTTTCTCAGAGAATGACCGTTATCTGGGTGATTTGTGATAGGTTTTCCAAAATGATACATCTTGTGCCATTACCTAAGTTGCCTTCCTTCTCCGAATTGGTGCCTTTGTTCCTTCAGCACGTGGTTCGGTTACACGGCATTCCTGAGAACATTGTGTCTGACAGAGGAGTCCAGTTTGTTTCCAGATTTTGGAGGACTTTTTGTTCTAAACTTGGTGTTCAATTGTCTTTCTCCTCGGCTTTTCATCCTCAGACCAATGGACAAACTGAGAGAACAAACCAGACATTGGAGACTTATCTGAGATGCTTTGTGTCTGCTGATCAGGATGACTGGGTCTCTTTTTTGCCTTTGGCTGAGTTTGCTCTTAATAATAGGGCTAGCTCTGCCACTTTGATGTCTCCATTTTTCTGCAATTTTGGGTTTCACCCTCGATTTTCTTCAGGACAGACGGAGGCTTCTGTCTGTCCAGGTGTTGACTCTGTTGTGGAGCTTATGCAGCAGATTTGGGACCAGGTAGTGGAGAGGTTGTCCCTCTCTCAGGAGAGGGCCCAGCGGTTTGCCAACCGGCATAGGACTGATGGTCCTCGGTTTGAAGTGGGGGACTTGGTCTGGTTGTCCTCGAGAAATATCCCTATGAGAGTTGCATCTCCTAAGTTTAAGCCTAGGTTCATTGGACCTTATAAGATCATGGAGATTCTTAATCCTGTTTCCTTTCGTTTACTTCTTCCAGGGACATTTAAGATCCATAACGTGTTCCACAAGTCCTTATTGAAGAGGTTTGTCGAGCCAGTGGTTCCTATGGCTGTGCCTCCTGACCCTGTTTTGGTTGAGGGCAATCTGGAGTATGTGGTTGAGAAAATATTGAATTCTCGTTTTTCTAGACGGAAACTCCAGTATTTGGTTAAGTGGAGAGGTTATGGTCAGGAGGACAATTCTTGGGTGTTTGCTTCGGACATCCATGCTGGGAGACTCATCCGTGCGTATCACAGAGCTCATCCTGACCGACCTGGTTGCTCAAATGAGGGTTCGGTGACCCCTCCTCAAGGGGGGTACTGTTGTGAATGTGCTAGAAATGAATTCTGAGCAGAAGCTCCCTCTGGTGGTTACAAACAGTACTGAACTATCCAATGAAGATAGTGAAGATTGGCGATCAGGTGTTACTGACTGGTCTTTTATAAGGGAGGTTCTCTCCCATCAGGGTTGCCGGTGATCAATTGTTCTGGTCTCATCTTTGATTCCTGTTCACTTTGTAGCCTGCTGTTTCGTGCCTGCATCTTCTGCTAACAGATAAGACATTTTCTTCTTTTAGTTTTTTGTGCTTGCTTTTTGCATTTTGTCCTGCACTTCTGTGGGGGTCTGCCGGGTCCCCTCCGGGGGCTTGTGCTCCTCTCAGTTTAGCTCAGCCACTGTTGTTTGTTCATTTGCCTTTTCCAGTTTTTTCAGTGGCTGCTGTTTAGTTTTGTTACACCAGAGAACTAATTTAGGTTGTAGAGGTTGTGTGATCTCAGGTGTTTTTGTAATTAGTAGTGTTGGTACTTTTCAGGGTTTTTTGGGATTGCAGTAAGTGTCCTTCCTATCCTTTTCTATTTAGGAAGTTTGGGCCCCAACGTTTGCTCATACTATTTTCTGTCTGTGTCTGTATTTCTTCTTGTCTAACCGCCATTACATGTTTGGGGGCTTTCTATGTTCTTTGGGGATCTGCTCCAGGGCAGATAGTTTTCCTCTTTCTGTCTTTAGGTGTAGTTAGCTTCTCAGGCTGTGACGAGGCATCTAGGACCAACGTAGGTACGCTCCACGGCTGCCTTTAGTTGTGGTGGTTAGTCAGGGTACTGCAATCCCATAGATTCCAATCTCTCTGGTGTATTTCCTTTTTTGCCTGATCTCCTCAGCTACCAAATCATAACACGAGGGTCTGAGAAAACTCTCCCAGAACTTTGCCAGTGTTCCCCTGCCTCTGCTGGATTGGAGTTGTGTCTCTCTCACCTGTACTCCTTGATTGTCCAACGAACTGTGACCTCTGCCGCCAGCGTTTTCAGATGGGAATTTTTTTTAACAATTCCACAACAAGGTCCTTCTGGTACTGCCCCATTTTAGTAGCCCTGTCCACATCGGCAATAAGAGATAGAAAGTTCTCTTTGTAGCAAGGGTCTAGAAGTGTCACCAATCAGTAATGACTGTCACCCAAATTTGGAAAATGCGAGGGTCACGGGAAAGGCAGCGTAACATAAACTCAGCCATGTATGCCAGACTGCTTCCGTGTCCTCACCAAGAGGACAACTGACTATGCTCTCCTCCTCCTCCCTGTCCTCAGGCCATCCATGCTGAACAAACGGTATGACACCCAATCCACATTGGGATGAGATGAGGCTGGGCGGTGTGTAATCACATGTAATCACATTGCTCCATCTCATTGTGCTCCGCTTGCAATGCCTCCTCTTTGATTGTGAGCAGAGAGCGATTCAGAAGACAGAGAAGAGGGATGGCGCCCTCGCCGCTCAACATCTTGGTGGTATATTATTATATATTATTATTCCTCAAAATTTTGGAGGATGGTACATATGTCTGACATCCATGTCCACTCCTGAGGTCTTATGTGTGGAGTCTAAAAAGAATACAGATGGCCTTGTTGATGCTGGTAGTCAACAACTGCCCTCTTCCACTCACAAATCCTTCCCAACATCTGCAGTGTAGAGTTACAATTCGTGGGGACATCACACACCAGTCTGTGAGCCGGAAGCTGAAAACGCTGCTGAAGCACGGCAAGGACGGCGAAAGCTCTAGCTGACTTTCTAAAATGGCCACACAGGCAGTGTACTTTGACAAGCAGATCCGGCAGCTCCAGGTAGGTTTTGGGAAACTGCTGAACCACGAGGTTAAACACATGGGCTAGGCATGGTATATGTGTGAGCTCGCCTCACCTCGCCACCAGGTTCCGGCCATTGTCACATTCGACCATGCCTGGCTGTAGGCTCAGCGGTGTCAGTCACAGATCTGCCTGCTCTTTCTGAGCTGTCCACAACTCTTCAGAATTGTGCGGCTTGTCACCTAAGCATATTAGCTTCAGCACAGCCTGTTGCCGCTTGGCTGAGGCAGTGCTGCAGAGCTTCCAGCTTGTGACTGATGTGGTCATTTCGGAGATGGAGGCTGAAGAGGAGGAGGAGGATAAGATGCAGGAGCTGTAGACTGTGGGGGCAACCCTGATTGACCTAGGGCCCGCAATCCTCGGCGTCGGGAGGACATGATCCATCCCAAGGTCCGACTGGGTCCCGGCTTCCACTATGTTAACCCAGTGTGCCATCAGCGAGATGTACCATCCCTGCCCACAAGCACTTGTTCACGTGTCCTTGATTAGGTGGGCTTTCCCAGTAATGGCACTGTTAAGGGCACGGCTAATGTTGTGGGACACGTGCTTGTGTAATGCGGGGACGGCACACTGAGAGAAATAGTGGTGGCTGGGGACTGAGTACCGAGGGATGGCCGCCATCATCAGGTTACGGAAAGCTTCCATCTCCACGAGCCTAAAAGGCAACATTTCGAGCACAAGCAGTCGCGAAATGTGTGAATTTAATAGAGTGGCCAGTGGGGCGTTGGCTGCGTATTTGCGCTTGCATTCCAAGGACTGAGGTATGGATAACTGAAAGCTGCACTGGGACAAGAACGTGGATATGCTTGCTGATGGTGCTAGTTGAGTGTGTGCAACGACAGGTGCAGGGCAGGAGGCATCTTCTCATTCACCATGGACAGGGTATTAGCTTTGCACGCACAACAGTGGAAGAAGCAGTGGAGTCACCCGCAGACACTGTTCCATACATTATGCGACACCACACTTTAATACCGGGAGTAGAAACTAGGCCTCTTTACGTCCTTGGCCATGTGGTCTCCAATCTGTAACTATTAATGCAACCAAGAGAAAAGCAGTGTTCATTCAGAGAATAGACTTCTATCCCAACCTCTATTGCTGTCTTGCTTGAGTAATGGCCTTTGATAGCGGTGGTGTGAGATTGATAGAACACCTGTTGCTTGAAGTCTGACTCGTAGCCCAATGTCATGTTTTCTGATTGTTTGTCAAGACATTATGCAATGCCTTAGGTTTGGTATGCAACGCCAAATTTCACTTTAAAAAATGAATCAGTTGCAGAATCAGTGTTTATAGCCATTTCTGCAAAGTGTCACACCAGTCATTTTTCCTTCAGGACAACTCCAGGCTGCAAAATTGCTCATGCTACTATGAGCATTAACGTGGGCTAAACATACTACCATGGACTGGAGTCTCCAGACTTGTCTCTCGTTTAGCACAACTGGGATGTCGTTGCTCAGCAATTGCAATGGGAACTCTCAGCAGTAGACCTTGATGATTTTCATACCCAAGTGCATTCATCATGATAAAACATTCTTCACCCAATAATATCGTCACTGATAGCATAATAAGGTGTATAACTTTGTGTATTTCTGTGTGAGGGTGATTACAATTTGTAAAATATTTTTATTTTTAAAAAAATGCTTAGTCCATTAAGGGGACTTGAACCTGCGATCATTCAATTGCTTGTACTAAATACTGCAATACCATGGTATTGCATTGTATAGTGAAAAAAAACTCTTATGATGTCCACTCGCAAGCTGGGCTTCATAGCAGAGCCAAGTAATTGTACTTTTAAAAAGCCTCTGGCTGTCATGCTGAACCCCTCAGTTCTCATGGAATTAGGTGACCTCACCCACCAGCACTGACTTCATTTAATTTCCACTGTCGTACTCCACACAGGGGACCTGACATAAGAATACTATTAGACTTTATGTCAGGAATGAGTTCTCTTTATTGATTTCAGAGTTTAGTGTCATCTGCAAATATTGAAATTTTATGATGTTTGCCCTCTACAAAGTAAATAATAAATATATTAAAGTGAAGAGGAGCCCCTGGTTTACCACACAATTAACTCTCACCAAATCAGAGTGTGTTCTATTTATAACCACCCTTTGTCTCCTATCATTGAGACATTTGTTATCATTTTATATACCAACCATTTATGTGGCAATATATCAAACACCTTTGAAAAGTCACGTTAGACAACATCCATTAACCCCTTAACGACCGCCGATACTCCTTTTAACAGCGGTCATTAAGGGCACGCTATTAAAGTGAATAGCGCCCCCCTCAGTCGGATTTTTTCCGGGGTCATGGCTGCCGGGGGTAGCCGAGACCCCAGAGAACATGAATCGTGTCGGTTTTTACCGACCCAGATGTTGCGATCGCCGTTATTAACCCTATAACGGAGATCGCAACAAAAAAAATGATGTGCCATTTAATTTCTCTCTCCTCTGATGTGATCGGACATCAGAGATGAGAGAAAAAGGGTCCCCGATCCCCCTTGTGGCCCCCGATCCCCCCTTGTGGCCTCAGGGCCCTCCGATGTCCCCCGGTACCGCCACCATGCTGCAATGGCGAGAAAATGGTGGGCGCATGCTCAGTGCGCCCGCCGCGATGTGCCGGGGGGTTGGTCAATTTTCTCCGGGGTCTCGGCTGCCGGGGGTAGCCGAGACCCCAGAGAACATGATCAGGTGTTGCAATCGCCATTATAACAGTATAACGGCGACTGCAGCAAAAAAAAAAGATTTCTCTCCCCTCTGATGTGATCGTACAACAGAGGGGTGAGAATTAGGCTCCCCAGTACCCCCGATCCCCCTGTACCTCCCGGCGTCCCCCGTCCTCCACCAGGTCTCAGGCTCCCGTCCTCTTCTTGCTGTAAAAAAAAATGCCTGGCAGCAGATTCAAAAAAATGAATGAATGAAAGTACATTTTGATCACTGTGATAAACAGTACATAAACCACCCCTTTATCACCCCCTTAGTTAGGGACATATAATAAAATATAGAAATTGTATTTATATTCATTTTTCCGTTAGGGTTAGGGTTAGGGCTAGGGTTAGGGTTATAATTAGGGTTAGGGTTAGCATTAGGGTTAGGGTTAGGCTGGTTCATACTGCGTTATGGCAGTCCGTTAGACGGACTGCGTTACACCGCGGTATAACGTGGTGTAATGCAGTCCGTTAACGCTGCCATTCGCCCCCATTTGAGGGCGCATCAAGATGCATGCTGCATAGTGGCATGCGTTCACGACGTGCCGTCATTCAGTGACGGAGCCTCGGACGTAGCCTGCAGCGTCTGGGCTCCGTCACCGCTAGCGCAGATGAATCATCTGCTGATTCCTCTGCGCTAGCGGGTATAGCATAATGCGATCTCATTATGCTATACTGTTACCAGACCGTCAACGCTATGTGTTGAACGGGCTGGTAAAACGCAAAATGAACCTAGCCTTAGGGTTAGGGTTATAATTAGGGTTAGAATTAGGGTTAGGGTTAGGGTTACAATTTGGGTTATGGTTACAATTAGTGTTAGGGTTACAATTTGGGTTGGAATTAGGGTTGGGATTTAGGTTAGGATTAGGGTTGGGATTAGGGTTATGGGTGTGCTGGGGTTAGGGTTGGAGCTAGAATTGAGGGGTTTCCACTATTTAGGCACATTAGGGGGTCTCCAAACACGACGTGGCATTCAAAAAGTCAAATGGCGCTCCCTCCCTTCCAAGCCCTGCCGTGCGCCCAAACAGTGGTTTACCCCAACATATGGGGTATCAGCGTACTCAGGACAAATTGCACACCAATTTTGGGTTTCTAATTTCTCCTGGGACCCTTGGTAAAATAAAAAATAGCTGGCTAAAAAAATAATTTTTGAGGAAAAAAATGCTTTTTTATTTTCACGGCTCTGTGTTTATAAATTTCTGTGAAGCACTTTGGGGTTCAAAGTGCTCATCACACATCTAGATAAGCTCCTTGGGGGGTCTAATTTCCAAAATGGTGTCACTTGCAGGGGTTTTCTACTGTTTAGGCAATCAAGGGCTCTGCAAACACAATATGACGCCCGCAGAACATTCCATCAAAGTCTGCATTACAAAATGTCGCTCCTTCCCTTCCAAGCTCTCCCATGTGCCCAAACAGTGGTTCCACCCCATATATGGGGTATCAGCGTACTCAGGAAAAATTGCACAACAACTTTTGGGGTCCAATTTCTCCTGTTACCCTTGGGAAAATAAAAAGATAGCGGGCTAAAGAATCATTTTTGAGGATAAAAATTATTTTTTATTTTCACGGCTCTACGTTATAAACTTCTGTGAAGCACTTGGGGTTCAAAGTGCTCACCACACATCTAGATAAGTTCCTTAAGGGGTCTAGTTTCCAAAATTGTGTCACTTGTGGGGGGTGTCCACTGTTTAGGCGCATCAGGGGCTCTCCAAACGCGACATGGCATCCAATTTCAATCCCAGCCAATTTTGGTTTGAAAAAGTCAAACGGCGCTCGTTCCCTTCCAAGTCCTACCGTGCGCCCAAACAGTGGTCCCCCCACATATGTGGTATCAACATGCTCAGGACAAATTGGACAACAACTTTTGTGGTCTAATTTCTCCTGTTACCCTTGGGATAATAAAAAATTGGGGACTAAACGATCAGGTTTGTGGAAAAAATATGATTTTTTATTTTCAAGGCTCTACGTTACAAACTTCTGTGAAGCACTTGGAGGTTCAAAGTGCTCACCACACATCTAGATAAGTTCCTTAGGGGGTCTAGTTTCCAAAATGGGGTCACTTTTTGGGGGGTTTCCACTGTTTAGACACATCAAACAAACGCAACATGGTGTCCAGCCAATTCTGCGTTGAAAAAGTCAAATGGCGCTCCTTCCCTTGCGACCTCTGCCGTGCGCCCAAAAAGTGGTTTACCCCCACATATGGGGTATCGGCGTATTCAGGAGAAATTGCACAACAAATTTTGTGGTTCAGTTTTTCTAACACTTGTGAAAATAAAAAAAATTGGTTCCGAAGTAAAGTTTTTGCAAAAAAAGTTAAATGTTAATTTTTTCCTTCCATATTGCTTCAGCTCCTGTGAAGCACGTAAAGGGTTAATAAACTTCTTGAATGTGGTTTTGAGCACCTTGAGGAGTACAGTTTTTAGAATGGTGTCACTTTTGGGTATTTTCTATCATATAGACCCCTCAAAGTGACTTCAAATGTGATGTGGTCCCTAAAAAAAAAATGGTGTTGTAAAAATGAGAAATCGCTGGTCAACTTTTAACCCTTATAACTTCGTAACAAAAAAAAATGTTGTTCCCAAAATTGTGCTGATGTAAAGTAGACATGTGGGCAATGTTATTTATTAAGAAATTTGTGTGACATATCTCTCTGATTTAAGGGCATAAAAATTTAAATTTTGAAAATTGCTAAATTTTCTAAATTTTCACCATATTTCCGTTTTTTTTCATAAATAAAAGCAAGTCATATAAAAAAAATTTACCACTAAGGTGAAGTACAATATGTCATGAAAAAACATTCTCAGAATCAGCTGGATTCGTTAAAGTGTTCCAGAGTTATAACCTCATAAAGTGACAGTGGTCAGAATTGTAAAAATTAGCCCAGTCATTAAGCTGCAAATTTAAAACAAGAAAAGAAAAAGGGCGCATGTGTAGACTCACAAGGCTACTTTTTTAAAAATAGTGCCAATGCACTCACCTGTAATGGTTGTGTGCATCTACACAACCAAGATTAAGCGTGTGATTAATGAGGCTCCGGGTCACCTATCTCTATTTGTGATGTCATCCCATCGGTGTTTGCATCAAGCCTCCGTGTTCCTCTGATGGTCACACAATCCCACTCGACCGAATGACACGTCACCTTAGGTCCTCAGTTAATAACCCGGTGGCTGTAAACCAGAGGTCCTCGATACATCCAAATAAACCAGGCTGCTCCTGCCACTGTTAACTCCGTATGGAGACTTTTCGCATGTAAACAATGGTGCAGCGGTCTCAAGGGGCGCCAAAGGAATAATGGACAATTTAATAAATGTTAGCCAAACTTTATTCTTCCTCCAACACCACTGATGAAAACGGTTTGGACCGTTGAAATGCGTTGTGGCAGTGGTATTGGAGGAAGAATAAAGTTTGGCTAACATTTATTAAATTGTCCATTATTCCTTTGGCGCCCCTTGAGACCGCAGCACCATTGTTTACATTAAGCTGCAAATTGGCTCTGCCACTAAGGGGTTAAATTCCCTTGGTCCAGTAGAGTGCTACCGTGTTTTCTTTTTCTATGTAATTCAGCTATCGCAGCTTGCTCCCAATTCACACTTAGGAGGTGCTGATCAGGTTATTTCTCCATATTTTACTATTGGAGGTGGGAATGCGCCAGCCTGATGCTACTCTCCTATTAACCAGCAGGTGATTTTATCAGTTCTACTTACTGATTTGAATTGAAGGACATGTTTGTCCATTTAACTGTAGGCTGAGAGCTCAAAAGAGGTATGTACAGTAGAATGGGACCTATCAGAGGGAGGTCACCTTTTCATGGTTAATGGACATATATGAATTGGCCATTTTATACGCTAAGAATCTTCATTTTTGTAAGTACATCTTACTGAGTAATAACACGGTTTAAATTCAATGTCTTCAGTGTTTACATATATCCTGGCATACAGTACAGACCAAAAGTTTGGACACACCTTCTCATTTAAAGATTTTTCTGTATTTTCATGACTATGAAAATTGTAAATTCACACTGAAGGCATCAAAACTATGAATTAACACATGTGGAATTATATACTTAAAAAAAAAGTGTGTAACAACTGAAATTATGTCTTATATTCTAGGTTCTTCAAAGTAGCCACCTTTTGCTTTGATGACTGCTTTGCACACTCTTGGCATTCTCTTGATGAGCTTCAAGAGGTAGTCACCGGAAATGGTCTTCCAACAATCTTGAAGGAGTTCCCAGAGATGCTTAGCACTTGTTGGCCCTTTTGCCTTCACTCTGCTGTCCAGTTCACCCCAAACCATCTCGATTGGGTTCAGGTCTGGTAACTGTGGAGGCCAGGTCATCTGGCATAGCACCCCATCACTCTCCTTCTTGGTCAAATAGCCCTTACACAGTCTGGAGGTGTGTTTGGGGTCATTGTCTTGTTGAAAATTTAATGATGGTCCAACTAAATGCAAACCGGATGGAATAGCATGCCGCTGCAAGATGCTGTGGTAACCATGCTGTTTCAGTATGCCTTCAATTTTGAATAAATCCCCAACAGTGTCACCAGCAAAGCACCCCCACACCATCACACCTCCTTCTCCATGCTTCACGGTGGGAACCAGGCATGTAGAGTCTATCCGTTCACCTTTTCTGCGTTGCACAAAGACACGGTGGCTGGAACCAAAGATCTCAAATTTGGACTCATCAGACCAAAGCACAGATTTCCACTGGTCTAATGTCCATTCCTTGTGTTCTTTAGCCCAAACAAGTCTCTTCTGCTTGTTGCCTGTCCTTAGCAGTGGTTTCCTAGCAGCTATTTTACCATGAAGGCCTGCTGCATAAAGTCTCCTCTTAACAGTTGTTGTAGAGATGTGTCTGCTGCTAGAACTCTGTGTGGCATTGACCAAGTCTCTAATCTAAGCTGCTGTAAACCTGCGATTTCTGAGGCTGGTGACTCGGATAAACTTATCCTCAGAAGCAGAGTTGACTCTTGGTCTTCCTTTCCTGGGGGGGTCCTCATGTGAGCCAGTTTCTTTGTAGCGCTTGATGGTTTTTGCAACTGCACTTGGGGACACTTTCAAAGTTTTCCCAATTTTTCAGACTGACTGACCTTCATTTCTTAAAGTAATGATGCCACTCGTTTTTCTTTACTTAGCTGCTTTTTTCTTGCCATAATACAAATTCTAACAGTCTATTCAGTAGGACTAGTGTTGAGCATTCCGATACTGCAAATATCGGGTATCGGCCGATATTTGCTGTATCGGAATTCCGATTCTGAGTTCCGATATTTTTGTCATATCGGATACCAGAATCGGAGATTTCCGAGAAAGTCTATGGGAGTTCCTGTGTCACAGAACGAAGTACGTGACACAGGAACTCCCCAAAACTGTCACTGTCAGTGTCGGTCGGGTCTGTCAGGTGTCAGGACTCAGCAGAGTCAGCACTTACCTGGCAGAAGATCCCCTTCCCCGGTGGTCACATCCTCCTGGATGGCCGCCATTACCCTGTCCCTGGCGGTCACGTGAAGAATCTCACGATATCTGCAGTGACTGCCGGGTACTGGGTAATCTCGGCCAGCTGTACTCTCGCGACAGCTGGCCGTAAACCAGTCCGGATTATGTCACCGCCGGGGACGCAGCTAAGGTAAGCAGCTCTGCTCTATGTGGATGTCAGGCTCAGCATGTCATCCAGATGTAGCAGAGCTGGACTCGTCGTGGGACACTCGTGATTTTGGACTGCGTCGGACAGGGAGTATTTGTGTTGGTTTATTATTTTTGTTTTTTTACAGGAGATCGATGGCGTCGCAGGAATGAGCGTGAAATAAAAATAATGAAAACTGTGGTATTTTATTTCATTAAAAGACTTTTTTCTTGCTGTGTTTTTTTTTTTTTAATTTACAAACTATGATTAATAATGGATCGGTGTCTTATTGATGCCTCTCCATTTTTAACCAGGATTATTGTCACCGATCAATCAAAGGTGACATTAACCCCTTATTACCCCGCTTGCCACCGCTACAGGGCAAGTGGGAAGATCCGGGTAAAGTGCCACAATAGGCGCATCTTTGGATGCGCCATTTGTGGGGCTGCTGCAGCCTGGTATTTTTAGGCTGTTGAGGGCCAAAATCCATGGGCCTTGACAGTCTTTTAATACCAGGCCGCAGCAGTCTGCATTTTACTTGGCTGGTTAACAAAAATAGAGGGATCCCCACGCCATTTTTTTTTTAGGGGATTCCCTATTTTTGTTAACCAGCCAAGCTAAGCAGACTGCTGTGGCCTGGTATTATCAGGCTTGCAAGGTCCATGGATATTGGATCCTTACCAGCCTGAAAAACCAGGCCTCAGCAGTCTGCTTCATCTGGCTGGTTAACAAAAATAGGGGGACCCCACGCCACTTTTTTTCGAGGAGATCCTCTATTTTTGTTAACCAGCCAAGCTAAGCAAACTGCTGTGGTATGGTTTTATCAGGCTTGCAAGGTCCATGGATATTGGCTCCTTAACAGCCTGAAAAAACAGGCCTCAGTAGTCTGCTTTATCAGGCTGGTTAACAAAAATAGGGGGGACCCCACACCATTTTTTTTAGAGGGGATCCTCTATTTTGTTAATCAGTTCACTTCAGGTCAGCCGGAATTCCCTCTGACGTCACTGATGCTGTGGGTGTCCTGGCTGACCTGAAGTGAAAGTGGAAAGCAATCATTATGCTAACCACTTCCTCTCCTGTCAGCCAGGAGAGGAGATGATTCAGTCGGGGGATTACTGTGAGGCTGGCAGCATTAGCTGCGGTCTCTGCAGTAAACATTAACCCTTTCAGAAGGATTACATCGGGGGACCTGACTGAACATCGGATAGGTAAGAATAATGTTGCTTTATTATTTTATTTTTATTACAGGTGAACAAGGGCTTCGCAAGGAATGGCAGTAAGAATAAAAGATGGTCAAAAACTGTGTGTTTATTTCATTAAAATGATTTTTAATTAAAGTGTGTGTGTTTCATTTTTTTTCATACAATAGGATTAATAATTGATAGTTGTCTAATTGACAGCTCTCAATTATTAACCTGGCTTAAATTCACCTTTCAATAGCAAGGTGGATTTAACCCCTTATTAACCCATTCGCCACCACTACGGGGCAATGGGAATAGACGGGCAAAGTGCCAGAAAGGGCGAATCTAATTATAGATTTGCCTTTTCTGGGGTGTCTGGGGCAGATGTTAGTAGCCGGGGGGGGAAATAATGGTCCCTCTCTGGGCTATTATTATCTGCCCCCACTCGCTGGCTTTGTCTGTCTGATTAAGAAAATAGGGTGGGAGACCACACATTTTTTTTCAACAATTTACACCTCATATATATATATATACATGTCATTGAATTTGTGACACATATATATATATATTTATATTTATAGTTCATACACTTCTACATAGTATAATAGCAGCTAATTCAATTGCCGGCTTTTGCGAAAATACAGAAGCCGACATGAAATGACACATGGTTTACATAGAGTTAACCATGTCATTTCATGTTGTTTGATATATTGTTTTCACTAACAATTACATGAGTGTATGTGTGCAAAATTTGACACATGTAGGGGTTAATTAAAGGTGTAAATTCGTAGCAAAAAAATGTGTTTTTTTTACAACGAATTTACACCTTTAATTAACCCCTACATGTGTGAAATTTTGCACACATACACTCATGTAATTGTTTGTGAAAACCAGATATCAAACTACATGAAAAGACATGGTTAACTCTATGTAAATCATGTGTCATTTCATGTCGGGTGCTTCTGTATTTTCACAAAAGCCGGCATTACCCGGCAATTGAATCAGAGGCTATTTTACTATGTAGAAGTGTATGAACTATAAATATTTGTATATATATATATATAGATATATATATATAATCTATATATATATGTCACAATGACATGTGTATATATGTATATTATATATATATATATATATATATATATATATATTATATATGTGTATATTTAGTGTTTACAAGGAAAGAAAGGGTTTTTTTTTGTTCCGATATTTCTGTCCCATTGACTTGCATTGTGTTTCCGGTATCGGATCGGCGATACCCGATACTTTTTGAGTATCGGGCCGATCCAATCCGATCTGATATTTTAGGATATCGGGCAGTATCGCTCAACACTAAGTAGGACTATCATCTGTGTATCCACCAGACTTCTGCACAACACAACTAATGGTCCCAACCCCATTTATAAGGCCAGAAATCCCACTTATTAAACCTGACAGGGCACACCTGTGAAGTGAAAACCATTCCCAGTGACTACCTCTTGAAGCTCATCAAGAGAATGCCAAGAGTGTGCAAAGCAGTCATCAAAGCGAAAGGTGGCTACTTTGAAGAACCTAGAATATAAGACATATTTTCAGTTGTTACACACTTTTTTGTTAAGTATATAATTCCACATGTGTTAATTCATAGTTTTGATGCATTCAGTGTGATTTTACAATTTTCACAGTCATGAAAATACAGAAAAATCTTTAAATGAGAAGGTGTGTCCAAACTTTTGGTCTGTACTGTGTATCTTGCTCATATAGAGTGCTGCTGTGTTTTCTTTTTCTATATAATGCAGCTATCACAGCTTGCACCTGTTCACACTTAGGAGGTGCTGGTCAGGATTTTCTTTACATTTTACTATTTGAGGTCTGACTGCGTCTAGCCTGATTTTACACTCCTCCCATTAACCAGCAGATGATTTTAATCAGTTCTACTTACCCATTTGAATTTTAGGCTCATGGCCCTGGAGAGACATGTTTTATCCTGTAACTGTATAACTGTATAACTATATAACTATAACTGTAGGCTGATAGCTCAAGAGAGGTATGTACAGTAGAACAGGGACCCACGGTTGATGGGCATACATGGATTGGCCATTTTATGCACTAAGAACCTTCATTTTTGTAAGTACATATTTCTGATTAATAACACGGTTTAAATTCAATGTTTTCAGTGTTTGCATATATCTCAGCTCATATAGAGTGCTCCTGTGCTTTCTTTTTCTATATAACGCAGCTATGTCAGCTTGCACCTGTTCACACATAGTAGCTGCTGGTCAGGTTTTTTCTTTATATTTTACTGTTTGAGGTGTGACTGCCTCCAGCCTGATTTTGCACTCCTCCCATTAACCAGCAGGTGATTTTAATCAGTTCTACGTACCCATTTGAATTGTAGGCTCATAGCCTGTGTGCTGGGAGTGTCTGAGAAAACATAGCTCATAGCCTGGGAGAGACATGTTTGTCCATTTAATGATAGGCATACGTGAATTGGCCAATTTATGTGCTAAGAACCTTCATTTTTGTAAGTACATCTTACTGAGTAACAGCACAGTTTAGATTCAATGTCTTCAGTGTTTGCATATTTCTTGGCTCATATAGAATGCGGCTTTGTTTTCTTTTTCTACATAGATAGATAGGTAATGTCTATAACTGCAGAAATATATAACAAAAAAATAGCAATGCCGGTAATCATCATAAGTGCAAGTCGAGTAGTCCAACCCAAACCATTAAGTCTGCATTCACTATGTGTGACTGCAGACATGAATTCCCCTAGTGGATTTGCTGGTTTCCATACACTTGTATGGAGCAAGGCCATGCCCTTTTGTCTCCCAAGCCCAATGGTCAGTCGTGTCTCTAGATGGGGTGCGGCCTCGCACTATACAAGTGTATGGAGTGAGGCCATGCCCAGTAGCCGGGAGTATGTATAAATCATACACAACCTCCGGTCCCAACTCAGAAATCCGTGCTGAGAAATTCTTAAGTCTGCAGTGACATAGTGACTTCAGACTTATCGGTTTGGACCGGGCAACCCTTGTGACAAACCCGCACCTTGCTACCTCACCTTATATCACTATAACAGCAGAGAGATCACATTGTATAATCTCCTCTCCTGCACCAATGTGATGTTCCACACCCCCTGGGGACACGTAAAAACAGCTTGTCACAGTTTTACACAGACACCCCCTGACCACATGGACCCAGGGAGGCACAGGAATTGAGAGGATGTGGCCCACGCATTCGCTGGTGTGGCAGCACACTTGCTCACAACACTAACAGTCTGAGAGTCCCCTTTCACAAACACCAGTGAAACAGAATCTTACCAGTCTGGTAGGCCTGCCTCCAGTTCCTCGTTAGATATAAGCCCGGTCTGTTAACATGATTATATCAGACCAGAAACATGTATATCAGACCCGTAGCATGTAAAGTTAAAGCTTAGAACACAGATAAATGTATTCGTGGATCAAGATAAAAAACCAGCGCAAGGTTAAATTTTATATTTAATCACCTTAAGGGCACACTTTACAATACACTACATACACAATGGTTAGAGATTTACAATGGTCAGATATGCAAATACAGGTCATAGTACAAAAGTTATAAGTAGATGAATCATGTCAATTACCTGCTTGATGTTTGGCCGTTGGATAATGTCAATCACATGGGAGGTGTGGGACCAGCTATTTCCAATTTCTTCCAACATGCTGCATGACGTGACCTCCCTTGACAAAGAAAAAAGGCCAAAATTGTCACACATGCACTTAGTCCCTTGGTCAGTCACTCCCTTCCCCACTCTCGGGATGGCCCTGGTCTCACTCCCAGTTTCTCTGGCAGCTGAAACTCCAAAACCTATAATGGATTACAACTTCTCAATGGACGTCATAGGGCAGCGGTTCTGGCACTATTGGATTCGGACAGACCCCTGTTATGTTTCGGTAGCTGAGGAGTGCAGGTAAAAAAGGCAATACACCAGAGCAGTTGGAATCTATGGAATTGCAGTACCCTGACTAACCACCACAACTAGAGGCAGCCGTGGAGCGTTCCTACGTTGGTCCTAGACGCCTCGTCACAGCCTGAGAAACTAACTACACCTAAAGATAGAAATAGGAAAGCTATCTGCCCCGGAGCAGAACCCCAAAGATAATAGAAAGCCCCCAAACATGTAATAGCGGTTAGACAAGAGGAAATACTGACACAGAAAGAAAATAGAATGAGCAAACGCTGGGGCCCAAACTATCTAAATAGAAAAGGACAGGAAGGGTACTTACTGCAATCCCAGAAAACCCTGAAAAACACCAACTCTACTAATTTCAAAATCACCTGAGATCACACGACCTCTACCACCTAAATTAGCTCTCTGGTGTAACAAAATCAAAACAGCAGCCACTGAAAAAACTGGAAAAAGCAAAAGAACAAAACTCAGTGGCTGAACTAAACTGAGAAGGCAAAAGCCCCCGGAGGGACCCAGAAGGCCCCCAAAGAAGTGCAGGACAAAATGCAAAAATATAGCAACAACACAAAAGAAGAAAAATTCTTATCTGGTAGCAGGAGATGCAGACACGACACAGCAGGCTACAAGGGAAACTGGAATGAAGGATTCAGACCAGAACAATTGATCACCGGCAACCCTGATGGGAAAATGACTCCCTTATATAAGACCAGTCAGTAACACCTGATTCCCAGTCCTCACAATCTTCACTAGTACCGCTTGTAACCACCAGAGGGAGCCTCTGCTCAGAACTCATCTCAAACCCATTCACAACAGTACCCCCCCCTTGAGGAGGGGTCACCGAACCCTCATTTGAGCAACCAGGTCGGTCAGGATGAGTTCTATGATACGCACGGATAAGTCTCCTAGCATGGATGTCCGAAGCAAACACCCAAGAATTGTCTTCCTGACCATAACCTCTCCATTTAACCAAATACTGGAGTCTTCGTCTAGAAAAACGAGAATCCAATGTTTTCTCAACCACATACTCCAGATTGCCCTCAACCAAAACAGGGTCAGGAGGCACAGTAGCAGGAACCACTGGCTCAACAAACCTCTTCAACAAGGACTTGTGGAACACGTTATGGATCTTAAATGTCCCTGGAAGAAGCAAACGAAAAGAAACAGGATTAATAATCTCCATGATCTTATAAGGTCCAATGAACCTAGGCTTAAATTTAGGAGATGCTACTCTCATAGGAATATTCTTTGAGGACAACCAGACCAAGTCCCCCACTTTAAACCGAGGACCATCAGTCCTATGCCGGTTAGCAAACCGCTGGGCCTTCTCCTGAGAGAGGGACAACCTCTCCACTACCTGGTCCCAAATCTGTTGCATACGCTCAACAACAGAGTCAACACCTGGACAGACAGAAGCTTCCATCTGTCCTGAAGAAAATCGAGGGTGAAAACCAGAATTACAGAAAAACGGAGACATCAAAGTGGCAGAGCTAGCCCTATTATTAAGAGCAAACTCAGCCAAAGGCAAAAAAGAGACCCAGTCATCCTGATCAGCAGACACAAAGCATCTTAGATAAGTCTCTAATGTCTGGTTTGTTCTCTCAGTTTGACCATTGGTCTGAGGATGAAATGCCGAGGAGAAAGACAATTGAACACCCAGTTTAGAACAAAAAGTCCTCCAAAATCTGGAAACAAACTGGACTCCTCTGTCAGACACAATGTTCTCAGGAATGCCGTGTAAACGAACCACGTGCTGAAGAAACAACGGCACCAATTCAGAGGAGGAAGGCAACTTAGGTAATGGCACAAGATGTATCATTTTGGAAAACCTATCACAAATTACCCAGATGGTGGTCATTCTCTGAGAAACAGGAAGATCGGAAATGAAATCCATAGAGATATGGGTCCATGGTCTCTTGGGCACAGGCAATGGCATCAACAAACCACTAGAGCGAGAGCAAGGCTTGGAGCGAGAGCAAGTCCCGCAGGACTGCACAAATTCCCTGACATCGCGAGACAAGGTAGGCCACCAAAAGGACCGACTAACCAAGTCTCTGGTACCAAAAATTCCGGGATGCCCAGCCAATGCGGAACAATGAATCTCAGACATCACACTCTTTTTCCATTGGTCCGGGACAAACAATTTTCCAACAGGGCAGCGCTCGGGCCTATCCTCCTGACACCCCTCCAGAGCAAGTCTCAAATTGGGCGAGATGGCGGAAAGAACTACACCCTCTTTCAAAATAACAGAAGGATCAGATAACTCAGGAGAGTCCGCAAGGAAACTCCTCGAGAGGGCATCCGCCTTAACATTCTTAGTGCCAGGAAGAAAGGAAACCACAAAATTAAAACGTGTGAAAAACAAGGCCCACCTGGCCTGTCTAGGATTGAGTCGCTTGGCAGATTCCAGATAGACCAGATTCTTATGGTCCGTAAGGACCACCACCTGATGTTTGGCTCCCTCCAGCCAATGTCTCCACTCTTCAAAAGCCCACTTCATGGCCAATAACTCCCGATTACCCACGTCATAATTACGTTCAGTAGGAGAAAATTTTCGAGAGAAAAAGGCACAAGGGTTACTTTTAGAGGTCTCTGGATCTTTTTGGGACAAAACGGCACCTGCCCCAATTTCAGAGGCATCAACCTCCACCTGAAATGGCAGAGAAACATCAGGCTGCCGTAGAACAGGAGCAGAAGTGAATCTCTGCTTAAGTTCCTGAAATGCAGAGACTGCCTCAGGAGGCCAATTCACCACATCAGAACCCTTTCTGGTCAAATCAGTTAATGGTTTAACAATAACCGAGAAATTACCAATAAATTTACGATAAAAATTGGCAAAACCCAAAAATCTCTGAAGAGCCTTTAATGAAGTAGGTTGGACCCAATCACAGATGGCCTGAACCTTGACCGGGTCCATTTCAATAACAGATGGGGACAAAATGAATCCCAGAAATGAGATCTTCTGTACGCCAAAAAGACACTTTGATCCCTTCACATACAGAGCATTATCCCTCAAAATCTGGAACACAGTCCGAACATGTTTCACATGAGAGTCCCAGTCATTAGAAAAAATCAAGATATCATCCAAATAAACAATCAGAAATTTGTCCACAAAATCCTGAAAATGTCATTCATGAAGGACTGGAAGACGGAAGGGGCATTAGTGAGCCCAAAGGGCATCACTAGGTACTCAAAATGCCCTTCAGGGGTATTGAATGCCGTCTTCCATTCATCCCCGTGCTTAATGCGAATAAGGTTATACGCCCCCCTGAGGTCAAGCTTGGTAAACCAAGTAGCGTTTTTCACCCTGGAAAACAGGTCAGAAATCAAGGGTAACGGGTATTGATATTTCACAGTAATATTGTTCAAGAGACGATAATCAATACACGGCCTTAATGAACCATCTTTTTTGGCCACAAAGAAAAAACCGGCACCTAAGGGTGAAGAGGATGGTCTGATATGACCCTTCTCCAATGATTCCTTGATATAAGACCGCATAGCGTCATGTTCAGGTACAGACAAGTTAAAAAGGCGACCTTTAGGGAATTTACTACCCGGCACTAATTCAATAGCGCAGTCATAGCTCCTATGGGGAGGTAAGGATGCAGATTTACTTTCGCTAAACACATCAGAAAAATCAAACAAAAAGTCAGGAACATCCTGAGCTTGGGGGGAGGCAGAAAAAACAGGAGTGTTGGTATTAACACATTGGCAGCCCCAACTGGTTACAGACACAGATTTCCAATCCAAAACAGGATTATGAGACTGTAACCAAGGGAAACCCAGCACGATAATGTCATGCAGATTATATAGAACCAAAAATTTGCAGCACTCCTGGTGATCAGGTTCAACCCTCATTATCACCTGAGTAGAAAACTGGGGTTTATTCTCAGCCAAAGGGGTAGAATCGATCCCCAGTAGGGGAATAGACTTCTGTAGGGGTATCAAGGGAAACCCACAACGTTTAGCAAAATCATAATCCATCAGGTTAATAGCTGCTCCAGAATCAACGAAAGCCTGAGCAGAAAATGAGGACAGAGAGCATATCAGAGTGACAGTTAATAAAAACTTAGTCTGAACACTACCCAAGACAACTGAGCGTGCAAAACGTCTTCCCCGCTTAGGGCAGACTGAAATAGCATGAGAGGCATCACCACAGTAGAAACATAACCTATTGCGCTTTCGAAACTCATGACGCTGTGCCCCAGACACCACTCCATCACACTGCATGGGCTCAGAAGCTGGCTCACAAGGCAACACCACTCCACGCATACTTCTCCGCTCACGCAAACGTCTGTCAATTTGAATCGCTAATGACATAGAATCATTGAGACCAGAGGGGACAGGGAATCCCACCATAACATCCTTTACATTATCCGACAGACCCTTCCGGAAAAGGGCCGCCAAAGCGTCATCATTCCATTTGGTCAGGACTGCCCACCTACGGAATCTCTGACAGTATAACTCAGCGTCATCAAGCCCCTGATTTAATGCCAACAAGGCTTTTTCAGCTTGATCAGTGACATTAGGCTCATCGTACAATAACCCCAAAGCCTGAAAAAACGCATCAACATCACTCAAAACAGGATCCCCAGGTATCAGGGAAAAAGCCCAATCCTGAGGATCGCCGCGCAGGAGAGAGATGATAATTTGAACCTGCTGCGCTGCGTTTCCTGAGGACTTAGATTTTAAGGCAAAAAACAATTTACAATTATTTTTGAAATTCTGAAACTTAGCTCGATCCCCTAAAAACAAATCTGGCAGGGGGATCCTAGGTTCCACAACAGGCAACCCAGCAAGATAGATAGCAATACTCCGAACCTCAGTGGCAAGCTGATCCACACGGCCAGACAACTGTGCAAACTCCATTGGGAGAAAAGATCCTCCCCAGCACCCAGAGATACAGAGGGAAAAAAAAAAAAAAATGCAACAAACAGAAAAATATCTCTGACAACTCTGACAACCTTTTTTCTATCACAATATTTTTTCCCTTCTGTGAGTACCATACAATTTTCAATTTTTAGGCCGGTGATACTGTTATGTTTCGGTAGCTGAGGAGTGCAGGTAAAAAAGGCAATACACCAGAGCAGTTGGAATCTATGGAATTGCAGTACCCTGACTAACCACCACAACTAGAGGCAGCCGTGGAGCGTTCCTACGTTGGTCCTAGACGCCTCGTCACAGCCTGAGAAACTAACTACACCTAAAGATAGAAATAGGAAAGCTATCTGCCCCGGAGCAGAACCCCAAAGATAATAGAAAGCCCCCAAACATGTAATGGCGGTTAGACAAGAGGAAATACTGACACAGAAAGAAAATAGAATGAGCAAACGCTGGGGCCCAAACTATCTAAATAGAAAAGGACAGGAAGGGTACTTACTGCAATCCCAGAAAACCCTGAAAAACACCAACTCTACTAATTTCAAAATCACCTGAGATCACACGACCTCTACCACCTAAATTAGCTCTCTGGTGTAACAAAATCAAAACAGCAGCCACTGAAAAAACTGGAAAAAGCAAAAGAACAAAACTCAGTGGCTGAACTAAACTGAGAAGGCAAAAGCCCCGGAGGGACCCAGAAGGCCCCCAAAGAAGTGCAGGACAAAATGCAAAAATATAGCAACAACACAAAAGAAGAAAAATTCTTATCTGGTAGCAGGAGATGCAGACACGACACAGCAGGCTACAAGGGAAACTGGAATGAAGGATTCAGACCAGAACAATTGATCACCGGCAACCCTGATGGGAAAATGACTCCCTTATATAAGACCAGTCAGTAACACCTGATTCCCAGTCCTCACAATCTTCACTAGTACCGCTTGTAACCACCAGAGGGAGCCTCTGCTCAGAACTCATCTCAAACCCATTCACAACAGACCCCCATTATGCTTGAGATCAAATATGGGTTTGCTACCTGGCTTCTACTAGCCATTCTGCGTATCTTCCCACCTTAGAGTGCTAGAATGGATCAAGACCCTGAAAAATATTCAGCCAATTCCAGAGATCTTGAAAATATAAGCAATGTAGAGCTAAGATGTATGATAACTCCATATTCTCTTCAAAAATTTTATGAAATTCCCATGTTACTGGACGAAGCAGTTACAGAGTGTGGGCTCCATAGGAAGTCATCTTGTATGATTTGTATACTAGCTGGTGTGGCTGGACCACCTGCTGAGCCAGGTGTTTTGCTACAGCTACACATGCTGAAGAATAATTGTAAACTGCCAGTAAATCCCATATATTCTTCACATCCTTTAATACTAAAGATGTCTCACAGTATATTATATTAAAAGATTATCTTCCGTAACCTATCTAGGCATTACCAGGTCTACCTGCAGCATTGATATATATGAAATGAGCACACTCTATTATTTGGCATGGACTTTGCCATAAAATGGGACAACCATGCAATTTGATTCAGCTCTTTTATTGTAGATGGGCTACTGACGATAACCCAATAAATGCTTTTATTATCAGGCTGCCATCTGCAAGAAGTCAAAAGGGAAATGAACCCCTTTTTGTTCAGGCAGAATAAAATTAATCAAGAAGGATGTTTCATTATCCTTCATCTCAGACTTAGACTGGTCCACAGAGTACTAGGTGAATCCTGGATGGGATCCAGTGCAGGGGTCAGCCCCTATGTTCCTACATGAGCTGTGCTTTACACAATACAATATATAAGCTGGCCACCTAAAGCGGTAGCGGTATGAATATGTATAATAAAATTGACAGAAATTCCATCCGTAGGATCCTCTCTTATCAGATTGATGAGTGCCCCAATGCTACCCTACTGCATCCTTCACAAATTTTAGAAGAGATGTGGTTGCATGCACAATGCAGTCATGTTCCCATTCAAATATCAGGAGAAAGTGTTGACTAGAGATTTGCAAATAAGGGTCAGGTAATATCTGCATGTAGCTGTAGAGTGGGCTTTCAGAATCAATGTTGCTGGTGGGCCGTTGGCACCCCTAGTCCCACACTGCAAATATCTGGCCTCCAATATTAGCCAACATCAAAATTAATACTTATCTAGAGAAAAATAATTATAATAATCCCTCAGACAATTAATCAATATAAATTGCTGTAACAACTACAGTATGATGCAAAATATTCTAGTCCCATTTGAATTTCCAGTAATTCATATGGAAAAACTGAGTACTGTCCAATGATACAAATACAGAAATATAGAAATCAGCAGCTAGCAAATATTCATGTTAGCTTGTGTTTTATTATTATTTAACAGAAACATTGAAAGAATCAATCTCATAGCTTTCCTCAATTTGATCATACGATCTTGCTGTAGCTTAAACTTGTTAAATTCTGGTACCATCATTTCAGCTGATAATAGCATAGTGATATAATGCACCATGTGGTTTAAAGGTCTGTACTACAAGCATTGATAAGCTGGTTTACTGTTCAAATGTGTCAAAAACAATGTAATTCAAGAGGTATTTCAAAGCCAGTTCAGAGTATTTTTCAAAGATATTGACTTACAAAGTCGTAATGAAAAGATGGAAAAAGAAATGAAGAATGATTGTCATATTGGCTAAAAAGATTGGCTGATTTAGAAAACTAAAATATTATTTCAAATAATCAATTTAGTTTATCATTCTGCTTCCATAGCATCAATATGTTTTCCAGTACTTAAGATACAATTTTATTGTTAATATCAATCCCTTCTTACAGTTTATAGGGAGAGTTCAGGCTAACTGTCTTTCATGTGTCATTCTTAGATTGGCACTTTATGATCCATGAAAAGGCCATATTAAATGATTATAACTGTCAGCAAAAGCAGAGACATCCATGTGCAGGAAGAGCTGCTCCTCTTGAGCGCAAAGTAGATTATGATTGTCTGTGAGAAATGCTGTTTGTACTTAATCACCAAAAGTTCTGATAATAGGTTACCTATTTATTGGCACCATTAGGGACACCTAAATTTCATTACGGAGAAGATCCTTTTTGCATTCACTTATAGCAGTGATCTTGTAAATGGTAAAGTATATGACCAAGTAGTACACAATAATCAAAAAATTTTCACATGAAACCAAAAACACACAGGTTCTCCATTGAAATTATGTTTCAAAATAGACATTATCCAAATTCTCCAGGTTCTGCAATATTTTTGTAAAAAAAATGATTTGAAGGTAATCTATTCATGGCGAATCTTGAAGAATTCATCTAGAGAATGCATCTCTCTTTCTCCGTAAGCTAGAGATTCCAAACTTCTTTTACTGTAAGAAGGAAGGCAAATTAATCAATTACATTGGCACTACTGCTGCTACCTGCCTTTTCGCAATGTTCTTTGGCACTAGTGCCTTTTTTTGTCATTTTGTGGAATAACCTCTACCTACATAGTAAAAGCATAAAATGGAGTTTCTTGGCCAATTCCCATGTTTTTTACTGGATGTGATAGTTTGCCATGATTTGCCACATCTGTTGTTGTTAGATCTCTGTGTAACTCTTCAATAAAGTGTGAAATAGCTCTGGCAATTTTTAATGGGAGGGGGTGGGCGGATCCACAATTTCAATTGGTCGTGGATTGATCCAATCATATTAAGTTCGAAATAGAATTTTAGCAAAAGTATTTTCCTTCTTCTTTACATTACATCAAACTTTGTCCAATGTCTGCATATAAATGCCATACTTGTTTGTTACTCACATAACATACTTTAGAGTTGACAACCCTGACAAGTTGAAATGAGTAGGGATAATGTAATCAAGTACAGCTGTTGCTACATATTACAAGCTACATGCATTGATCTTCTAAAAAGCAAGTGTTTCTTGCAGTAGAGGGTATGACCCTAAATACACGTCTCATCAAACCACATGCTTTACCAATATTTCTGCATCTCAGCTCAGGATTCACTGCATGCAGATGTTTCAGGCATCTACCAATGTCAGATTACTATTTGCAGCTGACCTTTTGTAAAGGAAGAAAAACAAGATTAATATCCATGTCCTTTACCTTTTAACCTTCATCACCATCAATACAACATTTTCCCTGTTCTAGACCAGACTGCACACAAATGTGACCAAATGGGATTGACTTACTTTAACAACGGGTTATTTCATGTTTAATAAACATTAGGAAATTCAATTTTATCACATATTTACTTTTTATCAGATATCAAAAGATAATTAGCTTAAGAGATTACACAGAGATTCAAACCAGAGATGAATGAAAGCTTCTGAAATACACAATACCATATGCACTATGTAGAGCCTAGCACTATAGAAAAGTAACATAATCTAAGAAATGACGAAACGATGGCAAACATTACGAAGAAAATGTTGTTTAATCATTGTATTAAGTTTAGTGCTAGTCTATCAATCTTTGGTATCTGTTCTAACCGGCTACCAGGTGGGCATCAGCACATTTTTTTAGATAATAATGCCTATTTAGAAGGAAAAGCATCAAATATATTACAAGAGACAATAAAGTCAAGGACAATAAGGGTGGTCTTTATAATACAATCATTTGGGTCATTTATACAGCTATTTGGCTGTTTAAGGGTGCTTTCACATTAGCGTTTGACAGACCTGCGCCTGTCTGCGCACGGCCACCGCTAAGCTCTGCCCCGGCCCGCCTCCTCCCGGCGGCTCCGCCTATGGGTGCATGACGCTGCATGCGACCTGCGTACCCTATCTTTAGCATTGGGTATGCAGGCCATGTGCAGATATGCGTTTGGCGGCGCATGCGTCCTTTTGACAGTGCGCCGAGCGCACCAAAATGCAACATGCAACATTTTGGTGCGCTCGGTGCACCATCAAATAGACGCATGCGACGCCAAACGCATACCTGCGCATGGCCTGCGTACCCAATGCTAAAGATAGGTACGCAGGTCGCATGCAGCGTCATGCGCCCATAGGCGGAGCCACCAGGAGGAGGCGCGGCCGGGGGCGGAGTTAGCGGCGGCCGTGCGCTGACAGGTGCAGGTCGCTCAAATGCTAGTGTGAAGCTAGCCTAACAGAGCAACAATTATAAATCAAAATCTAGTATTACTTATGTCCCCTCAATATATTTTGCTCTATTAACTGATGGCTTGAATGTTCAATGCTGGTGAAGTGAATCTACTTGTTAGGAATGTACCAAAATTCACACTGGGAAATTAATTATATCTACTTTAAACAATAATATGAGTTAGGACCAATTAGGAACTTAGCGTGTTTTTAAATGTATACCTCAACAGCTGATCTCCATCTTTCGATATAGCATATATTATTTTGCGCCTTTTTTTAATACTTTAAACGTTAAGTTTTATTATAGCTTTGTTAGAATTTGATTTTTAGGTCTTCAGACTATTGATTCAATTGTTATTTACATATTTATCTGATGAGCGCTTTTTTTTATCTCCTTGCCACTTGTCGACTTCCCTATTTCTGCACTGGCTGTATATATGCCCTTAATATTAGGCAATGTATGTAACAGATTATTTGAACCACCTCATTATATTCTACTTGCAATTCTTTAAGGCACATTGTCCACGGTCTTAGGTGACAGATACTATAAAGTTATGAAATTTAAAAGATTTCTCAAAAATGAATACATTGATATAAAATTTCTTTAAATGACAATTTTGATTCTGCCTCTGGTCATTGTGTTTTTGGCTCTTTAAACCCGGTCATTAGAAGGTGGAAAATATAAATAAAAATAAAAGGAATATTCTATGCAGGTGAAAAATATGATGGACTCTTTTACTGTATTAAGGGCCCGTCTCACATAGCGATATCGCTAGCGAGATCGGTGCTGAGTCACTAGTTTTGTGACGCAGCAGCGAGCTCACCAGCTATATCGCTGTGTGTGACATTCAGCGACGATCAGCCCCCCTGCGGGTATCGCTGATCGTCGCTGAAATGTCTGGACATTTTTTGATCGCTGGTCTCCCGCTGACAGGCACGCATCGCTGCGTGTGACAGGCGGGAGACCAGTGATCCACTGGTAACCAAGGTACACAGCGGGTTTCCAGGCGCGGGGCTGTGCCTAGAAACCCGCTGTGTACCTTGGATACCAGCTCCCTGATGCAGGGAGCTGGTAACCAAGGTACACAGTGGGTTTCCAGGCACCGCGCAGCGCCTGGAAACCCGATGTGTACCTTGGTTACCAGCTCCCTGCATCAGGGCGCTGGTATCCAAGGTACACTGCGGGTAAACTATCAATGTTTACCCGCAGTGTCCTTGTGCTGATCGCTGCCTGAGCTGCCTGTGTGGCAGCTCAGCAGCGATAATATAGCGATACACCAGCGATCCTGATCGTTGTCGGGATCGCTGGTGTATCGCTATGTGAGACCCAGCCTTAAGTAGTGCCTTAGACAGCAGTTAATGGCTATACTTAGTGGAAATCTATTGGAATTTTCTCCTTTACAAGTCTGAAGCATGCCTTAAATGGCATATTGTTAATTATATTAAAGGGGTTGTCCAGCCTAGGCTACAAGTCTGTAGTCACTCTATGTGACTGCAGACTTGTGATTCCTCACATTGTGAGCACTGCCTGCTGTGAGGATTTTCCGATGCCAGTGCTGGGAGCGGGCGATCATGTGACTGCAAAACTGCGATTTGCATACTTCCAGCCACATTCCAACTAGACTGTGCCCGGCCTCTTGCATTGCATTGAGCAAGGCCATGCCCATCTAGTCAGCATGTGACCGTATCTCTACAAATCACACACTTGTGGTCACGCATCCATTGCTTCCGTGGCCAGAACTGGAGGATTCAAAGTTGTAACCTAAGACCAAACAACCACTTTGAAATCAATGGATATTAGTGCAGATTATTGCCTAATTTAGTAGGCAGTATTGATATGAATTACGGATTAATCTGCAACCTTAAAGATCATATTGAAATTGGATGACATTCCTTGTGTGACATTTTCCCCACTTGTTTTGGGGAACACATTCATACTGAGCCAGGTGTCCAGATATATAGAAGGGTCGACAGGAATAGCTTTCAGCTGAACAAGATTTATAGACGATCACTGCGGTTTCCTGCAGTGATTGAATGTGTAGTTTAGTAAATAAAAACAAAAAGAAACAATTTGTTTATTTTTTGATTTTTTCATTTATAGACCCGATCAAACCTCTTTTAGCTATTTTAGCTATTTTTTATTTCCAAATAACAATCATTTTTCTTTTTATGGTTTTACTGTTATTTGCACTTCCAGAAGAATACTTTCTTTGTTTGATTTATTTCCCCCTCAACTAAATTGGTGCTATCTACCTATTTCTCTAGAGGATAAAAATCAATAGAGCTTGAAATAGCTATTACTATTTGACCACATAGCGCTGATCAGAGTTCTAATCTGCCCTTCTTCTTACTTTCATTAAAAGCTTTTTATTGCATTTTATAGAAATTGAGATACCAGAAGAAAACATTTAAACTATGTAGCAAATGCGTTTTCATAAACTTGTCAACTCTAAATATGGGATTTTCTACAGAGAAAAATAAAGCAATGAATTTGATAAAGAATCCTTTGCATATGAAATTAAAAAAACTCTTGCATTTATTGTTCAGATTTATAGAACTTTTTAATATATCTCATTAAAAATATAGTACTCTAACAATTATATTTAACTTTTTATTGGCAATTTTGGATCAATTTATCAAATATGCTTGATCAACAGCTGTAAAGTTTCTTAGTACCTTTTTTAAAGAGAAAACACTGATTTTTTTTATTTTGTTTTACATCTTGCAAGATAATAATAATTTTATTTCTATAGTGCCAACATTTTCTGCAGCACTTTACATTTTAGAGGGGACTTGTACAGACAATAAAAGACATTACAGCATAACAATAATAACATAAATCAACAGATATCAAGAGGAGTGAGAGCCCTGCTCACAAGCTTACCATCTATGAGGAAATAGGGAAGACACAAAATGTAGATGAGAACAATTGCTTTCATTGTTATCACCAGCCATAATGTAATGCTGCATGAACCAATTACCAACCAGTACGTATAAAAGTACAGACCCTAAGGGCTATTAAATGCATAAGGTGTGTGAGAACATGATACAAGGGTCCTGGCTATGAAGAAAATTTTGACTGGGCAACACAGGTATAGTTAAATAATTGTGTTGAGAGGTAGGCCAGTCTGAATAAATGCGTTTTCAGGGTACGCTTAAAACTGTGGGTATTGGGGATTAATCAAATTATCCTGGGTAGTGCATTTCAAAGAATTGGCACAGCTCATGAGAAGTCCTGGAGACGGGAGTGGGTGGTTCTGATTATTGAGGATGTTAATCTTAGGTCATTAGCAGAATGGAGGGCACAAGTAGGGTGGTGTTGTGAACGTTTTGGAAATGACTTCTGAGTTGGGGCTCCCTCTGGTGGTTGCTGAGGGTATTGAACCAGTGTTGAATAGTAGAAGTCCATCACCTGCGAGCGATGACTGGCAATCAGGAGAGATGGACTGGGCTGATATAAGTGAGCTGCCTTCCCATGATCCTCGCCGGTGATCAATTGTTGTTTCCTGGTTCATTTGGAAGTCAGCTGGTGTCTTGCCTTCGTCTGCTACTTTCAGATAAGTTATTTGCTGCTTGTTTCTATCGTGTTTGCTATTTCCATTTTTTGTCTGCACTTTTGCGGTAGGTTAGCCGGGTTCCCCTCCAGGGGCCTGTGCTACTCTCTGTTTTTCAGTAGCCACTGTTTATTTGTTCAATTGCTCTGTCCCTGCTATTTGAGTGGCTGCGGGTTAGCCGCTTGTTCACACCAGAGATCTGATTTAGCTGGTGGCGAGATCGTGTGATCTCAACATTTTTGAAATCAGAAGTGTTGTAAGTTTTTCTAGGGTTTTGCTGGGTTGCAGATAGTATTCTGTCCTGTCCTGTCCTATCTTGGCAGTGTTTGGCCCCAGCGTTTGCTCACTCTATTTTCTGCCTGCGTTTGTATTTCGTATTGTCTAACCGCCATTATATGTATGGGGCTACCTATTCCTTTGGGGCTCTACTCCGGGGCAGTTAGCTTTCCTGTTTCTATCTTTAGATGTAGCTAGCTCTCCAGCTGTGCCGAGGCGTCTAAGTCACCGTAGGTACGTCCCACGGCTGCTTCTAGTTGTGCGGTTAGTTTAGGGATCTGCAACCCATTAGTTCCCGACCTCTCTGGGTGTTCGGGTGCCTTGGCTGTTTTTTGCTCCTGTCCTCCTCAGCTACCAAATCATAACATGGTGGTAGACTGAAACAAGGGAGGAGATGTAGGGTGGTGCTGAACCATGGAGCACTTTGTGGGTGAGAGTGAAAGTTTTTATATTGAACTCTGGAGTGGATGGGTAACCAGTGCAATGACAGGCACAAGGCAGAGGCATCAGTGTAACGGTTGATGAAGAATATGATCCTGGCTGCAGCATTCAAGATAGAATGGAGAGGGGTAGAGTTTGGTAAGAGGGAGACAGATTAGTAGATAGTTAGAATAGTCCAGACGAGAATGGATAAGAGCAACAGTAAGAGTTTTTGCAGAGTCAAAAGTAAGAAAAGGTCGAATTCCAGAAATGCTTCTTCCCACCGGAGAGAAGCAGGACAGAGGACAGGATGGTGATGTGAGTAGGAGCTAAGGCTGCTGCCTGCACCCAGGGCTGGAGGTGTCTGTGCAGTGATGAGGGAGCAGGACGCTGATCACCTCCTGACAAGTCCTAGATGGTTTATTTTATTGTATTTGTAGTGTTGCAATCTGACACAGTGAGATTTATGGTGGCTGCTTGAACTTTTAAATAGATAGGTGTCTCTGTCCATTCAAATCGCCCAAGCATCACCCAATCTGTAAAAGACTTCAAAGCAACTGCCATAAATCTCATGGTGCCTCAGATTGCAAGACTGCAAATACAAGAAAATAAACCATCCAGGACTTGTCAGGAGGGGAGCAGTGTCCTGACATGGATGCTGTCAGAGGGACTTACATGAGTGGTCAGTATCATACACTGCACTGATAGACATCACACCGGCTGCAGGATAGCACAGATTAGAATATGCCTATTTCACTCTTCATATATACGGTATATATATATATATACATATATATATATATATATACTATAAATAACTTAAATGAAAAATATACAGTAGCAAAAAAATTAAAGCACTACACCATTGACAAAATGAAAAAATAGTGTTTCGACCACTTAACCTCGGAGCTTTTTTGGTTTTTGTTTTTCACTCCCCTTCTTCCCAGAGCCATAACTTTTGTATTTTTCTGACAATATGGCCATGTGAGGGCTTGTTTTTTGCAGGACGAGTTGTACTTTTGAACAACACCATCGGATTTACCATGTCGTGTACTAGAAAACAAGAAAAAAATTCCAAGTGCGGTGAAATTGCAAAAAAGTGCAATCCCACACTTGTTTTTTGGATTTTTTGCTAGGTTCACTATATGCTAAAACTGACCTACCATTATGATTCTTCAGATCATTATGAGCTCATAGACACCAAACATGTCTAGGTTTTTTTTTATCTAAGTGGTGAAAAAAAAATCCAAACTTTGTTAACTTCATTCTGTCATGAGACATGCTATACTGTCCATGTGCCCTGGGCCCGTATGACCATGGACGGGATAGTACGTCTCAGTAGTGATGAGCAAGTATACTCGTTGCTGAGGTTTTCCCGAGCATTCTCGGGTGATCTCCGAGCATTTTGGCGTGCTCGGAGATTTAGTTTCTGTCAACTAGCTGCATGATTTATGGCTGCTGGACAAGCCTGAATACATGTGAGGAATGCCTGTTTGTTAGGAAATCCCCACAAGTATTCAGGCTGTCCAGCAGCCATAAATCATGCACCTGCGTCATCGACAGAAACTAAATCTCCGAGCACGCCAAAATACTCGGAGATCACCTGACCATGCTCAGGAAAACCCGAGCAACGAGTATACTCGCTCATCACTAAGTCTCAACGATCGGCCGCGCACAGCTGACACCCGACACTAAGTGCCAGGAGCAGTCACAGACCGCTCCTGGCACTTTAACCCCCGGAATACTATGATCGAACACCATCACAGCATTCCGGGGGCAGGCAGAGGGCTGACTGCCCCTCTGCCTTTGGATCAGAGACCCCGCGGCGTGACGCGGGGTCCAGATCGCTGCCATGGTAACCCGATGTCGTCATAATGACATCCAGAAGTCTCTTAGGTCAGTGTGCAGTAAGTGCAGCGCTGATAGCTTCTATAGCATGTAGATGCTGTTTCATCTGCATGCTATAGAAGTGATCAGCCTGCAAAAAATGAATGTCCCATAGTGGGACAAAGTGTAAAAGTTAGAATGAAGTAAAAAAAAAAAATAATAATTGTAAAAATATTAAAAATAATAATAATAAAAAAATCAATATTTATTCCATCACTAAATAAATATTTGAATGAAAAAAAATCTAAACAATAAAAGTGCACATATTTGGTAACATCGCGTCCGTAATGACCCAACCTATAAAACTATCCCACTAGTTAACCCCTTTAGTGAACACCAAAAAAAACAAGGCAACAAACAATGCTTTATCATCATACCGCCGAACAAAAAGTGGAATAACACACGATCAAAAAGAAGGATATAAATAAACATGGTAATGCTGAAAACGTTATCTTGTCCTGCAAAAAACGAGCCCCAATGCAGCATCATCAGCGAAAAAATAAAAAAGTTATAGTTGTCAGAATAAAGTGATGCATAAACAATTATTTTTTCTATAAAATAGCTTTTAATATATAAAAGCGTCAAAACATAAAAAAAATTATAAAAATGAGGTATCGCTGTAATCATACTGACCCGAAGAATAAAACTGCCTTATCAATTTTACCACATGAGGAACGGTGTAAACACCCCCCCCCAAAAAAAGAAATTCATGAATTGCTGGTTTTTGCTCATTCTGTCTCCCAAAAATTGGAATAGAAAGTACCGTATTACCCATGTATAAGCCCAGATTTTCAGCCATTTTTTAGGCTGAAAGTCCCCCTCTCGCTTATACGCAGTCATATATGGGGTCGCGGGGTAGCGGGGTGTCGGATCATACTCCCTCCACCGGCGCGGTCTCTGCAGCCCCCCTTCTCCCACGATCTCGCTCCTTCCTGCAGCGGTCACATGGCACCACTCATTAAAGTCATGAATATGCACATATTTATGAGTTTAATGAGCGGCAGCACGTGACCGCTGCAGGACTGAAGCGCTGCGGAGAGCGCCGGGAGAAGAGGAGAGGCTGCAGGGAAGCGCGACGGAGGGGTGAGTATAGCGATATTTACCTGTCCCTCGGTCCACCGCAGCGCTGCTCCCTCGGTCTGACTCCTGGCTGTGAATGATCAGGCAGAGGGCGCGATGACGTCGTTAGTGCGTGCCCCCCCCCTGCCAGATCATTCACAGCCAGAGGAGTCAGACCGAGGGAGCAGCGCTGCGGTGGACCGAGGGACAGGTAAATATCTCAGGTGCCGGGGTCCTGAGCGAGCGGTGACATCGGCACCTGTCCCCCATAGCGCGCCGGTGTCACGCCTGCTCAGCACCGCCCTGCCCCAGCGAGAGGTGAGATGTCACTTTTGGCCCCGCAGCATAGAGGCTCATATAGGGGCATATTGTGCAGCATTTGGATATTATGGAGCATATGGGGCATAATATGAGCATATGGGGGCATAATTGGAGCATATGGGGCATAATTGTGGAACATATGGGGGCATAATATGGAGCATATGGGGGCATAAGCTGTGAACATATGGGGCATAATCTGGAGCATATGGGGACATAATATGGAGCATATGGGGGCATAAGCTGTGGAACATATGGGGCATAATATGGAGCATATGGGGCATAAGCTGTGAATACAAACATATGGGGCATAATTAAGCTTGTGGAAGGACATATGGGGGCATAATATGGAGCATATGGGAGCATATATCTGTGGGAACATATGGGGCATAATCTGGAGCATATGGGGGCATAATCTGTGGAACATATGGGCATAATATGGAGCATATGGGGGCATAATCTGTGGGATCATACGGGGGCATAATCTGGAGCATATGGAGGCATAATCTGTGGAGCATATTGGGCACAATCTGTGGAGCATATGGGGGCATAATCTGTGGAGCATCATATGGGGGCATAATCATTTTTCACCCTAGGCTTATATGCGAGTCAATAAGTTTTCCCAGTTTTTTGTGGCAAAATTAGGGGGGTCGGCTTATACACGGGTCGGCTATACATGAGTATATACGGTAATCAAAAAATATCATATCCCCAAAAATTGTACCAGTAAAAATGTCAACTCGTCCCGCAAAAATAAAAGACCTGACATGACTCTGTGGGCCAAAATATGGAAAAATTATAGCTCTCAAAATGTGGTGATGCAAAAACTATTTTTTGCAATAAAAAGCATCTTTTAGCGTGTGACAGCTGCCAAAAATAAAAATCCGCTATAACGCCTCTTTCACATGACCTGATATTTCCGGTAACCGAGATGTTATTGTACGAGTGTGTAATACTTGCGGCACACGTGTGGCATGTGTGTGCCTCATCAGTACCAAATGGATGGGCGCCAGAGAAGAAGTATTACAGTTAGCTCTGTTCCCCGGCGCCGGGTGCTGAACATGGCTCTCATCATTCTACCCTGCTCTGCCAGCGATTGGCGCAAGCAGGGGAGAATGATGACAGTTACATTTAACCCTTAATGACCGCCAATAAGCCTTTTAACTGCGGCAGTTATGGGTACTTAATCCACAGCGCCGCTTTTTAACAGCGCTGAGGTATAGGTTATAGCACCCCCCAGTGTTGGAATCTCTCCGGGGTCTCGGCTGCCAAGGGTAGACACTTTTATTTTTGCCACCTCCGTGCACACATCAAGCAGCCGTCGAACTTTGATAAGTGACTCAGTTTACTCATCAGAGCTTGTGCCTGCTGTTTTACACTTTTCTTTTCACAGACATTTTTTTCTCCCTGGTTGTGCTGTTTTTCTTTTAGCTTTTTCTTTTCAGACAAAAGTTTACACCAATCACGATCCCCCACACACACACAAACAGTTAAAAATAAAGTGCTGACAATCACCATATTCATAAAATGTCGTCCTGCCCTTCCCATTCACCCTAACAACGCTATTCAGTGGAGGAGGCATATGCTTTCCTTGCCTCCGACACTGATAGCGAGGGAGAGGATCCCACATTTTTTTATTTCTCAAATTCTTCATCCTCTTCCTCCTCCTCATCTTCCTCTTTGGGTCCTGCTGAACCGCCATGCAGATGTCCCAGGACAGAAGATGAGGCAGCACCCACCATTCCAGAAGATGAAGGTGAACCAGCGCACCCCATTGTGGACCCCGTATGGACCTCGGCCCCCGAAAATTATGAACCACTGATTCCTGATTTTGTGGCAGAATCAGGAATCAAGTTTGACTCCACCTGCCTCACAGAAATAGACCTTTTCAAAGTCTGTTTCTCTGAGGATTTTGTTAACCTCATAGTGGGCCAAACTAATTTATATGCTCATCAATTTTTGGCACAAAACCCCGGTTCATCATTTTCTAACTAGTCTCCTGTAGACACAGTTGAAATGATGCAGTTTTGAGGCTGGTCCTTCACATGGGGATCCTGAAGAAGACAGAAATTCGGCAACATTGGAGTGTTGAAGTTTTATACAACACTCCAGTGTTCAGAATGGTCATGGCATGAATGCATTTTGAGGCCATACACAAATTCCTGCATTATGCCAATAATGCACAGTGTCCCTCAAGAGATAACCCAACTTTGACCGTCTGTACAAAGTTCTGCCAGTCATTGAACACTTCAACAAAAAGTTTGCTGAAGTGTACATGCCCCAAAGGGACATCTGCATGGATGAGTCCTTAGTTCATTTTAAGGGAAGGCTTAGATTCTGTCAGTACCTGCCCGGCAAGAGGGCCAGTTACGAAATTAAACTCTATAAGCTGTGTGAGAGTACCTCAGGGTACACCCACAGGTTTAGAGTTTACGAAGGGAAGGACACCAGGATTGAACCCCCTGAATGTCCCCCTGGCCAGGGAGTGAGTGGGAAAAATTGTGAGAGTGTGAGATTTGGTGCACCCACTGCTGGATAAAGGTTACCACCTCTACACCGATTACTTTTATACCAGCATCCCACTCTTCAAATCCCTCTCTGCGTGATGGACCGCAGCTTGCGTTACTGTCCGCAAAAATCAGAGAGGCCTCCCGAAAACGCTACTTGGGCAGATGGTCAGAAGGTGTGACAGCAGAGCCCAATGTAGCGACCCCCTGCTGGTGGCCAAGTACAAGTACAAGAGGGATGTCTTTTTCTTGACCACCATACACGGTGATGGCAGTGCCCTCAGCACTGTATGAGGTACCTCTACACAGGTCTGCAAACCGGACTGTGTACTGGGCTAGAGCAAAACATGGGGGCGCTGATCTCTCTGATCAGCTCCTCCAACCATAGAGTGCTTTGAGAAAGGCCAGGGTATGGTACAAAAAGCTGGCAGTGCACATCGTACAAATGACAATGCTCAACGCGCTTTTATGCTGTTACAATGTGCAGGCCACACCAATACGTCGTATCTTCAGTTTCAGAAGGTAGTGGTTAAGGCTCTGATATTTGGCACTCAGGAAGGAACAGGCTCCAGTACTTCTGGAACTGAAGGTGCTCGTATCGTGCCAGGTCAGCATTTCCCGGGGGCAGTCGCACAAACTGGAAAAAAAGTTAAGTCACAAAAAAGGTGCCGAGTGTGTTACAAAAGAGGAATACACAGGACAACATTTATCAATAGGACTCCTGACCCGAAAAACCTAGCCTGTTTATGAAAGATTGCTTCAAACTGTACCACACCTACTAATTTACTTAAATTTACACTACATGAAACAGTAGATTATTTCCAAAAAGGGGGCACTTGTTGGGCATTGCCACCATTTAGGCACATCTAGATAAGTTCCTTGGGGGTCTAGTTTCCAAAAAGGGGACACTTGTTGGTCATTGCCACTGTTTAGGCACATCTAGATAAGTTCCTTGGGTGTTTGGTTGCGAAAAAGGGGGCACTTGTTTAGCATGCATTGTTTAGGCAATCTAGATAAGTTCTTTGGGGGTATAGTTTCCAAAATGGGGTCACTTGTGGGGGGTTTCTACTGTTTAGGTACATCAGGGCTCTGCAAACGGAACATGACGCCTGCAAACTAGTCCATCAAAGTCTGCAATCCAAAATGTCACTACTTCCCTTCCGAGCCCCGACATGTGACCAAACAGTAGTTTTCTTCCACATATGAGGTACCATCGTACTCAGGACAAATTTGACAACAACTTTCATGGTCCAATTTCTCCTATTACCCTTGGGAAAATAAAAATTTGGGGTCTAAAAAGTCATTTTTGTAGAAAATAATGTTTTTTTTCACGCCCTGGCATTATAAACTTTAGAAAAACACTTGGGGATTCAAAATTCTCATCACACATCTAGATAAGTTCATTGGGGGTTCTAGTTTCCAAAATGGGGTCACTTGTGGGGTTTCCACTGTTTAGGCACATCAGGGGCTCTCCAAAAGCAACATGGCATTCGATCTCAATTTCAGCCAATTTTGCATTGAAAAAGTCAAACGGCGCTCCTTTCCTTCTGCGCTCTGCCATACACCCAAACAGTGGTTCCCCAGTGGTTCCCCAGGACAAATTGAGCAACAACTTTTGGGGTCCAATTTCTCCTGTTACCAATTGGAAAATAAAAAATTGGGGACTAAAAGATTATGTTTGTGGAAAAAATATGATTTTTTTATTTTTATGGTTCTACGTTATAAACTTCTGTGAAGCACTTGGGGGTTCAAAGTGCTCACCACACATCTAGATAAGTTCCTTGGGGGGTCTATTTTCCAAAATGGGGTCACTTGTGGGGGTTTCCAATGTTTAGGCACATCAGGGGTTCTCCAAACACGACATGGCGTCCGATCTCAATTCCAGCCAATTTTGGTTTGAAAAAGTCAAATGGCGCTCCTTCCCTTCCGAGCCCTGCCGTGTGCCCAAACAATGGTGTTCCCCCACAAATATGGTGTATTGGCGTACTCAGGAGAAATTGCACAACAACCATATCTATCAACTTTCTCCTTTTACCCTTGTGAAGATAAAAAAATTGTTGCTAAAAGATAATTTTTGTGACTAAAAAGTTAAATGTTCATTTTTTTCTTTCACGTTGCTTCTGTTCCTGTGAAACACCTGAAAGGTTAATAAACTTCTTGAATGTGGTTTTGATCAGCTTGAAGGGTGTAGTTTTTGGAAAGTTGTCACTTTGGGGTATTTTCTGCCATATAGACCCCTCAAAGAGACTTCAAATGTGAGGTGGTCCCTAAAAAAATGGTTTTGTAAATTTTGTTGTAAATATGAGAAATCGCTGATCAACTTTTAAACCTTATAACTTACTAACAAAAAAAATTTTGCTTCCAAAATGATGTAAAGTAGACATGTGGGAAATGTTATTTATTAACTATTTTGTGTGACATATTTCTCTGTTTTAAGGGCATAAAAATTCAAAGGATGATAATTGCAAAATATTCCAAATTTTCGCCAAATTTCTGTTTTTTACACAAATAAACGTAAGTTATATCGAAGAACTTTTACCACTAACATGAAGTACAATATGTCATGAAAAAACATTCTCAAAATTGCTAAGATCTGTTGAAGCGTTCCAGAGTTATTATCTCATAAAGGGACAGTGGTCAGAATTGTAAAAATTGGCCCGGTCACTAGCGTGTTAATTGGTAATCAGAAGAATTTTTGAAATGAACTAGTTTGGGACATATATGGCTTTTCTTCATTTATATATATATAATACATCATGCTCTAAAAAGTCATAAATGTAGTTAAGAAAAAGGTATTTAAGAAAAAGGTTATAGTTAGAGGTGTGCATTATAATGGGGCTGCCAAGAAATGTAAGCAGTAGGGATGAGCGAGCAAGAAAAAATGCTCGGGTGCTCGTTTCTCGAACCAAACAATTCCTAATACTTGCGCTTGTTTCGAATAACGAATTTAATGGGAGAACATGTGAAAGGAAAGCTTTTATGTGGCAGACCCTACAAAGAAATCTGGGGGGGCAGTGAAAATGTTCAAATGAATGGGAAAATTGCTAAATAGAAGGAGAGCAGCATTGGAAAAATTCCTGGAAGCATCTTTGACTACCAGATCACTGTTGAGGACAATGGTGTCACACATTTACTCCACTTTAAGAACTGACAATAAAACATTCTAAATGAACGAGAAATTGCATTTTACAGGAAAAAAAATTTAAGAAACATTTTTTCAGGTATAATGACTTGTAGATATGGCAAAATTTAAAAAAGATTTAAGGATTTTAAAAAAATATAATTTATGTAAACCAAAATTGATTTTTTTTTTAATTAAAAAATAGGACATGTGAATTGAATTTATGAAGGAAGCAAGAACTACCAAAAATTAGGAACTCAGAGGGACTCTGATGTACCCTGGATCAGACATAAAGGAGGGTTTCATACACATTCTGTTGAAATTGTTATGTATTGGTACTCCAAAATTTATAAAGGCTTTGCACTTTTGAGGGTTATATACCAAGGAAATGTACTCCAGACCATGAAATAGTCTATGCGTGAGCAATATAATACCAATCCATTTTTTTAACAAGTTTTTTTAGTGTTATATAGTAATGAAATGTACCCATGAACACATAACAATAATTGGCTGAGAAATGTAACCCAGCAAAATGATGATGTAATACCCCATGGGAGAGCAATATAATATCAGTAAATTTAGAACAATTTGTAATCCTGACAACAGAACACCCTATGGGTAAGCAATATAATAACAATAACATTTTTTGGAGGCTTATATGCAAAAAAAAATGTACTCCAAACTATGGAATAGTTTATGGGTGAGCAACATAATACTGATTAATTCAGAACAAGATTTTTGAGGGTTATATACAAACGAAATAGACTTCAGACTATGAATGGTCTATAGGTAAGCAATATAATAATGATAAATAATAATTGTTTTGAGGCTTATTTAGCACCAAAATGTACTCAAGCCACTGAATAGTTTATGGGTGATTAATATAATAAATATACCGCATTTTTCGGATTAGAAGACACACTTTTTCCCCAAAATTTTGGGGGAAAATGGGGTTACGTCTTATAATGCGGATATACTTTACAGGTACCGTTGCTGCAGGCTACGGGCTGGGATGAGGGGGTGTCCGGCAGTGCTGCGGGTGCTCGGAGGTGCTACGGAGTGTCCGGCGCTATGGGGGTCTCTGGCGGTGCTGCAGAGGTGTTCGGTGCTGCCGCGGGTGTCTCTGGTGCTGCGGTGGGCTTTGCCAACATTTCGTGAAAGGCCAGAACCCCTCACAGAGTTCCATGCGTTCCTATAAGTTGGACTCTGGGAAAATGGCCGCGGGGGCTGACGCATGTGCAGATGGAGATCTCGGCACCAAGATCTCGGGAGATGAGATCTCAGCACCGCAGACCCCCGCAGCCTCACCAGAGACCCCCACAGCAGCACTGATAACTAGAGTTGAGCGAAACAGGTCGGTCAGATTCATAAGTCACCGACTTTCGCCAAAGTCGGTTTTCCCAGAATGCTTGCAGGCGCCTTTTCTCAGCCAATGAACAAGGACGTACACTGTGGGCAACGAGATGACATAGGCAGCGTCCACAACCATCTTAGAGAAGGGCATTGCAGTGATTGGCTTGCTGTGGGGGCGTAATAGTGTCTATAAAAGCCCTGACCGCAGACCGCCATTTTACTTCTGCCAATCTTAACAGTAGGGAGAGGTTGCTGATGCTGTTTATCAGTAGGGAGAGAGTTAGGGCTGGAAAGAGAAGCTCTTCTGTGCTTGTGCTGATAGCAATTGTACTGTACAGTTAGTGTGCAGTGACAGGGGAGGATTTTCTTGTGTGCAGCAGTGCTGGTTATTAGGCTGCCTGATAGCTGTATTGCTATGTGTACACTGCTGTGCAGACTGCTTTTTACACAGCACTAATACTTTTATTCTTTTTTTTTGCACAGTTACCGAGCATTCATTTTTTCCCACACCATAAAGAGCTGTACGCTCCTCACACACTACCGTGTACCGGCTTGTATCACGGACAAATACATGCTGACTATCTGTGTGTGACTCCGGAAATATATACAGAGATTTAAATTTTCCCCTACACCGTATACAGCTGTCCGCTTCTGACACAGTACCGTATATCTGGTCTTTGTATTACGGTCAAATCCATACTGAGAGAGCGTCTGTGTGTGAATCCGGAAATATATGGAGATTGAAATTTTCCCCTACACCGTATACAGCTGTACACTCCTCATACAGTACCATAAATCTGCTGGTATTTTTGGTACATTTTCCCAAACATGAAGAAGTATGGTGGAAGAGGCCGCGGACGTGGGCGGGGGGGCATCTGGTACTGATGGTGGCGGTGGTGCATCTGCTGGTAGCGCCAAAAGCACAATAGCACCTAAGGCAGGAGGTGTTGAGCCTGCCTCATCGTCTGGCTCCAGAAGGCCTGGAAGGCTCCCTTTTCTGGGAGTAGGTAAACCGCTTTTAAAGCCAGAGCATCAGGAACAGGTTTTGGCTTACATTGCTGAAACAGCCTCCAGCTCTATCGCCTCCTCTTCTGAAGTTTCAAAATATGTCCCTGGCTGACCTGAAGTGAAAGTGGAAAGCAATCAATTAAGCTTTCCACTTCCTCTCCTGTCAGCCAGGAGAGGAACTCATTCATTTGGGGGTTTACTGTGAGGGTGCAGCATTAGCTGCGGTCCCTGCAGTAAACATTAACCCTTTCTGAAGGATTACACTGTGGGACCTGACTGTGCATGGGATAGGTAAGAATAATTTTGCTTTTTTATTTTATTTTTATTACAGGAAATGGTTTTTGCCGTCAAATAAAAGATGGTCAAAAACATGTGTCTTTATTTCATTAAAATGATTTTTAATTAAAGTGTGTGTGTTTTATTTTTATTTCATGCAATAGGATTAATAATTGATAGTTGTCTAATTGACAGCTCTCAATTATTAACCTGGCTTAAGGTCACCTTTCAATTGCAATGTGGCTTTAACCCCATATTAACCCATTCGCCACCGCTACAGGGCAATGGGAATAGACGGGCAAAGTGCCAGAAAGGGCGAATCTAATTATAGATTTGTCTTTTCTGGGGTGTCTGGGGGCAGATGTTAGTAGCCAGGGGGGGCAAAAATAATGGTCCCTCTCTGGGCTATTATTATCTGCCCCCATTCGCTGGCTTGTCTGTCTGGTTGCGAAAATAGGGCGGGAGCCCACGCATTTTTTTTAAACAATTTTACACCTCATATATATATATATATATACATGTCATTGAATTTGTGACACATATATATATATTTATTTATTTATAGTTCATACACTTCTACATAGTATAATAGCCGCTAATTCAATTGACGGCTTTTGTGAAAATGCAGAACCCGACATGAAATGACACTTGGTGTACATAGGGTTAACCATGTCTTTTCATGTCGTTTGCAATCTGATTTGCACAAACAATTACATCAGTCTATGTGTGCAAAATTTCACACCTGTAGGGGTTAATTAAAGGTGTAAATTCGTAGCAAAAAAGTCCGTTTTTTTTACAACGAATTTACACCTTTAATTAACCCCTACAGGTGTGAAATTTTGCACACATAGACTGATGTAATTGTTTGTGCAAATCAGATTGCAAACGACATGAAAAGACATGGTTAACCCTATGTACACCAAGTGTCATTTCATGTCGGGTGCTTCTGTCTTTTCACAGAAGCCGGCTTTACCCGGCAATTGAATCAGAGGATATTTTACTATGTAGAAGTGTATAAACTATACATATATGAATATATATATATCACAATGACATGTTATATATATATATATATGTATTCTATGTGTGTATATTTAGTGTTTACAAGGAAATAAAGGTTTTTTTTAGTTGCGATATTTTGTTCCCATAGACTTACATGGGACTTCCGGTATCGGAATCGGATATCGGCGATATTTAGTGATATCGGCGATACCATTCCGATCCGATATTTTTAGATATCGAGCAGTATCGCTCAACACTAACAGCTACTGCTATATGATTCTGCTGGTACATTCACCCCGAGCACTGCATTGCCCTCGCAGTCTACTGAGCCAGATTCTGACCCTGATGAAACTCAGGTGGCCCTTCCCGCATACTATACCACCTTACACGGTGACACAGAGTAAGGTGCAGATGAAATTGAAGAGGAGGTGATGGATGACCCAGTTGTTGACCCGGATTGGCATCCATTGGGGGAATAGGATGCCACTGGCAATAGCTCAGAAGAGGAGAAGGATCCGCAGCAGGCATCAACATCGCAGCTGCGGTTATCTGGCAGGCCCGTAGCATTCCAAAAACGTGTTAAAAAACTAAAAGATTTGCAGGACAGCTTGGCCAGACGGTCAAATTAGCACAGAGTGAAAGCCCTGAAAATTTATCCCATAGTAGGAAGAGTGCAGTGTGGCACTTTTTTGACCAAAATCCTATTGATGATGCAAAGGTTATCTGTAAGCAGTGCAGAAGGACCTTTAGCCGAGGGAAAAATCTCCAAAATTTGAATACCAGTTGCATGCTTAGACATTTAAACACCATGCACTTGCAAGCATGGACAGACTACAAAACCTCAGGTAGCACACGTGCACCTGCTCCAACTGAAGGTAGACAGCAATGCTACATCGCTTCCCCACTGTAAGCCCACCGATTAGCACATCACCAGCAAGAAATGTTGAGGTGTCGTCGCAAGGCCAAAGCAGTCAGGGAATCACAATGTTTTTCCAATGAAAGACAGAATCTAGGTCATCACCACCACCACCACCATCTCCAACCCCCTTTCAGTCCGCCATGTCCACCGCTAGTTCCACCATATGCAGCTCTCAAGTCCAGCTCACCCTAGCATGCACTCTGAGTAGGACAAGAAAGTACTCATCCTCTCATCCGCATACACTGGCTTTGAACTCCTACATTGCCAAACTGATCTCATTAGAGATTATATCCTTCCGTTTGGTTGAAAGCGCAGCGTTCCGAGAGCTCATGGCCTACACTGTCCCACGCTATGACCTACCCAGTCGCCACTTCTTTTCTAGAAAAGCCATCCCTGCCCTCCACCTGCATGTGAAAGACCGCATTGTCCATGTACTCAAACAATCAGTGAGTGGAAAGGTGCACCTCATAACAGATGCAAGGGCCAGTAGGCATGGCCAGGGTCATTACGTGTTCATCACTGAACACTGTGTTAATGTGGTGGATGCAGGGTCCACAGGAGACAGCGGCGGTGGGACAGTGCTGCCTAGCCATGGTATAGGCAACAGTTGGCTGTAGGCGTTCGACCCTCCTCCTCCTCCAGAAGCAAAAGCTTGTCGACAGAGCGCAGTCGCACTAGCACTCCATCCGCAGCTGCCAGTGTTGCACACGAGGTGTCCCACTATCGAACAGCTAGTGGTAAGCGTCAGCAGGCTGTTTTAAAGATGATGTCTTTGGGCGACAACAGACACACCGCAGAGGTACTGGCCGACTACTTGCAGCGAGAAAGTGAGTCATGGCTGGGCAGTCTACATTTTGAGCCAGGCAAGGTAGTCAGTGATAACGGATGTAATTTTGTGGCGGCCATAGCCCTGGCAAAACTAACACACATACCTTGCCTGGCTCACACCTTGAACCTGGTGGTGCAGTGCTTCATAAATAATTTTCCGGAGTTACCAGCCCTGCTCCAGAAGGTGCGAAGACTGTGCTCGCACATCCGTCGCTCGCCCGTAGACTCCAGTCGTATGCAGAGGCTGCAGCGATCGCTCCACCTCTCCAAGCACCGCCTAATCATAGATGTTGCAACAAGATGGAACTCCATCATGCACATGGTTGAGAGGCTGTGCGAACAGAGGCAGGCTGTAATGCATTTGAGGGAGGATACACGGGCAGGCAGTTTGAGGGCAGACATTGAGTTGTCGGGTGTGCAGTGGTCAAAGCTTAAAGACCTCTGTAAAGTCCTTCAGTGTTTTGAGGAATGCACATGGCTGGTAAGCGCAGACGACGCCATCATAAGCATGAGCATCCTACTTATGCGTCTGCTCATGCAAAGTTTGACGCACATTAAGGATCAGGCGTCTGCAGCGGAGGAGGAGGAGGGAAGCCGTGATGACAGTCAGGCATTGTCTGCTCAGGGAACTGTCCTGGACGAGGTGGAGGAAGAAGAGGAAGAGGAGGAGGAGGAGGGGGATGATCATTTTGGGGAGGAGGATGCTTCTCAGGGGGCAAGAGAAAATGTTGGCCTGCCAAGGTCAGGTACAGGGTTTGTGCATGACTGGAGGGATGTGGATTTGGAAGAAAGTGCTCCTCCACCCACCACTGGCAGTGCATCATTGACACATGGAAAATTGGCCCACATGTGTGATTATGTCTTGCAGATCCTAAAAAGGGACCCCCGCATTGCCAAAATTATGAAGGATGACGACTACTGGTTGGCCAGCATCCTTGATTCACGCTATAAAGGCAAATTACAGAACATCATGCCGCAGGAGAACCTAGAGCTAATATTGGCGAACAAACAAGCAACTCTGGGAAACCGTATGTTAGAGGCATCCCAGCACACAGCAGCAGTGCAGGTTCTACCACGAGCCGTACTGGGCCAAATGGAAGAGATGTTCGTGGTGCAGACAGCAGAAGTGGTGTTGGAGACAGGGGTTTCATGACCATGTTGTGGACTGATTTCTCGAGTAACGCTCACACGACTGGTAATACTGAATCGATTGCAACAGACAGGGGACAGCAGTTGTCAAGTATGGTTCAAAATTACCTCTCCTCCCCTATCGATGTTCTCCCTCACAGTTCATTCCCCTTTGACTACTGGGCCTGTAAACTGGACACCTGGCCTGAATTGGCACAATATGCCTTACAGTAGCTCGCTTGCCCTGCTGGTAGTGTGCTATTAGAAAGAGTCTTCAGTGCTGCTGGATCAATCCTGACAGAAAGAAGGACCCGTCTGTCGACCCAAAATGTGGGTGATCTCACCTTCATTAAAATGAACCATGCCTGGGTTTCAAAGGATTTTGTACCACCTTCCCCTGATGACACATAAGTTGCCAGCAAAATGGCTCGCTTTGTCCTTCTCTTCCTTCGACTTCTCCAATTCCTCAATTGGCAGCTGCTGAACGTCTAGCCTACACCTCAACATATGCCAGTTTTTCCACCTCCCTAACTGGGCTGTACCCCCCCACAACTTTAGCCAAATAACCACCAGTTTTCAATGCATTACTATTATTATAATGTGAATTAAGGTTGACAAGCTTAAGTAATAAGAATTGATGTCGTTGGCATTGAAATGGGCACTGTAGGTGTGTTTACTGTCTTCCACTCACTGGCGACTTTTATTCACCATTGACTTGCATTGGGGTCGGGTCTCCGACTGTTGAGGAAACCCGGCCGATAGTCGGCCGACTTCATTCGACTCGACTTTCGGAAAAGTCGAGCCGACTGAAACCCGACTCGACCCTCCCGGAGGCAAATTTGCTCATCTCTACTGTTGACCCCTGCAGCAGTACCGGAGACACCCGCAGCACCGGACACCTCCGCAGCACCAGACGCCTGCAGCAGCACCGGACACCCGCACATCGGAACACCCCCTCAATCCAGCCTGTGACCTACAGCCTCACCCCACTCCTGCCTCCACCAGCAGCGACTCTGGGACCCCGCTTCACCGCAGCCACCACCCCCGGTAAACAATAATACTCATGGATTATAGGAAGCGCCACCATTTTATTAAAAAAAAATTCCTGTTTTATCCTCAAAATTTTGGGTGCGTCTTATAATCAAGAGCGTTTTATAATCCAAAAAATATGGTAATAACGATAGCATTTTAAAAAAGTTTTTGGAGAGTTATATACCAAGGAAATGTACCCATGAACACATAAACACTGTATGGCTGAGAAATGTAACCCAGCTAATTTTTTAAACTTTTTTTTAGTCTTATATATCACAAAAGTGTATCCCAGGAGACAAAATGGTGTATGAGTAAAAGAAATGAGAAAAAAACAAACCAAACAAAATTTACAAACACTTTTACTACTGTTAATACCACTTTCTTTGCAACAGCCATTTGTTTTGTATTCTAACGACACTTCTGGTAATCATTATCTTGATAGGTTCA
>JARQOD010000005.1:289876924-289936037 GCA_033576555.1 Oophaga sylvatica | reverse complement strand
GACAAATCCGATTCCGGTATTCGATAAGACGAAAATATCGAAACAAATTATTGAAAGGCCGATAGAGCTAATATCGGCCGATAGCCGATATTTGCAGTATCGTATCGCTCAACACTACTCATCACCTCACTATCCAATAACCCCAAACGTCTCTTTGACACTTTTCACTCCCTACTGAACACAAAAGTGCAGGCTCCAACCACGGATCTCCACGCTGACGATCTGGCCAATTATTTCAAAAAAATTGACCACATCCAACAGGAAATTATCTCCCAATCCCCTCATACCATGCACTGTCCTCCCTCCCCCACTGCTCACTCTCTGATGTTGAACCAGTCACAGAAGAAGAAGTAATCAGGCTCCTTGCATCTTTTCGCCCTACCACTTGCATCAGTGACCCCATTCCGTCACATCTCCTCCAGTCCCTTTCCCCTGCTGTCACCTCTCACCTAACAAAAATATTCAACCTCTCTCTCTCTTCCGGTATCTTTCCCTCCTCATTTAAACATGCCATCATACATCCATTACTTAAAAAATCATCCCTCGACCAAAACTGTGCCGCTAACTATAGACCTGTCTCTAATCTTCCCTTCATCTCTAAACTCCTGGAATGCCTGGTGCACACCCTTCTTATTCGCTATCTCTCTTCTCGACACTCTTCAATCTGGTTTCCGCTCTTTACACTCTACTGAAACTGCCCTCACTAAAGTCTCTAATGATCTTCCAACAGCTAAATCTAATGGTCACTACTCCATGCTAATTCTCTTGGATCTCACCGCAGCATTCGACACTGTGGACCATCAGCTCCTCCTCACTATGCTCCGCTCCATCGGCCTCAAGGACACCGTTCTCTCCTGGTTCTCCTCCTATCTCTCTGACCGTTCCTTCACTGTATCTTTTGCTGGTTCCTCCTCCTCTCATCTTCCCCTTACTGTTGGGGTTCCTCAAGGATCAGTCCTAGGCCCCCTCCTCTTCTCTTTGTATACTGCCCCTATTGGACAAACAATCAGTAGATTTGGTTTCCAGTACCATCTCTATGCTGATGACACCCAATTATACACTTCTTCACCCGTTAACATGTCTGCCTTTTTAGAAAACACCAGTGATTGTCTTACCGCTGTCTCTAACATCATGTCCTCCCTCTATCTGAAACTGAAGCTGTCAAAAACTGAACTCCTCGTGTTTCCTCCCTCTACTAACCTACCTTTGCCTGACATTGCCATCTCCGTGTGTGGTTCCACCATTACTCCCCAGCAACATGCCCGCTGTCTTGGGGTCATACTTGATTCCAAGCTTTCATTCACCCCCACATCCGATCACTGGCTCGCTCTTGTTATCTCCACCTCAAAAACATCTCTAGAATTTGACCTTTTCTTACTTTCGACTGCAAAAACTCTTTCTGTTTCTCTTATTCATTCTCGTCTGGACTATTGTAACTCTCTACTAATTGGTCGCCCTCTTACCAAACTCTCCCCTCTCCAATCGGTCTTGAATGCTGCAGCCAGGATCATATTCCTCACCAATCGTTATACCGATGCCTCTACCTTGTGCCAGTCATTACACTGGTTACCCATCCACTACAGAATCCAGTACAAACTTATTACCCTCACTTACAAAGCACTCCATGGCTCTGCACCACCCTACATCTCCTCCCTTGTCTCAGCCTACCATCCTACCAGTGCCCTCCGTTCTGCTAATGACCTGAGGTTAGCATTCTCAATAATCAGAACCTCCCACTCCCGTCTCCAAGACTTTTCACGTGCTGTGCCAATTCTTTGGAATGCACTATCCAGGTTATTACGATTAATCCCCAATCCCCACAGTTTTAAGCGTGCCCTAAAAACGCACTTGTTCAGACTGGCATACCGCCTCAACGCATTAGCCTAACTTTCCCTGTTGGCCCATTCAAAAAAATGTTCTACCATAATCAGGTACCTGTATTATGTTCTCACCCGCCGTATGCATTTAATAGCCCTCTGCGTCTGTACTGTTACATACTTTGGCTGTTAACTGGTTTATGCAGAATTACATGAACACCCGATTCTTACACTATGGCTGGTCCGAACAATGAAAGCAATTGTAACCATCTACCTTTTGTGTCTCCCCTTTTTCCTCATAGATTGTAAGCTTGCAAGCAGGGCCCTCATTCCTCTTGGTATCTACTTTGATCTGTGTTTATTGTTATGCTGTAATGTCTATTGTCTGTACAAGTCCCCTTTAAAATGTAAAGTGCTGCGGAATATGTTGGCGCTATAGAAATAAAATTATTGTTATTTATTATTATTATTATTATAGCATCTCTGGACTTGTCTCGCATTATACGCATCTGGGACATAACTGGTCAAGAATTGCAAAGAAGGGAGCTGCCCACAGCAGAACTTGATGATTTATGTGCCTTTAGCATGGCAGAACATTTCTCAGACAACTGTTAATTATTCCTTGATACAATACCAAGGGGTGTAAGCGAATGTATTTCTGCGTATGACGCTCATACTCAATACTGAAAAAGTCAAGATTTTTAAAAAATTTTGTGTTACAATGTTGAGGAGTGGATGTAGAAGAATAGCAAGTAGCTAATAAGCTAGTGCAACCTGTCGTGAAAGAACTACAGGATGTAACCATGAGCAAAACTTTTGACCCATCTCTGACGGGTTTTCAGGTGGTGATATAAGCAGGGAGCACTTCTGGAAATAAATTGCTTTTGACAACTTTATTTATTTTAGGATTTTAATCAATTAGTTACAGTTGATGCTTTTGGAATAATGCTTTAAGAAAAACATATAAAAAGTATAAAGAACTGTTTCCATATAAAAATACAAAGAGCAAACCTATGATATGCTTGTGTCACAGACTCTGCAGGTTCTCGTGTCAGCTGAGTAGAGATTTGGTTCATATGCCTTATAGAGAACTCTAGCTACAGTACAGATACTGGATTCCCATGGAAAAATATTTCTACTAGAAGTGATGCTATTCTCTTATGAGCCAGATTTCTTTTAAAGTGCACATCAATGACATCTAACTTCAGACTCTTGCAATAAATAAGCAATGGATTAAAAAATATATTCCATCACTTTTATTTTTATAGATTTATTGGCCAATCTGGTTGAAATTAAGACACTCAGACTGTTCTGTACTGAAGAAAACCAGATGTCCCAGTTAAGTGCTATATAAATATCCCAATACATTTAACGTGTGAACCACGAAGAACCAACAAAGACATTTTTCCCTCAGTAATGCCAGCCAAAAACAGCAAAATGTTAACAAACAAAGACACTTTTTCAGCCATGATAGAAAATAAAGACTCCCCATTTTACTTACGTGAGAACATAATTCACACTGACAATGCAGTGAGGTCTGGAGGATCGGCTGTTGTGCACAATTGTAGCATAGCTCTGCACCCACACCCAGCCGCCATGTTTCGCAAGGAACCGATAGTACTTAGTGGTGACTTGACCTTTTACCAGCACTGAAGAGAGAATCAAAAAGATATACTTTGTTGGTGTCTTATTGTGGAATCTGCAAGTTTTATATGTCATTTCAAGTATAGTTATTTCATCAAAGAGGTAAATGATAAATAAGGATTTTCACAGATTTTAGGTATATCTGATGACAATTGTATCATATCAAGTTATTTTTTTATTTGAAACTTTTTTCACAAAAACAAATGTAATAATATTTATTTTATAGCCACATATTTCATTACATATTACTTAAAATATAAATGTTATTATATATCTCATCTTGAAGGTACTCATTTACTTTAGATAAGTGTCAGCCGACAGCTATTTCTTCTTACTCCTCTTACATATGAACACTCAGATAGATGAACAATTATGTGTTTTCTATAGGAAGAAAGAACTAGACAACTCGGGCAGTGGTTTATTTGTCGTCTGTAGAACAAAAGGATCAAGAATTTGAATTCAAGCCACCCCACCAATATCTTCTGTGAGATCATGAGTTCAGGGAGAATCAGGAGGTTCTCATATACAGTACAGACCAAAAGTTTGGACACACCTTCTCATTCAAAGATTTTTCTGTATTTTCATGACTATGAAAATTGTAGAATTACACTGAAGGCATCAAAACTATGAATTAACACATGTGGAATTATACATTACACTTTACAAAAAAGTGTGAAGCAACTGAAAATATGTCTTATATTCTAGGTTCTTCAAAGTAGCCACCTTTTGCTTTGATTACTGCTTTGCACGCAAAAAAGGTGAACGGCTGGACTCTATATGCCTAGTTCCCACCGTGAAGCATGGAGGAGGTGGTGTGATGGTGTGGGGGTGCTTTGCTGGTGACACTGTTGGGGATTTATTCAAAATTGAAGCGGTGAGCAGTCCAGCTTACCCCAAACCATCTCGATTGGGTTCAGGTCTGGTGACTGTGGAGGCCAGGTCATCTGGTGTAGCACCCCAACACTCTCCTTCTTGGTTAAATAGCCCTTACACAGCCTGGAGGTGTGTTTGGGGTCATTGTCCTGTTGCAAAATAAATGATGGTCCAACTAAACGCAAACTGGATGGAATAGCATGCTGCTGCAAGATGCTGTAGTAGCCATTCTAGTTCACTATGCCTTCAATTTTGAATAAATCCCCAACAGTGTCACCAGCAAAGCACCCCCACACATCACACCATCTCCTCCATGCTTCACGGTGGGAACCAGGCATGTAAAATCCATCCGTTCACCTTTTCTGCGTGCAAAGCAGTAATCAAAGCAAAAGGTGGCTACTTTGAAGAACCTAGAATATAAGACATATTTTCAGTTGTTTCACACTTTTTTGTAAAGTGTAATGTATAATTCCACATGTGTTAATTCATAGTTTTGATGCCTTCGATGTGATTCTACAATTTTCATAGCCATGAAAATACAGAAAAATCTTTGAATGAGAAGGTGTGTCCAAACTTTTGGTCTGTACTGTACATTAGCATATAATTGTTAGTCACAAATGACCAAAACATAGAGCTATAGCACATCATATATACAATAACGAACCTAACTCAGACATGAACTGAGTATATCTATTAAAGATTTATTAATTTTAACAATATGACTCTCTTTTTTACTGAGGCTGTTTCAGTTCTGGCCGGAGTTAGGCTGATTATTAGTGTATAGTTGGCCTAATTTCATCTAATGTGTATGAAGACCTTTAAATTTACTATATGTCCTCCTAAACACACTTATTTTAGAAATAGTATACATTAAAGGCAATCTGTCACCTATTTTTTCGACTATAAGCTGCGGCCACCGCCATCAGGGGCTTATCTACAGCATTCTGTAATGCTGTAGATAAGCCCCCGATGTAACCTGAAAGAGAAGAAAAACGAGGGGCGGTCCAGGATCCGGTCCGGTCCGATGGTGTCGTGGTCCGGTTCGGCACCTCCCATCTTCTAACAAAGATGTCCTCTTCTTGGATTCCTGTTGTGGCTCCGGCGCAGGCGCACTGCTCTGCCCTGTTGAGGGCAGAGCAGAGTACTGCAGTGTGCAGGCGCCGGGAAAGGTCAGAGAGGTCCGGCGCCTGCACACTGCAGTACTTTACTCTGCCCTCAACAGGGAAAATCAGTGCGCCTGTGCAGGAGCCGCGACGGGAAGCAAAGAAGATGACGTCTTCGCTAGAAGATGGGAGGCGCCGGACCAGACCATGACACCCATCGGACTGGACCGCCCTTGGGTGAGTATAATCTGACTATTTTTTTCTTCTCTTTCAGGTTGCATTGGGGCTTATCTACAGCATTACAGAATGCTGTAGATAAGCCCCTGATGGCGGTGGCCACAGCTTATAGTCGAAAAAATAGGTGACATTCCCTTTAAAATGATTCTCTGGCATTATATCAGTAAGCTAAATCAGATATTAGCAAAGTGTGACCCATGGGCTACATATGGCCCTTTGGCTGTTCCTGTCCAGCCTGTGGCATCTCACATCATTCGGCAACCTCCTCCCCTAGCTACATCCACCCCCACTCCCTTTCCCCCCGAGTCTACTTTTCACGGCATCAGCAGACTCAGATAGTTGGAGGAAACTGTGTGAGGGGTCCATTATACCATGTGGAGGGGAGCCATGGGTAATATCATTCTATGTGGGTGGATCTGTGGGGCCCACCATACTGTGTGAGTAAGGGGCTATTTTGGACTCATACTGTGTGGGGGAATTGTGGGGGCATCATACTGTGTGGGGAGCCGTGAAGGAATCATATTGAATTGGTGAATGTGTGGGCCATCATAACAGGTAGGAAGGCTGTGGAGGACATCATACTGTGTGTGTGAAGCTGTGGGGGCATTGTACTGTGCACTATGGAGACATCATACAGTGTGTGGAGGGCTGTGGGGCCATCATGTTGTTTGTGAGAGGCCATCATACTGTGTCATGGCTGCAGGGGCATTATACGATGTGTTTGGGGCTGTGGGTGGGGAACTCTGGGGACATTATGCTATATGTGGGGGCATTATTCTGTGGGTGTTACGGGGGGCATCATACTGAGTGGGGGTGAGCTGTTGAACAATAAGCCCTATCATAAAGTGCATACCCTATCATAAAGTGCATTATCATTAGCAGCTAGTCAACATACTTAATTCTGCTCAATATTAAAACATAAAATTAATATAAAGTAATAATAAAATAATAATGTGCAGAACTAAGTCACTGTCTATCCTGGGACCCCTTGGAAAACTAATTGTCCACTTCTGAGATAAACTGATTGTGTAAGGTGGTTTAAAGAAAGGAGAAATTCCGACTTAAGGCTATCGAAAAGCGCCAACCACAATACATATATTAAATACCAGATACAGTGTTCCTAAGTATAACACAGTCACTAACTTCATGCACTCTTGCAGTTTTCTTCGCTGTTATCTACTGCTGTTCACTGTGCGGAGGGAGATGCTGTGTGCTGCCTGTGAATGAGAGTCGGGCTAGCGTGCTAAGTATAATAGATCCTTCCTTCCTTATTCACAAAAAATGTTCCTCCCTGTGGTTAAAAGAGCAGACAATCCTGAAATTGCTATTGTTCTGCCAGTGTCAGTCCCTTGTGTAAATAAGATGATCTTTTCACTGAAATAATGTGGGCGGCATCTCTATTAAGATGTTGACTCCTATGAGTTAGGAAGTGGTGCCTAATGGTGGGTCTCCATGAACCGAGCACTTGTTTTTTCTAATATATATTCTTCAGGAACTACACTATATACAAGACACTATGTACACATCTCTCATAAACAAGCAGTGCTGTCCCTGCAATGAGGGGGTGGTAGCTCTCAGGGTCTGAATGGCTGCAGAATACATACACAGCGTGAGCACATATAAAGCTTGGTTCAGCTAACTGAAATGTTTAATTTAATTATTTTATTTTTAAAGCAGCAAAAGACATTCACAAAGGTCACATTTGCTTTTGTATTCACTACTAGTAACAACATTACTAAATGTATTACATTGCAAAGCACAATATACAGTATGGACATATGAACCACAGTAAAGGCAATGATAGATGTCTACATAAACTAGATTCACAAAGAAACTGGGCATTTTGGAAAATTCTTACACTATTCCTTTTGAACTGGATATAAAAGGATAAGAGTAGAAGAATTTTGCTATAATTTAGGTCATTTAGCTCACATACTATAAAGAAGTAAGAACCACGTTATCCTAAATGTACGAATATGATGAATGAAAAGATTGTAATTTGGCATCACTTTCCCTTTTTGGTCACTTTGTACACAGAGATTCACAAAACAAAAGCCAATGAAATCTAATCAAAAGGGACAAGGTTTGACACAATGGGGTGCAAGGGCCCGGACAACGCAAGAGCAACCATGCCAAGCAGACACGCCTGAGTGACAATTATCTACTAAAGGAAAGTGCAGTAACAAGCTTATGAATGAGAATCAATGATAAGTGCGTGCGCATGGATGTACTCAACTGTGAATGTATATTATGGACAATCACATAAAGGAATTGTTCAAATGTGTCTAGCATATAGTAAATAGCACGATGAGCAATGTTGGAAACACTGTTACAAATCTGATATTGTCTCAACTTTTTTTTCTTACTTTGCAGCAGATGTTCTGATAATACTTATGCTAATGTGAGAAAGACCATGTTAATAAAGCAGCATTATCAATTAACAGTGTAGAGCTGGTTTGTCTCTTTACTACTTTGACAGTGAGTGACACATCTGTCTATCCTCGGAGCATCTATGCCCCGACAGCGAGAGCTCATAGATCCTGCTGGGCCAAATGTGCAGTGAATACTATTGTGTTCATCACATGGAACACTTCCAACATATTCTCAGTGTTGATAAAAGCCATGTCCTGCAGTCTTTATAGCTCAGTAGTCAGATTGGACACATGTCATCTATGATATTTCAATATTAAGACAGCAGTTAATAATCTACAATGTTGTTGCCAGCAGAACATATTATACATATATAGGTCATTTATTTGAATTTGTTTAATTTAATACCACATTTTTTGCATTATCTATCATTCAAGAAGTAATTCTTTACATTGATAAGGTGGACCATTTATTATAGGGATCTTCTTGTATCTGACCAGCCACATTTTCATTAATTAGACTATATAATTTTTCAATTTCATTGTAATAGCAAACACACTAATGTCCGTGATCTAATATTTCTAACCATGACTATTATAAACTGTAAAATAAGGTTTTGACTTGTAGAATCAAGCAGCAGCATTATGCCAATAGATAGAGATACCAGAGGTGGGACCGCAATCTAACAGATATATGGCGTCAAAGGTGAGAAACCCTTTAGAATTGAATTTAACACAAATTATGAAATATGTCAGTTAGATTAAGTTTTATGACATTTCTCTTTGGTACCTTTCCTTCAGCCAAACAAAAAACATATCGAACATTGCCACATAGTACTAACTGGATAATGTCGTTTTCCTACAAAGCAAAAGATGATGCTAAAGAACACCCATGAAATTAAGAGATAATTAATGAATAAACTGAATCCTTACATAAGTGATGTGCACACCGCAAGTGAAATGTGTCACATCCATGAACGTGATGATACAACGTCTTCTCAATAAGATCTTGAGGTTCATATCCAGTTAACTCTGCAACTCTAAAGGGAAGAAAGCACATAATGAGCAGAACATCCCAAAGTGTTACTTCTATAGTTTTAGATAAATTATATCTAATTTCCTGTATTCAGACCATTTACGTTGATACTGACAACTTATGTTCATAAAAAAATTATGTATCATGTTAAAAAATTTTCACAAGAACATCATCCATAAGTTTACTTGAAATGGGCTTCTCTCAGTGGTAAAAACGAATCATTTATAACACATATTCTGTTACTGAATACTCAGTGATGACAAGTAGAGATGAGCAAATTTGTTCAGATTCGTTCCGAATACGATCGGATTCGAATTTTGTGTTTGCAATATTTGTCGAACACAACCGAGCGTCATTAGGAGCAGAAATTACCGAATATGTTCGGAACCGAACATAATACAAACATTCAGCACAAATGCTGTTCGAATATGACTCAAACATGTCAAAATCAGATTCGGGGACAAAATCTGAGCAAATTCGCTCATCTCTAATGACAAGCTTACCTGGAATCTAGAAATATTAGCTTCATATCAAGGCTAGCTCTGAACATGAACATATTGCTATGGAGTTTGATCTCAGTGACAGCACTGGGAGGGAGGGAATGGCCAACGGCAACCAAGCCTACATTTTGGTAACAGCCATCAAACGGAGACATGTCTAGACTATACTGTCTGATCTTGAGATATCCACTGCAATGAATGACCTGTAAAACACAGAAATGAAAAATATCATATTACTTCTGCTTCCATTCACATTTGTAGTATTGATGATCACATAGACAACATCCATAAAAGCTGGCATCCAATTTTCTAAGCATAAATTTTTTTGTTTGCAACTACAGGTAAAGGACTCTTTTGTATAAAGATTCAAGTAATTTTAAGGCCTCATTCCCATATATTTTTCCTTAATTGTAAAATACCAGAGGGGGGCTGAAGTCTCATATGTCTATGTAATCATTCCAGTCATCTGGCACATCAGTTCTAAAGACAGATCAAAAAACATTGCATTATTTTCATCAGTTGTGTCCTATTCAGATATGAAACTACTGGCTGGACACAACTGATATATTTGTACCCAGTTAAGACACCTACAAGGTAAAATATATAAGGTATTTACAGTCACCTACCTTATATCCCCCACAAGTTAGACCTGCATTCCGCTTTGCCAGCACACACTTCATCCGTAAGAAGAAAGAACGCTCTATTTCATATTCTGTAAGTCAAGTGAACTAAAATTAGCTTTACATCCCAGTCTCTGAGTAGGTGACACTGATCTGAGCCTCCACATTCAGAAAGAGAGGGATAGGTAGTGATTTACCCTGCACAAAGTGGGAATGATATGGTTGGTGTGCTGTAAGCACTGCAGTCATCTCATCATGATCAGCGGGGTGAATGTACTCGTAGATGCTATTTCCAGTCAATTCTACCTACAGAAAGAGAGGATCGTCAATGGAATCAAATGCAAATAATGAAAATGCCCAATGCATGTACAAAACATCTGAGAAATGGGAAGACTTTAATGATAAAATTATTAGGAATAGAAGAATTGTATGAGGGAAATAAAATAAACAAATCCGAGACACAGACAAATGCAATTGTAAACTGTATTCCCACTAGACCTGGGGGTATTGACAGAATGCATGTCAACTCTTTATCAATACTTGTTAGATGATAAGATACTCAGATACTCTAATTAACACCTGCAGGCGTGGGTAACCATACAAGAACAAATAGTCACCCATAATTGCTTACCTGTGATAAGCCCAGGTGAACCGAAGCAGTCTCGGAGATATACATGATTTTCCCATCAGGTGCCACCACAAAAATGAAACCATCCAAGGTCTATGCAGGAGAATGGAAATAAAATAAACAGAAGATTCAGACTCCCAGATCTGAATACCTAGAGTGCAGCAATTTAAATACAATTTACATTTTGAAAGCACTTGGGTGGTCAGATGTCCCTTCACCTCTTGCTTAAACATCTCATTGTCGAATCAAACATGGCATTAGACAGGAGAGTGCTATATGGGAAATGGGTTTAATCTTCTAGTGTTTAACATTTCCAACGCTTATCACCTGTAAACACTGTGAAGATATATGACTCTCAGCAGGGAAAGTGGCTTTAAGCTACTACAATGCAGAAATTGACTTTACAGACTATTCTGCCTCTCACTTCACTGGTGCCTGATAAACAGTTTAAACAAGTAACAACAGGGGATTAGATATGTATTTTCCTAAACACAACAATCAGTTATTCCATTACAATGTTATTTCCCAGACTTAGTATACAGCAACAATATAGTAAGACAGGACGCCTGGCTTCATGCAGGAAGTTATTACATAGAAGAAATACATGTATCTACCATTTATATAAATACAAATCTATAAAATTAACAAAAACATTTTACTAGAATTGATTAAATTCTAGTTTATAAATACTTACTAAACTAATAAATAGATGTAAATATCACCCTAAACTGTAGCATAATGATAACAGTGCATTTACTCTATGGCAATGTGGGAAAGCATGTAGAAGTTTATAAGTTACACAATGTGATAATTAAATGTGTGCTGAAAGGTCTGCATTCTTTAATCATTAATTGGAAATAGCTGTTTCCCTGCATGTTCTACCTGTAAAAGATGAGATCCCAGTTCTCGACCAACATTATCCAAGGTACTAGGTCTGCTGGAATGGCCCCAGGCTTCTCCAAGTCCTGTATGCATAAACAAACAGAAGAATTGGTGAGAAAGCTGGATGTGGACTCTTGGACCAGAGGTCATCTGCTACATTATCTCACTGCAAACAGCAGCTTTTCATTCCAAACACAATGCATTTCAAATACTAGGAAACCTTGACCTGACTGCTGTAAATTCTGGATATAAATAAAATGCAAATGGTAAGGCTTATAGTGGAATAGTTGCAGGACAAAGAAATCTGATTCCGTAGCTGCTCCTACAGCCACTAAAATAATTCTCATTATTTTCTTTAATGAACCTATAATAACACTGCAAAACCTACACATTACATAGTTCTAAAATGATAAAAAGTAGATAGATAGATAGATAGATAGATAGATAGATAGATAGATAGATGTCTGCACAGGAGAAACCACAAGAATTACTGTTATTGTGAACAGTTAATCAAGTTGAAGATAAAATGATCTCTAAAAGGCCTAAAAAGTTAAAGATGACGCATTTCCTTTGTATTTTTGGCCAAAAAATATATTGTCATTTTTTACATTTTAAAAATTATAAAACTGAAAATGGCCTGGTGCAAAAATTTGAGCACCTTTCGAGATTTGTGTGTGTTCAAATAAGTTTGACCAAGGTTTCAGACCTTAATTAGCCTGTTAGGGTTATGGTTTGTTCACTATAATCATTAGGAAAGGCCAGGTGATGCAAATTTCCCAGCTTCATAAAAACTCACTCTCCTCTAAACTAAACTTGTGCCAAAAAACAGCAGCCGTGGGTTCTTCTAAGCAGCTGCCTAGCACTCTGAAAATTAAAACGGTGGAGGCCCACAAAGCAGGAGAAAGCTATAAGAAGATAGCAAAGCGTTTTCAAGTTACCCTTTCCTCAGTTCAAAATGTAACTAAGAAATGGCAGTTAACAGGAATGGTGGAGGTCAAGATAAGGTCTAGAAGCAAAATGTCAGTGAGAACTGCTCGTAGGTATGCTAGAGAGGTAAATCAGAAGTCCCGCTTGACTGCAAAAGACCGGCAGAAAGATTCAGCAGACTATGTAATAGTTGTACATTGTTCTACTGTTCATAGACACCTGCACAAATATGGCCTTCATGGAAGAGTCACCAGAAGAAAACCTCTCCTGCATCCTCACCATAAAATTCAGCTTCAGAAGTATGCAAAAGAACATCTAAACAAGATGCATTTTGGAAACAAGTCCTGTTAACTGATGAGATTGAAATAGAACTATTTTGCCACCATGATCAAAGGCATGTGTGGAAAAAAAAGGGCACAGAATTTCAGGAAAAGAACATCTAGCCAAACCATAAAGCATGGGGGTAGATCAATCATGCTTTGGGTTGTGTTGCACTCAATGGCATGGAGAAAATTTCACAGATAGAGGGAAGAACAGATTCAGTGAAATTTCAACAACTTCTTAATGCAAACATAGCACCATCTATAAAAAAGCTGAAGTTGAAAAGAGGATGGCTTCTACAAATAGATAATGATCCTAAACAGGGCAGCACGGTGGCTCAGTGGATAGTACTACAGCCTTGCAGCGCTGGAGTCCTAGGTTCGAATCCCACTAAGGACAACATCTGCAAGGAGTTTGTATGTTCTCCCCGTGTTTGCGTGGGTTTCCTCCCACATTCCAAAAATATACAGATAGGGAATCTAGATTGTGAGCCCCTTCGGGGACAGCGATGATAATGTGTGCAAAGCGCTGTGGAATATGTTAGCGCTACATAAAAATAAAGATTATTATTATTATAAACACACGTCAAAATCCACAATAGACTACCTCTATAGGTGCAAGCGAAAAGTGTTAAATTGGCCCTCTGAGTCCCCTATTCTGAACATAATTGATAATCTGTGCAAGACCTCAAAATAACAGTGCATATAAGACGACCCAGGAATCTCACAGAACTGGAAGAATTTTGCAAGGAAAAATGGATGAAAATCCCTCAAATAAGAATTGAAAGACTCTTGGCTGGCTACAAAGTGTTTACAAACTGTGATTCTTTCAAAAAGGTGTGCTTCTAGGTATTAACCATACAGGGTGCCCAAACTTTTGCAACAAACCATTTTCCTTTTTTGTAGTTTTTAAAATGGAAAAACATGAAAATGTACGCATATTTTAAATAAATAGGGTAGCGAACCCTTCTTGTCTACAATAGTAGAAGTTCTAGAAATGTAAACCCCTCTTATTAGATTTTGGTATCTGTAGTACTGTCGATGTACATCTCGGAACAGAATACCCATTCACATTTTAGGTGGCCCTCGAGAGAGGGTGTTGCAATCACAAATATTGGCAGTCGTACCAAAGAAGGTTATGCACCTCTGGTCTAGTAGGACTGCTTAAAATTCTGAGAGGGATGGAAAGATTTCACCTGGGTCATGTACAATCTAATATAGAAGAAAATAGAGTGAATCTCGGAGAAATGTGTTATACAGACCATCACTGAAGTTGAGCCTTATAATCACTCCTTTGAATTGCTCCAAAGTCTTCCAGTCTCTCCAAATTCCTCATTACTCCATGCCATTATTCAACTTTTTGGATTGTCTTCATTTTCAAATATTTAGTTATCCTACAGAATACTGCAGAAAGTGAAGGCTTTTCTTCTGAGGAAGCAGTGAAACCGGGAAGACTGAAAGTAGTAAGACCTTCAAGTCGATCATTAGCCTTATGTCCAGATGTGTATCTATCATATCTACACTTTCACACCAAAATAGTTCTATTAAAGGGTAGACCAACCAATATGCTCCTTCAAATCGCCCACATCACCAGCAATGTGCTGGGACACATAGCCTTTTTTTAATGTTATTCACAGGTAAAATGTACCGTATATACTCGTGTATAAGCCGAGATTTTCAGCCCATTTTTTAGGGCTGAAAGTCCCCCTCTCGGCTTATACGCGGGTCATATACGGGGGTCGGCGGGGGAGGGGAGCGGGGGTGTCGGATTATACTCACCTCTCCGCCGCCGCGGTCTCTGCAGCCCCCCTGCTTCTCCCACTATCTCCGGCTCCTTCCTGCAGCGGTCACATGGCACCGTTCATTAAAGTCATGAATATGCACATAATCATGACTTTAATGAGTGGTAGCACATGACCGCTGTAGGAAGGAAGCGCTGCAGAGATCGCCGGGAGAAGAGGAGAGTCTGCAGGGACGTGCGGCGGAGGGGTGAGTATAGCTATATTTACCTGTCTTCTCTCCACCGGCGGTGAATGATCAGCAGAGGGCGCGATGACGTCATTAGTGAGCGCCGCGCCCCCTGCCAGATCATTCACTGTCAAGGACCAGGAAGAGGACACAGCGCTGCGGTGCAGAGAGGTCAGATAAATATCTCAGGTGCCAGGGTCCTGAGCGAGCGGTGACGCCGGCACCTGTCCCCCATAGCACGCCGGTGTCCCCGCCTGCTCAGGACACCGGCACCTGGCCCCCAGCGACGAGAGGTGAGTAGTATGTCTTTTTTTTTTTTTTTTTGCAGCAGCAATATGGGGCATAATCTGGAACATATGGGGGCATAATATGGAGCATATGGGGGCATAATATGGAGCATATGGGGGCATAAGCTGTGGAACATATGGGGGCATAATATGGAGCATATGGGGGCATAATATGGAGCATATGGGGGCATAAGCTGTGGAACATATGGGGGCATAATCTGGAGCATATGGGGGCAAAATATGGAGCATATGGGGGCATAATATGGAGCATATGGGGGCATAATATGGAGCATATGGGGCATAAGCTGTGGAACATATGGGGGCATAATCTGGAGCATATGGGGGCATAATATGGAGTATATGGGGCATAAGCTGTGGAACATATGGGGCATAATCTGGAGCATATGGGGGCATAATCTGTGGATCATACGGGGGCATAATCTGTGGAATATATGGGGCATAATCTGGAGCATATGGGGGCATAATCTCTGAAGCATATTGGGCATAATCTGGAGCATATGGGGGCATAATCTGGAGCATATAGGGGCCCAGGAGGTCCCTTCCAACTCTACCATTCTATGATTCTATAATCTGTGCAGCATATGGGGGCATAATCTGTGGAGCATCATATGGGGCATAATCATTTTTCACCCTAGGCTTATACGCGAGTCAATAAGTTTTCCCAGTTTTTTGTGGCAAAATTAGGGGGGTCGGCTTATACACGGGTCGGCTTATACATGAGTATATACGGTACTTTATAGAAAGGATTTAAATCTTTAATTCTTGATAATAAATTGAAGATAGAACTTTGTGTAAAATTGTAAAGGTATCTCTCCATTCCTTTTCTGATATTACTGACCCTAAGTTTTCTATTTTATATGCCAGGTTGACCATGTTGCAAACATGCTTGTTTTTTTATTTTATTTTTAAAAAAAAACAAGCAACTGATTATTCAAAGATGAAGATTTGGTCTATTTCCCATTATTTCTCTTAAAAGAGATGTCAGATTTCCTTGCATGATACCTTTATGAAAAACAAATCTTTCGGTTTGTGGAGAAACTGAGCACCCATATAGATATAATTTTTCACAGTCAGGACCATTATGATTACAGGGACTTACAGTGAAAGATACCTAAACTAATACAGCTGAACTTTTCATGTGGAAAATCATTTTTTACTGTTTCAAATACCATTAATTTGTGCAACACTGCACATAAATTTTCTACTGCACTAACTATGAAAATTGTCTCTTCAGAGAGGAAGAGGACTAGAACTCTAGCACCACCTATTGGAAGCAGCGATCCTAAAAGCAAATATTGAATCTTTAACAAGCCATTCATCAGTGCAATGAATGAGATCTGCTTTGGCAAATGGCAAGGCTTGTTAAAGAGTCGATATTGACTTTTAGGATAGCTGCTTCCAATAGGTTGCGCTAGAGCTCTAGTCCTCTTCCTCTCTGAAGAGACAATTTGCATATTTAATATTTCAGAGGTGCATGCATGGCTTATAAGTCTCCTCACTCTGACAAGTCATGCTTGGCTTGTCACTCTCCACAAAGAAAAAAACATTACCCCTTAGACTAGTGAACTGAAAAAAGAATTTTTTTAAACAATTCTTCATCAAGCGACATTAATTGTTCTAGGATATAGATATAGATCAAAACATGTCCTTTCCAAGTAGATCATTAATAACAACTAAAGATGTAGTAATATAATTAAATCTGGATTTATTACTAATTATTACCAATTTATCACACAGTATCTTGCATAAATAGATGAGAATTGCAATCTGTGTAAATTGACAGTGTTGTCCATTTATTCATTGCTATTTATTACATCTGATTCATTCTGCCCAAACATCGGACAGCTTGAATCAAAGCCTGAATGTACAATTTACAATTGCAGCCAGGTACAGAATATGTTCTCTGATGGAGTTTCAGAAAAATTGAAACTTTGAAGATTTGGCCTGGGACCATTGCTGGAGATGAGACTAGACCATCTCCATTCTAGGCTGGCTCTTAACAGCGCTGCTATATGTGATTGATAGTTCTCTAACTCATGTGTGCATAGGGAAAGACCTATCAATCACTTACAGTGGAGTGGGAGAAGCCGATCGGGGGCCATGCCAGACTTTTCTTATCGAAGCCAATGGGACTCGGCTGCAGCTCTGAAACCCCAGAGTATTTCAGTAAAAATATACCTGCCTGCACTAGTACCACCAGACTCTGATTCATGCAGCCTGCTGTTTGGCAGCATAAATTGGATTATAGGTTACCTTTAACAAATGTATCATGGACATTATTTTGTGACACTAATATAGTAGTCTGTGAGGAAGACTGGGAGTGTCAGACCTGTCCAAAGCCAACAATCCCTTTAATGAAATAAGTGAAAGCTGAATGACAAGAAGCTAGAAACTTAAGGTACTGCCACACTTAGCGATCTCGTTAGCGATCTCGATAACGACGCAAGCTAACGAGATCGTTTTTGTGATCTCTTTTAGGTCGCTAGTAGCTGCCAAACAGGAGATCTCAAAAATGACTCATCAGCGGTCAGCGATCTCTTTAACGACTTTGGCGGTCGTTAGGACGTCATTAGCATGTACTGAGCACTTCTGATTCATAGAATTTCCAGCATCGCTCCTGCTCTCTGCGTCCTGCTAGCCTGCTTTGCAACTTCTGCGATCCTCTCTGTGACGCAAAAGAGAACTTACAGACATTGCGATCCACTCCGTGACGCAAAACAGTCATATGCGTCACAAACGAGGTCGCTCGTCGTTCGCAAAAGGTGCCAAACGCAGTGATTCAGGCTCACCAGCAGGACGCCAACGATCAAAAAACGGTCCAGAACTCTAGTGAACGATCAGCGACATCACAGCAGGGCCACATCGTTGCTACATGCCACACACAACGAGGTCGCTAACGAGATCGCAAAATAGTGACGTTTTAGTGATCTTGCTTGCGATCTCGTTTGCGATCTCGTTTAGTGTGGCATACCCTTTAGATGAGCACTAGGGAAACTTGGCTGGAAAACAGAAGCTGGTCAGTAGAGTTACAACAGCTATATGCTCTAAATGTGCCTCCAGAAATAGCATAGCACATCATCAGTTTAATAATCTTCACCTTTTACTCAGTCATGAATCTTACACCAACAGCATCAATCTGGCTTTTCCAAAAGCATGTTGAAGCTCTAAATATGTGTCATAATTCTCATAGGATAAATGGTAAGTTTGTGATAACACAGAGATAATTCATATTTTCAACTATTAGTTGACAACAAAAAATAAGTAATAATGTCAGAAAATATGGTGTCAAAATATTACTAAATTACTTCCTCAAATGCCAACAGATCCAATAGTTTAAGAAAGGTATGTATAAGACATAATAGGATACATCTGACAAAGTTACACAACTTTGTAATGTATTCTAGAGAATTAGGGTCATCACAATTACAAGTAAGTCTTACAGACAAGACGACTTGTGACATATAACATCTAAATTACTCAGCAATTAGGATATTTTTAGACACCAAAAAGTGTCAATTCTACGAAATTATTGAAATAGGTATGAAAATTTGAGTAATACAGGGATGTTTATGAAAGTGTATCATGGCATGAATAAGGGGATTTCTGTAAACCTCAGAGAAAACTTGCTGATCTCTAAAGCATTTTGGATTCCATTAATCCAGTAAGATTTGTACAAATATTGACTTTTAAGACCATAATTACCCTCTCCAGGAGTGGTCAACCAACAAACATCACTTCAAGAGTAAAGGTACTGCCACACTACACAATCCCGCTAGCGATCTCGTTAGCGTCGCATACTAATGAGATCGCTAGCGGGATTGTTTCTATATCGCTAGTAGCTACCTAACTTAGCGATGTCGTTAAGGACGCTATCGCGGTTAGCGATCTCCTTAACGACTTTAGCGGTACAAAAGTACCGCTAAATCGCTAAGAAAAGGTGCTACACTTAGCGATTATACTTACCCAGCGGGAGCGCCGGCGATAAAATAGGGTCCGGAACGATTCCAGCGACGAGCGAGATCACAGCAGGATCTCAGCAGGGAGCTCGTCGCTGGTAGATGCCGCACACTACAACATCGCTAACGGGATCGCTAAATAGTGACGTTTTTTAGCGATCCCGTTAGCGATGTTGTTTAGTGTGGCATACCCTTTAGGGATATAATAGTCCACCAGATCCTAATGTAACCTCTAAGTAATGGAAGGACTCTCACATTAGCTAATATTAATTTTAATGAGTTGATCATCAGGAGGACACTGAAGAACACTGGCGTGTATGAGAGGATTGCATGGAGAAAGCCACTGCTCTCCAAAAAGAACATTGCCAGAAGGCTTTTGAAACAATATTTTGTGGATGGATGGGACCAAAATAGAGCTTTTGGGTTTGAATGAGAAGGGATATGTTTGGAGAAAGAAAAACATTGCATTACAGCATATAACCCTCGAAACTACAGAAGTGGTTGTACCATGGTTCGAGCACGTTTTGCTGCAACTGTGCCACGATGGTTTGTCATCATTGATAAGAAAAATTAATTCTGAATTTTACAACCCAAAGCACACAAGTCATCCTACAAAGAATAATTAAAGCAGAATAAAGTTAACATTTTGGAATGGCCAAGTCAAAGTCTTGACCTTAATCCTATACAATTTTGGTGGGAGGACCTACAGCGTGCAGTTCATAGGCGAAACCACCCCCACTCGTCCCAACATAGCAGAGTTGAAGCTGTTTGTTGGGAGGAATGGGCTACAATTCAACTAAACTGATAATCAGGACTAATTAACAACAGATACTGAAAGCAAAAGTTTAAATACTTTTACCATTAACAGATGTGATATTGGGTCATTTTCCTCATTAAAAATTATGTCTAATATCTTTTGACTCACTTGTTTGATTTTTTTTATACTTTTAGGACTTGCTTGAAAATCTGATAGTTTTAAATCAAATGTTTGCAGTTGGTTCTGAAGGGTTCACAAACTTTCAATCACCACTGTACTTGTTTTTGCTGCTCAGAAACAGATGTTAAACGTGTTATGCTACCTTGAAAGTCAAATGATTTATTAGTAGAGTGCCAAAGACGGTAGCAGTGGTTTGATTTAAGAAGTTGCTGGGATATAGGTAGATACTTCTACATTGATGCAGTGTAGAAAACTGCAGACTTGTGACAGTTACTCTCAGACTGTGTATGTTTCCAGCGTCTAACGACATATTCCAAAATATGATATTAGATGGTTGCATACTTTTTAATTAAGGAATGACTGAGGTTTAAGCACAACAATGTTCTACACCTCCATGAAATATTTCTTTCAACTAATATTTCCATATAAATGTTAAATGAATTGCATTAGTTACATAAGTTACTTGTTATACACAAATTGATCACAAAGAAAGACAGAGCAGACTTGTAAAGCTTTTTTCTTTTTACGAAATCTTGCTGAGGATAAATTACTGTTATTACCATAAGTGCCGGACCTCCCAAAAAATTGTACAAATCAAAAAACATTGTAGACAGTGTTAATTACATTAAATCACAAACTTCAAAATAATATCTGGTATAAAAAAGCCAAATAAATTAAAAATCTATAAAAAAAATTATCAGAAAAAGTGGTGTTTATCACAAAATCAAATTATGTAAATTCATGAAACAAATATATAATAATATGTATCAGTCACATCTTCTGATTTTTATAGAGGTTTTGTCAATTTAATTATTTCAAAATTAAACACTGTCCTTCAGCAATATTCTATCTACAGTACACACAGTACTCCCATACAATAACAGCTAATGTGAATCCCTCTTTATGCTTAATCATAATGTTAAAAGCAAAAATAAATACCTATACAAATATATATTATATATATTTATATATTATCTTCAAATATATATTATCTTAAAATGGACACACAAGGGGAAATATTAAAAAGTATATTTTTAAAATTACATTTGATAATAGTTTTAGGATTCAGTACAATTACCATCACAAGGTTGAACAGTTGAGCAAAAGGTATGAATTTTCTTTAATAATTATTTGGATGCTTACTGGAACCTTGTACTGAGATCCTTTTGTCCTCAAACTTTTATTTTTAACATCCACCAATCAAGAAATCATCATTTTTAGATTTTGGGAAATCTCTGGATGCACTAGTCTCAGAAATATAAGTGGCAAACAAGTAATTATTTAGAAATGTAATTACTAGATCACCATCAAAACATTCATTAATCTGAGCATTCTTTTATCGAAAGGAAATGAAATGGAAAAGGAAGAGAAATTTCATATTTTTAGGCACTAAATGTTAAATATAAATATTGTCCTTTAAATAATGAAACAATTAAAATACCGATTAATTGTAATAATATTTTGTTCTTTTGAATTAAAGACATAACTTAGAAGACAAATTAAAACATGAAAAATAATGAATTAAAAGCATTTCCAATATCATTTTCATTATACATATTTCTGTTTTGATGCTTTAATAATATATATTACTAATGTTATGAAAATTTTATAATACAATTACTAGTTTTCATGTCATTGTATAACATAAAATTATTTAGCAGAACATGTTAATTTTAATGAAAGTTAAATTAATGAAACATTCAGAGCAAATTCTGTCTCCAAGAAAGATGCAATTTATCAACCTCATTTTCTAGCATTGTTTGTAATCTACATATTTTTTCAGAAATTCAGTACTTATGAAACAACTTTATTTTAGTTGTTTGGAAATTATGTTCACGTTAGTCTTAATTTTTTCTAAAAAAAATTTTTTTATAAATAGTAGATACAATAATTGAACAACCATTTGCTGCCTATTAATTTGCTTTTACTATCACTATCTGTGTAATTAATTATACATAGAATACGCAAAAAAAGTTTAAGGGTAAGTTCACATGGGGCTTTTTTGCTGCTTTTTTTTGCTGCTTTTTTTTCTGCAGCAAAACCTAATTTCTTGGCAGGAAAGAAGCTGCGGGAAAACTTTAGGTTTAGGTGCATTTTTGATGCGTTTTTGGTGTGGTTTTGGTGCGTTTTTTTTGGTGCATTTTTGGTGTATTTTTTGTGTCTCTTTGTCCATGCTAATGTCCATGACTTTTCTGCAGCAAAATCGCTGCAAATAATCATACCTGCGTTTTTTCTGCATTTTTGCAGCGTTTTTTCAACACCCATTCAAGCCATTGGGTGAAAAACGCTGCAAAAACGCTGAAAGAAGTGACATGTTCTATGACCAAAAAAGCAGCAAAGCACAAAATCCTGATGACACAAAAAAACAATGTGTGTGCATGAGATTTCTCAAATCTCATAGGCTTTGCTGGAAATGGAAAAAGCAGCTGAAAATTAGCATAAAAAAGGCTGAAAAAAGCAGCAAAAACACCCAGTGTGAACATACCCTTTACTCGTATTCTAAATAGTAAATGGTCATCCAGGCTATAATTTTTAGTCCAAAAATTTCAAAACCAATTGCAATAACCGTAAACCTGATATTGCACAAAAACAATCAACCAATAAGTAAGAACTCTGAATTAGTTCACTAGCAAACTAATAAACTGTTTCAAAAGATGGTCAGCTTTCACTGCCTTTCATTTAAAAAGTGTAAAATTATTAAAACAAAAATAGTGATTAAAAAATTAATGCGTCAAATCCAATTGTCAATATCCTATCATTAAATTCTAGCAACAAACTGCTTATTTTCTGGTAATTTAACCTGTCATTTAACAGGAAATACACATTTAGTTGTTCATAACTGCTGGTATCATTTATCCCCTTAAGGATTCAGCCATTTTGTGCCTTAAAAAACAAGTGATTGTTTTAGTTTTTCCATAACTGAAAACCATTTCCATTCTGAAAGCCATAACTTTTTATTTTCCCAGCCTTGTTTTTGCCTCCTGAGTTGTAATTACTAAAGATCCCATTTCAAGTATAGGAAAAATCTGCAATTTTCCCATTTTTTACTTCAAGTTGTTTCTTTACAGTGATACCATATTTATATATTTTTATACTGTACAATTTAAAAAAAAATCACTTGTTTTAGTTTTGTTGCCTCATTCATAAATCTATGACTTTTTTTGTGGTGACGTAGCTTTAGCTTTATCTTTTACTTAACAATTTTTATGTTTTTGGGGTTGAGTTATACATTTTAATGGAACCCTTTTCATGGCAACTAACAATTTTTTTTCTATTTTTGGGGAATGGCATGTTTAAAGAAGCCATATCTTTTACTTAACAATTTTTTTGTTGTGCAGAATGAATTTAGATTTACCAATTATGTACAGTTTTGTACGTTTTTTTCTTTTCATAATAAGCATTTTGCAATAGTCAACTTGTAAAAGGATTTTTTTTATTAGGACTTTTTTTTACATTTATCTTCTGCCACTTGGGAATGTGACCATGTAATTGTTTGATTATTTTCCACAATACATCTAATAAGCATGCAGAGAAGAAGCAAGTCATCAGTACCTAGTAAATTTGCTGTGGGGCACTGATGAGGTGACAGAAGAAGCCCCCTCCTTTTGGCTAAATGCTTAAATTTCATGGTCACTATTAAGGAATTAAATGACTGGGATTAGAGTTATCCCTGGTTCCATCCTTTGGAGTAGATGTAATGCTAACATTATGATGGCATCCTGTTTTAGGTAGATTTAAATGCTGGCTAACAATTTCCAGATATTGAACTATTCACTATAAGGTCATACTGTTGGCCCACCGAGAGCTATAGATATATCACAGTATGAACTTTCGTGCATTTTTCTCTTTAATACAACTGTACAGTTGTCTTCTGACATAGCCCACACACATGCCACGAAACCAACTTTACCATACTCATACTCTGTAAAGGAACTGCAATCAAGTGTATTTCAATAATTGAATAAAACATAGTGCATCACCCAAAAATATTTATGAAATTTATGAAATTACCTTCTTTTTTCATATTCTATGCCTAATAGAAAATAGAATTTGAATTAAATGGTAATGAATAAGGAGAAGAAGGAACTGCACAAAGAAGGTTCTAAATCAAATTGTTATTATTATTAAAATTATTTATTTTTCAGATATATTTATAATGGGTCATTAGGAGACAATACAATATACATAGTTTTAACAAAGCATCTGCATACTAACATAAGTGAAGAAACAGCCCTCTCCTAATTTAGACTGTTAAGTATCACTAATAATTTACATCATAGCATTACAGAGCTATAGGGCTAAACAAAAGTGACCAAAATTGTTTACAACCTTATATGTGTGACCAAGTCAGGACTTGCTTTGATTTGTATAACTTAGTGTTTCTTATTTGCAGTCACATTACCAAAAAATAACATTTACTCATTCAATATTTTTGAAGATTTCTTCTAGTAAGTTGACGTAACGTCATATGTCATAAGAGAGACTTTGGGTGGAGGGATACGGATCCTACTAATCTCAATTTTTGTGCTCTCATTTGCTCTTCAACAATGAGTCTTCTTACATGTCAGTGAGATGTTATTCTTGTCTCTGGAAAACCCCTTCAAGTATTAAGCAGTTTTTAATTTCCAAACCAGTATGATGAAGGAGACACATCAGTGACCTACACGTTTCAGTTTCGCTAATATACGTATCATTTCAGAAAGTATAGTCTTAGCTAATAGGGAATGCCAATCCTGCACTTATTATATTACACATGCAGCAGATTCAGATTCCAAACTGAATGCCCAACTGTAATTAATATAAAAAAGAATACATTTTGCATGTATATTACATTTGAAAGACAATCACAATATGTAAAAAAGATTAGCATCAGGAATAGCATTCTGTGAAAACGGAATCTTAAAAAGGCAATCTAAAAAAAGATTTTACTGTCTAGGACAAGCCAGATACAATGATTTTTTTTAAGTCAACCTCTCATACGTCAACAAGTGTACAGAACATCTGATCACACGAAATATCCTCTGCCCGTCCACGTCTCGGAGGTATAACCACGGCAGGGAACACTGTAATTTGTAACAAATCTGTACCTGCTATAGAACCATAAGAAACATGTCGTAGCATTGACGTGTGCTGAAATACGTCAAGACTAGAGCTGGGCTGAGCAGATTGTGCAGGCTGGGGACCGTCATATCACTTGCAGAGCACTCCTAGGCCATGCCGGTATTTATTAAGTAGGGTCCTGTCTTAGATAAGTTATTCCCTCGCCTTACATTAAAAGGAGTAGCCTAGATTTGCAACTCAGACCAGCAGTAATGTAAATGTTGTAAATGTCATCAGTGCATTACCAGCGCTATTCCACTATGCAGAGACTTACAAAGCTATAGTCTCGGGCACAATAGTACCGGCTGCAGGCCTAATACCCCGGTTGATAGCTATATAAAAGGTGCTCATTTATAATTCTGTAACAATCATTATTCACATCAGTACAACATTACTGAGGGGGTAAAGCTGAACACTGAGAGGTGGTCTGCTGTCCGCTCTCTTTCACTGCTTTCACAGGAGCTTACATGAGGCTCCTAATAGCCCTATCCAAACATGCTTCTTTTCACATTGCCATCTGCCTCATAGTTCCTCGAGATTACCACTATTATCTATAGTCCTTTCTCTATCCCTGCACCGTATGAATATTCTTGAAGACCACCTATTCAGATCTTCTGTAAGCCCAATTCTGGTGGATATCAAGCTCCTCTGTACTAGGAGAATGACGGGTGTGTCAGACAATGACAATGTCAATCTTATTACACTTCAATATCAGATATATATGACTCTTGATCTTTACAATGCAGAGCCATAGTTGCTTATTAATCCTAGGTGAGCAAAATCATTCCTGCAGTTCTGTAGAAAGGAAATGAAGAGAGTGCTTGGTGTTAATCAGTAGCCAGGTCACATTAGAGTTTAACACCAACTTTACTTTTTCCCCATCCATTTTTCACGCTGTGTTGCTTGTCATTAATATAAGCTACTGCCCGGCTGCTTTACATCATATAATTGTAATAATGGTTGTAAGAAGCCTCTTTATAAACATTTTAGGATATACCTTCAGCTTCTCAGTGAGCTCTAGTAACCTGCACATCACATTTTTTTTCTTTTTACACTGTGATTTTTGCACTTGACCTACCGCAGCAAATTCTGCAAATCCTTTGATTAAGTCTCTTTTAAAAATAAATGGAAAATCGACGCCCCTTTCATCAGGATTACACTGAAAACTAGATCTAAAGATCTCTTAGTAATGTGGAGAGGCTGCAGGAATAATGAGCTACAAATAGAATCAAGCAGCTTACTGAAGGTGGGGGCACACAATAATCTCTACACCCCTTCCCTATTAGGAGTGAGTCCCCACTGCATTCAGTGTTTCTCTCATATCTGGTGATAGATGGATAGATAGATAGATAGATAGATAGATAGATAGATAGATAGATAGATAGATAGATAGATAGATAGATAGATAGATAGATAATACAGGGTGAGACATTTATATGGATACACCTAAATAAAATGGGAATGGTTGGTGATATCAACTTTCTGTTTGTGGCACATTAGTATATGGGAGGGGGAAACTTTTCAAGATGGGTGGTGACCATGGTGGCCATTTTGAAGTTGGCCATTTTGGATCCAACATTATTTTTTCAATGGGAAGAGGGTCATGTGACACATCAAACTTATTGAGAATTTCACAACAAGAACAATGGTGTGCTTGGTTTTAACGTAACTTTATTTTTTCATGAGTTATTTACAAGTTTATGACCACTTATAAAATTTGATCAAAGTGCTGCCCATTTTGTTGGATTGTCAATGCAACCCTCTTCTCCCACTCTTGACACACTGATAGCAACACCGCAGAAGAAATGCTAGCATAGGCTTCTAGTATCCGTTGTTTCAGATGCTGCACATCTCGTATCTTCACAGCATAGACAATTGCCTTCAGATGACCCCAAAGATAAAAGTCTAATGGGGTCAGATCGGGAGACCTTGGTGGCTTGGTGTTGCTATCAGTGTGTAGATAGATAGATAGATATGGGACAGAAAAATAGATAATATTGTTTGATAGATAGATAAGATAGATAGATAGATAGATAGATAGATAGATAGATATGGGACAGATAGATAGATAGATAGATAGATAGATAGATAGATAGATAGATATGGGATAGATAGATAGATAGATAGATAATAGATAGATAGATAGATAGATATTGTAGATAGATAGATAATAGATTGATAGATTATAGATAGATAGATAGATAGATAGATAGATAGATAGATAGATAGATAGATAGATAGATATGGGATAGATAGATAGATAGATAGATAGATAGACAGATAGATGTGGAGATAGATAGATAGATAGATAGATAGATAGATAGATAGATAGATAGATAGATAGATAGATAGATAGATAGATAGATAGAAAAAAGAGGCAGTACTCCAATATGTATCCAAGTACAAAAAGGACTTTAATATCCCTGATTGTACTAGGATAAGTATTGGAGTGCTGCCTCTTTTTTCTATTTTTTTATACTGTTTTGCAAGGAAGGGATTCCAAATAGATAGATAAATAGATATGAAACGTAGGATAGATAGATAGATAGATAGATAGATAGAATAGATAGATGTATGATAGATAGATAAAACATGCATGTTTACAGAATACTGTGCAGTAGCAGTATGCAGTCTTGGTAATGCATCCCCTTGTAAATACAGTGTGACCCTCGGATTACCTCAATGTACTGGCTTTACAGGATTTGTAATTTCCTGAAAATGAGATTTCGATTTATAAAACAAGAAAGCAATTAGTAACCAAATGAGGCGGAGCAGATCCAATGAAATTGCCCTATTCCCAGAGGCATCATTTAGGCCAGGTCCTGAAGAATGAGAGAGCCTGGCTGTTGTGAGCAGTGGAGAAATTGCTCTAGCTACTTTACCGGGGCCAATATATATCTCATCCCTAGTTGCCAGCCCTTGGAAGGCAATTCATTAGGATCTCGTAGACACTCTTATCTCCAGCATACTGCTGAGGCTCTGGCTTAACTATCTGCAATTTCATATATGTATCTATGTTGTAGTGTTCACTATATATACTCAAATATGAAACTTGTGGCTCTTATTGAAATACAAGTCTAAAGAATACCAATCACCCAGTAGATAGATATGAGATATATATGAGAATAGATAGATAGATAGATAGATAGATAGATAGATAGTAGATAGATAGATAGATATACAAGTGCTTCTCACTAAATTATAATATCATCAAAAAGTTAATTTATTTCAGTTCTTCAATACAAAAAGTGAAACTCATATATTATATGAAGACATTACAAACAGAGGGATCTATTTCAAGTGTTTATTTCTGTTTATGTTGATGATTATTGCTTACAGCCAATGAAAACCCCAAAGTCATTATCTCAGTAAATTAGAGTAATTAACAAAAAACACCTGCAAAGGCTTCCTAAGCGTTAAAAAAGGTCCCTTAAGGCACTGTCACACTTAGCGATCGCACCAGCGATCACGACAACGACACGACCTGGCGAGATCGTTGGTGCGATCGTTGTGTGATCGCTAGTTAGCTTCCAAACACAAAGATCTCATCAGATATCAGCGATCTGTATAACGACCTCTGCGGTCATTGGGAAAACCTAGTCCCACCTGTGCTGCTGGTAAAGTCGTTCATAAAGGGTGTCACACTCAGCGATTCAGGCTCACCAGGGGGACACCAACGACCAAAAAACGGCTCAGAAAGTTCATAAGCGATCAGCAAAATCTCAGCAGGGGCCACATCGCCGCTACATGTCACACACAGCTGTGTCGCTAATGAGATCGCTACTGCGTAATAAAATCGGTGAGCAGTAGCGATCTCGTTAGCGATCTAGCTTAGTGTGACAGTACCTTAAGTCTGTTTCAGTAGGCTCCACAATCATGGGGAAGCCTGCTGACTTGACAGGTGTCCAGAAGGCTGTCATTGACACACTCCACAAGGAGGGTAAGCCACAAAAGGTCATTGCTAAAGAAGCTGGCTGTTCACAGAGTGCTGTATCCAAGCATATTAATGGAAAGTTGAGTGGAAGGAAAAGGTGTGGTAAAAAAGGTGCCCAAGCAACCGGGATAACTGCCGCCTTATAAGGATTGTTAAGAAAAGGCCATTCAAAAATTTGGGGGAGATTCACAAGGAGTGGACTGCTGCTGGGGTCATTACTTTAAGAGCCACCACACACAGACATATCCAGGTCATGGCTACAAGTGTCACATTCCTCGTGTCAACCACTCATGACCAACAGACAAACCCAGAAGCATCTTACCTGGGCCAAGGAGAAAAAGAACTTGACCATTGCTCAGTGGTCCCAGGTGTTGTTTTCAGATGAAAGTAAATTTTGCATTTCATTTGGAAATCAGGGTCCCAGAGTCTGGAGGAAGAGTGGAGAGGCACACAATCCAAGCTGCTTGAGGTCTAGTGTGAAGTTTCCACAATCAATGATGGTTTGGGGAGCCATGTCATCTGCTGGTGTAGGTCCACTGTGTTTTATCAAGACCATAGTCAGCGCAGCCATCTACCAGGATATTTTAGAGCACTTCATGCTTCCCTCTGCTGACAAGCTTTTTGGAGATGGAAATTTCATTCTCTAGCAGGACTTGGCACCTGTTCACACTGCCAAAAGTACCAATACCTGGTTTAAAACCAACAGTATCACTGTGCTTGATTGGCCAGCAAACTCGCCTGACCTTAACCCCATGGCCATGGAGTATTGTCAAAAGGAAGATGAGAGACACCAGACCCAACAATGCAGATGAGCTGAAGGCTGCTATCAAAGCAACCTGGGCTTCCATAACACCTCAGCAGTGCCACAGTCTGATCGCCTCCATGCCATGCCGCATTGATGCAGAAATTGATGTAAAAGGAGCCCCAACCAAGTATTGACTGCATTTACTGAACATACATTTCAGTAGGCCAACATTTCAGATTTTAAAATCATCTTTCAAGCTGGTGTTATAAAGTATTCTAATTTACTGAGATAATGACTTTTGGGTTTTCATTGGCTGTAAGCCATAATCATCAACGTTAACAGAAATAAACACTTGAAATAGATCACGCTGTTTGTAATTATTCTATATACAGTTGTGCTCAAAAGTTTACATACCCCGGCAGAATTTTTGCTTTCTTGGCCTTCTATGGCCTTTTTTCAGAGAATATGAATGATAACACCAAACCTTTTTCTCTTTTTAAATCATAACAACCCAAAACATCTAAATGACCCTGATCAAAAGTTCACATACCCTTTTTCTTAATACCGTGTATTGCCCCCTCTAACATCAATGACAGCTTGAAGTCTTTTATGGTAGTTGTAGATGAGGTTCTTTATTTTCTCAGATAGTAAAGCTGCTCATTCTTCTTGGCAAAAAGCCTCCAGTTCCTGTAAATTCTTGGGCTGGATAGCATAAGCTGCATGCTTGAGATTTCCCCAGAGTGGCTCAATGGTATTGAGGTCAGGAGACTGAAATGGCCTCTCCACAACCTTCACTTTGTTCTGCTGTAGCCAATGACAGGTCGACTTAGCCTTGTATTTTGGATCGTTGTCATTTTGGAACATCCAAGTACACCCCATGCACAGTTTCCAGGCTGATGATTGCAAATTTGCCTCCAGTATTTGCTGATAATGTGCTGCATTCATCTTTTCTTCAACTTTGACCAAGTTTCCTGTGCCTTTGTAGCTCACACATCTCGAAAATATCAGCAAACCACCTCCATACTTTACAGTAGGAATGGTGTTCCTTTCATCATAGGCCTTGTTGACCTCTCTCCAAATGTAACGTTTATGGTTGTGGCCAAAAACATAAATTTTGGTCTCATCACTCCAAATTATCATGTTCCAGAAGTTTTGAGACTCGTCTCTGTGCTGTTTTGTGTATTGTAGGCGAGATACTTTGTGGCATTTGCGCAGTAATAGCTTTCTTCTAGCGACTTGACCATTCAGCCCATTTTTCTTCAAATGCCTCCTTATTGTGCATCTTGAAACAGCCACACCGCTAGTTTCAGAGAGTCCAGTATTTCAGATGATGCTATTTGTGGATTTTTCTTTGCATTCTGAACAATTTTCCTGGCAGTTGTGGGCAAAATTTGTGTTGGTCTACCTGACCGTGGTTTTGTTTTTACAGAGCGCCTGATTTTCCATTTGTTAACACTGTTGACTGGCATTATGAATTCCTTGGATATTTTCTTGTATCCCTTTCCTGTTTTATACAGTTCCACTACCTTTTCCCATAGATCCATTGACAATTATTTTGCTTTCCCCATGACTCACAATCCGGAAACGTCAATGGCTGGATGAAAGATGCAAGAGTCTGTCTGAATCCCAGAAATTCACTCAGCTTTTATGCACACGCACTGATTACAAGCAAACAGGTGAGGATGTTACCTTTAGTAGCCATTAAAACCCATTTATGTCAACTTCTGTGCATGTTATCTGGCCAAAATCACCAGGGTATGTGAACTTTTGATCAGGGTCATTTGGATGTTTTGAGTTGTCATTATGATTTAAAAAGAGAAAACACAATAGTTTGACAATAAATGGCTTCACGCAACCACTAACCATGAGTGGAGAAAAAGGTTTGGTGTTATTATTCATATTCTCTGAAAAAAGGTCAAGAAAGCAAAAATTCTGCCGAGGTATGTAAACTTTTGAGCACAACTGTAATATATGAGTTTCACTTTTTGTATTGAAGAACTGAAATAAATTCACTTTTTGATGATATTCTAATTTAGTGAGAAGCACTTATAGATCTGAACTGAAGATATTATTAAAGTTATGACGTAACAATAAAGAAATGTCAGTTTGGTAATTAGGGATACTGTGTTATTTAATACATTATTGAACTAAGTGCCCTGAACAGAATGTTCCATATTAAAATCTATGGGGGCGTTTTTGGAATACTATTGTCCCAGCGCAGGGATTGGAGGTTTACTGAATGAGCTGGTTTATTTATTACTTAACCTTAATAGGACATTTCCATATTTTCAAAATTTGTCACGATAACACAATATTTACCATTTGCTGCCAAATAAAACATTTCAGAAGAAAAAGGTTGCAAGCCTTTCCACAGTGGAGGTACATAGATATTTAATAGACTGCTTATTAAAAGGACAACAAAGGATCAAACTGCAAGTCTGACCCTTTGACAGTGTGACAGCATTCTTACACCAGTCAGATAAATGTTTACTTTGTAGCAAGGTAATCATTAGTTGCATAGGCGCAAGTTTATTCTTCAATCATGTTTACATACATATATACAGAGGGGAAAATAAGTACCGTATATACTCATGTATAAGCCGACCCGTGTATAAGCCGACCCCCCTAATTTTGCCACAAAAAACTTGGAAAACTTATTGACTCGCGTATAAGCCGGGTGTATAAGTTGCCGTCCTGCTCTGTGCTCCCCATCCAGCTCTGTGCGCCCCCATTCTCCTCTGTGCCCACCCCGTCCTGCTCTGTGCTCTCCGTCCTCCCCCATTCTGTTCCGTGCTCTCCGTCCTCCCCCCTGTCCTGCTCCGTGCTCTCCGTCCTCCCCCCGTCCTGCTCCGTGCTCTCCGTCCTCCCCCCGTTCTGTTCCGTGCTCTCCGTCCTCCCCCCGTCCTGCTCCGTGCTCTCCGTCCTCCCCCGTCCTGCTCCGTGCTCTCCGTCCTCCCCCGTCCTGCTCCGTGCTCTCCGTCCTCCCCCCGTTCTGCTCCGTGCTCTCCGTCCTCCCCCCGTTCTGCTCCGTGCTCTCCGTCCTCCCCCGTTCTGCTCCGTGCTCTCCGTCCTCTCCCCCGTCCTGCTCCATGCTCCTTGTCCTCCTCCATGCTCCCCCCATCCTCCTCCATCATACTCACCCTCCCCGTGCCATCGCTGAACGTCCCGGCCGGCAATCCTGTGTTCTCCCCGCCTTCCTGCAGCTCTCCCCGGCTTCCTGCAGCTCTCCAGCGCTGAGCGGTGACGTAATACTGCTCATTAAGGCCATGAATATGGAGGCCACGCCCATGGGAGTGGCGTCGCGTTCATATTACATGACCTTAATGAGAGGGTATTACGTCACCGCTCAGCGCTGGAGAGCTGCAGGAAGCCGGGGAGAGCTGCAGGAAGCCGGGGAGAACGCAGGATTGCAGGGACGTTCAGCGATGGCACGGGGAGGGTGAGTATGATGTCCCAGCCACCGGCTCCTGCCGCCGCATCCCCTCCCCCGCTGGTTTCTGCCCTATGACTCATGTATAAGCCGAGGGGGCATTTTCAGCACAAAAAAAGATGCTGAAAATCTCGGCTTATACATGAGTATATACGGTATTTGTTACACTGCAGATTTTGCATGTTTTCCCACCTACAGAGAATGGAGAAGTCTGTAATTTTTATCATAGGTACACTTCAACTGTGAGAGACAAAATCTAAAAAAAAGTCCCGAAAATCACATATGATTTTTACCAAATTAATTTGAATTTTATTGCATGAAATAAGTATATCATACAATAGAAAAACATAGCTTAATATTTAGAACAGAAACCTTTGTTTGCAATTACAGAGGTCACACGTTTCCTGTTCTTTTTTACAAGTTTGCACACACTGCAGCTGGGATTTTGACCCAATCCTCCATACAGATCTTTCAGGTTTTGGGTTTTTCACTGGGCAAAATTGAGTTTCTGCTCTCTCCAAAGAGTTTCTATTGGGTTCAGGTCTGGAGACTGGCTAGGCCACTCCAGGACCTTGAAATGCTTCTTACGGAGACACTCCTTAGTTGTCCTGGCTGTGTGTTTTGGGTCATTGTCACCCAGCCACGACCCATCTTCAATGCTCCCCTTTGCAGAAAAGTACCCCCAAAGTATGATGTTTCCCCCACCATGCTTCAAGGTTGGGATGGTGTTCTTGAGGTTGTACTTATCCTTCTTCTTCCTCCAAACACCGCAAGTGGACTTGATATCAAAAAGTTCTATTTTGGTCTAGTGTGACCACATGACATTCTCCCATATCTCATCTAGATCATTCAGATGGTCATTGGCGAACTTCAAATGTGCCTGGATATGTGCTGGCATGAGCAGGGGACCTTGTGTGCTCTGCAGGATTTGAATCCATAAAGCGTAGTGTGTTACTAACGGTAATGTTTGAGACTGTGGTCCCAGCTCTCTTCAGGTCAATGACCAGGTCCTCCCATGTAGTTCTGGACTGATTCATGACCTTACTCAGAATCATCCTTACCCTACGAGGCGAGATCTTGCATTGAGCCTCAGATGGAGGAAGATTGACAGTCATCTTGTTTTTTTCCATTTTCTCATAATTATGCCAACAGTCATTGTCCTTCTCACCAAGCTGATTGCCTATTGTCCTATAGCCCATCCCAGCCATGTACAGGTCTACAATTTTGTCCTTGGTATCCTTAGACAGCTCTTTGATCGTGGCCATGGTGGAGAGGTTGGAGTGTGATTGATTGAGTGGACAGGTGTCTTTTATACGGGTAATGAGTTCAAACAGATGCAATTAACCCCTTCACCCCCAAGGGTGGTTTGCACGTTAATGACCGGGCCAATTTTTACAATTCTGACCACTGTCTCTTTATGAGGTTATAACTCTGGAACGCTTCAACGGATCTGCGCGATTCTGAGAATGTTTTCTCGTGACATATTGTACTTCACGTTATTGGTAAAATTTCTTCGATATAACTTGCTTTTATTTTTGAAAAAAATGCAAATATGGCGAAAATTTTGAAAATTTTGCAATTTTCAAACTTTGAATTTTTATTCCCTTAAAACAGAGAAATATGTCACACAAAATAGTTAAGAAATAACATTTCCCACATGTCTACTTTACATCAGCACAATTTTGGAATCAACATTTTTTTTTCTTAGGAAATGATAAGGGTTAAAAGTTGACCAGCGATTTCTCATTTTTACAACAAAATTTACAAAGCCATTTTTTTTAGGGACCACCTCACATTTGAAGTCACTTTGAGGGGTCTATATAGCAGAAAATACCCAAAAGTGACACTATTCTAAAAACTGCACCCCTCAAGGTACTCAAAACCACATTCAAAAAGTTTATTAACCCTCCAGGTGCTTCACAGGAGCTGAAGCAACGTGGAAGGAAAAAATGAATATTTAACTTTTTAGCCACAAAAATGATCTTTTACAAACTTTTTTTTTATTTTCACAAGGGTAAAAGAAGAAAATGGACAGATAAAGTTGTTGTGCAATTTCTCCTGAGTACGCCAATACCCAATTGTGAGGGAAAACCACTGTTTTGGCACACGGCAGAGCTCATAAGGGAAGGAGCGCCGTTTGACTTTTTCAAACTAAAATTGGCTGAAATTGAGATCGGACGCCATGTCGCGTTTGGAGAGCCCCTGATGCGCCTAAACAGTGGAAACCCCCCACAAGTGACACCATTTTGGAAACTAGACCCCCTAAGGAACTTATCTAGATCTGTTGTGAGCACTTTGAATCCCCAAGTGTTTCACAAAAGTTTATAATGCCTGGGTGTGAAAAAAAAAAGAAACAATTTTCCACAAAAATGATTTTTTAGTCCCAAATTTTTGATTTTTCCCAAGGAAATTGGACCCCAAAAGTTGTTGGCCAATTTGTCCTGAGTACGCTGATACCCAATATGTGGGGGGGGAAACTGTTTGGGCGCACGGCAGGGCTTGGAAAGGAAGTAGTAACGTTTTGGAATGCAGACGTTGATGGGGGTCATGTTCCGTTTGCAGTGCCCCAGATGAGCCTAAACAGTAGAAACCCCCACAAGTGACCACATTTTGGAAACTATACCCCCTAAGGAACTTATCTATAGCTTTGGTGAGCACTTTGAACCCCCAAGTGCTTCACACAAGTTTATAATGCCCGGGCATGAAAATAAAAAATCCTATTTTTTTCCCACAAAAATTATTTTTAGTCACTAATTTTTTATTTTCCCAAGGGTAACAGGAGAAATTGGACCACAAAAGTTGTTGTCCAATTTGTCCTGAGTACGCTGATACCCAATATGTGGGGGGGAACCACTGTTTGGGTGCACGGCAGAGCTCGGAATGGAAGGAGCACCATTTGACTTTTTCCAACCAAAATTGGCTGGAATTGAGATTGGACGCCATGTTGCATTTGGAGAGCCCCTGATGTGCCTAAACAGTGGAAACCCCCCACAAGTGACCCCAATTGGGAAACTAGACCCCCTAAGGAACTTATCTAGATCTTTGGTGAGCAATTTAAACCCCCAAGTGCTTCACACAAGTTTATAACGTAGAGCCGTAAAATTAAAAAATCATATTTTTTCCACAAAAATGATCTTTTCACTCCAATTTTTATTTTCCCAAGGGTAACAAGACTCCAAAAGTTATTGTGCAATTTGTCCTGAGTACGCTGATACCCCATATGTGGGGGTAAACCACTGTTTGGGTGCATGGCAGAGTTTGGAAGGGAAGGAGTGCCGTTTGACTTTTTCAACGCAGAATTGGCTGGATGCCATGTCGTGTTTGGAGAGCTCCTGATCTGCCTAAACAGTGGAAACCCCCCACAAATGACACCATTTTGGAAACTAGACCCCTCAAGGAACTTATCTAGATGTGTGGTGAGCACTTTGAACCCCCAAGTGCTTCACAGAAGTTTATAACGTATAGCCGTAAAATAAAAAAATTTTTTTTTTTTTACAAAAATGATTTTTTTCGTCCCCAATATTTTATTTTCACAAGGGTAACAGGAGAAATTGGACCCCAAAAGTTGTTGTCCAATTTGTCCTGAGTACGCTGATACCCAATATGTGGGAGAAAACTACTGTATGGGTACACGTTGGGGCACGGAAGGGAAGTAGTGACGTTTTGGATTGCAGACTTTGATGGAATGGTCTGGGGGCGTCATGTCGCATTTGGAGAGCCCCTGATGCGCCTAAACAAAGGAAACCCCCCCAAAAGTGACCCCATTTTGGAAAATAGACCCCACAAGGAACTTATCTAGATGTGTGGTGAGCGCTATGAAGCCCCAAGTGCTTCACAGAAGTTTATAACGTTTAGCCGTAAAAACAAAAAATATTTTTTTTTTTACAAAAATTATTTTTTTCGCCCCCAATATTTTATTTTCACAAGTGTAACAGGAGAAATTGGACCCCAAAAGTTGTTGTCCAATTTGTCCTGAGTACGCTGATACCCAATTTGTGGGAGAAAACTACTGTATGGGTACACGTTGGGGCTTGAAAGGGAAGTAGTGACGTTTTGGATTGCAGACTTTGATGGAATGCTCTGGGGGCGTCATGTCGCATTTGGAGAGCCCCTGATGCACCTAAACAATGGAAACCCCCCACAAGTGACACCATTTTGGAAAATAGACCCCACAAGGAACTTATCTAGATGTGTGGTGAGCACTTTGAACCCCTAAGTGCTTCACAGAATTTATAACGAACAGCCGTAAAAATAAAAAATATTTTTATTTTTTACAAAAATTATTTTTTCGCCCCCAATATTTTATTTTCACAAGGGTAACAGGAGAAATTGGACACAAAAATTTGTTGTCCAATTTGTCCTGAGTACGCGGATACCCAATACGTGGGAGAAAACTACTGTATGGGTACACGTTGGGGCTCGGAAGGGAAGTAGTGACGTTTTGGATTGTAGACTTTGATGGAATGGTCTGGGGGCGTCATGTCGCATTTGGAGAGCCCCTGATGCGCCTAAACAGTGGAAACCCCCCCACAAGTGACCCCATTTTGGAAAATAGACCCCACAAGGAACTTATCTAGATGTGTGGTGAGCGCTATGAAGCCCTAAGTGCTTCACAGAAGTTTATAACGTACAGCCGTAAAAACAAAAAAAATCATTTTTTTTTTAAAAAATGATATTTTTGCCCCCAGTTTTTTATTTTCCCAAGGGTAACAGAAGAAATAGGACAAATTGCACAATAACACTTGTGGTCCAGAGTACGCTGATACCCCATGTGGGAGTAAACTACTGTTTGGGCGCATGGCAGAGGTCAGAAGGGAAGGAGCACCGTTTGACTTTTTCAACGCAGAATTGGCTGGAATTGAGATCAGACGTCATGTCACATTTGGATAGCCCCTGATGTGCCTAAACAGCGGAAACCCCCCAATTCTAACTCCAACCCTAACCCCAACACACCCTAACCCTAGTCCCAACCCTAACCACAAACCTAACCCTAACACACCCCTATCCCTAATCCCAACCATAACCCTAATACTAACTTTAGCGCCAACCCTAACCCTAACTTTAGCCGCAACCCTAACCCTAATGGGAAAATGGAAATAAATACATTTTTGTAATTTTATTATTTTTCCCTAACTAAGGGGGTGATAAAGGGGGTTTGATTTACTATTTATAGCGGGTTTTTATGATTGGCAGCTGTCAGCTAAAAGACGCTTTTTATTGCAAAAAATAGTTTTTGCATCACCACATTTTGAGAACTATAATTTTTGCATATTTTGGCCCACAGAGTCATGTGAGGTCTTATTTTTTGCGGTACGAGTTGACGTTTTTATTGGTACTATTTTTGAGCATGTGACATTTTTTGATCGCTTTTTAATTCGTTTTTTGGGAGGTTAGAATGAACAAAAATCAGCAATTCATGAATTTCTTTTGGGGAGGCGGTTATACCGTTCCGCGTGTGGTAAAATTTTTATTCTTCGGGTCAGTACGATTACGGCGATACCTCATTTATATCATTTTTTTATGTTTTGGCGCTTTTATAGAATAAAAACAATTTTATATAAAAAATAATTATTTTTGCATCGCTTTATTCTGCGAGCTATAACTTTTTTATTTTTTCGCTCATGATGCTGTGTGACAGCTCGTTTTTTGCGGGACAAGATGACGTTTACAGCGGTGCCATGTTTATTTATATCGGTCTTTTTGATCGCGTGTTATTCCACTTTTTGTTCAGCGGTATGATGATAAAGCACTGATTTTTTGCTTTGTTTTTATTTATTTTTTTTAAGGGGTTCACAAAAGGGGTTAACTAGTGGGACAGTTTTATGGGGGGTCGTTACGGACGCGGCGATACCAAATATGTGTACTTTTATTGTTTTATTTTTTTTATTTACAGGAAGAAATGAATTTATTGGGGAATATTTTTTTTTTTTTTTATTTATTTTGGAAATTTTTTTTACACATTTTTATTTTTATTTTTTTTACTTTTTTACATTGTCCCAGGGTGGGACATCACTGTAAAATGTCAGATCGCTGGTCTCACAGTGTGCACAGCACTCTGTGAGTCAGCGATCTCACAGGCAGCGCTGCAGGCTTCTCAGTGCCTGCTCTCGGCAGGCACTGAGGAAGCCGCCTCCCTCCAGGACCCCGGCGCCATCTTGGATCCGGGTCCTGGGGAGGAGGAAGCCCTCAGAATAGCGCATCACATCGCGCTGTTCTGAGGGTCTCAGGGGGGCGCGCAGGGAGCCCTCTCCCTGCGCGATGCTCCCCTGTGCCCCCAGTACACCGCGATCATGTTTGATCGCGGTGTGCAAGGGGTTAATGTGCCGGGAGCGGTCCGTGACCGCTCCTGGCACACAGTCCCGGGTGTCAGCTGTGATGGCGGCGATCAGCTGCGCTCCCCCCAGGAGCGCAGCTGATCGCTATGACGTACTATCCCGTCCGTGGTCAGATTGTCACGGGTTTTATGGACGGGATAGTACGTCTGATGTCAGAGAGGGGTTAATACAGGTAATGATTGCAGAGTAGGAGGGATTCTTAAAGTAAATCTAACAGGTCTGTGAGAGCCAGAATTCTTGCTGGTTGGTGATCAAATACTTATTTCATGCAATAAAATGCAATTTAATTCTGTAAAAATCATACAATGCTTACAATGTGAATATATATTTTTTTATTTTTAAATTTTGACTCTCACAGTTGCAGTGTACCTACAAAAAATTTACAGACCTCTCCATTCTTTGTAGGTGGGAAAATTTCAATTAGGCAGTGTATCAAATACTTATTTTCCTGACTGTATATAGTGTGCACTATCTAACAGAAATAACTCCTTAAAGGGAAAATGACAGCAGATACATGCAGCCTTATCCACGGTCATCATGTATCAAACACTGGCTGTATTATTTCAGCCATTTGTGATTAACTCTGAAAAGCTGCATTGTTTCAGAGAAAAACATAGTTTAACAGCTGCTGTGGACCGAGCCACATGGGAGACTAGTTGGACAGGCGGGTTCCCGGCGGTTTCTCCCAGCCTCCTGCCATGGAGTGACAGGTCTCTTCCTGTGAGCTTTTTCAGTTAGAGACCGAGCACTCAGGGGCAGGGAGAGGCCGCTAGGGATCGGCACGCTCGTCTCCCATGTGGCTAGGTCCCTAGCAGCAATTAGACTATGCCTTTCACAGTGTTTCACAGTCAAACATACATTAGAAAAGCAAACAATGATTCAAGGGGGATTACCCCATAATCACATAAAACTCCCTACTCACAGTTTAAAACCAAAACCAGCAAGGGTGAGGTTACTATACTAAAATATAACTTTTTATTTCTTTGTTAAAATAGGCAAAAAATATTAAGATATCACTCAGACCAGGCAATAAGACACATAGACATCCTCATAGGAGATAGAACTAATCATTAGAAAGAATGACAATGGTTCGGTCTGAGAACTAATACTGATGAAGCAATGGTGAAATGTACGTCGGGGTATAAGGACCACATTCCACACCAGTCTTTAGGATGCTTAACAAACTTTTTAGTCATCTTCTTGCACACAAGTCTTTCTATACAATTGTTAGACAGACCATAAACCTGCACCATACAGTATATACAATAGTCTTTGTTTTTGGAATCTTCAATTCTGTAGGCTAAGCAATTTCCTAAACTATTTTTTGCTTCAACACTATTGATATGTGATTTAATAACGCTTATGTATTGTTGTCCACAATTGCGCTACTCTGTTATACTGCTATTGATTTTATATTGTTGTTTTTGATAAAATTTACATTTTTAGAGACTATAGGCACCCAGTTATTCTTTTTGTCGGTATGCCATTTTGAGGTACATATGACATTTTGATCGCCTTATATTGCATTTTGGAGAGATCAGCAACCAAAAAACACCAATTCCTTTTATTTGCTTCCACGTTCATCATATGGAATAAATATCTTTATATTTTATTAGTCTGGGAAATGATCCACTCAGCAATACCAAAAATGATTTCATTTTGTTTGTTTTTTTAATATTACCGTACTTATGTTTCTGGAAAAGATGATGATTTAAAATCTTACATTTTGGAGGGACTTTTTATATATTATTTTGCATATATTTATTTACTTTTTTAACATTTTTATTAGCCTACTTAGCGGAGTTGAACTTCCAATCTCTCATTGCCTGTACATTAGACTGCAATACTGAAGTATAGTGTGATTACTAATATCCTATGTACACCATCCACATGCAGGGCTTCATTGGAATAATAACATAGCAGCCACCGAATCCTTTAGAAACCCTTCGGCACCCCTTGGTCATGTCATGCTGGATCCCTATGGGCTCCAGACTTATGGATGCTATCTTCTAGGCCTTTAAAAAGCTGCAGCAGCATTTAAAGGGTTGAATTGATATGTTCAGAGCTGGCTCCGATCATATCAGTTACTAGGGTGCTGGCTATGTATCACAGCTGCCACCCGCACTGTATGGGTATGCCCACACTGGAGTAGATTATGTCATGCAAGAGAATCAGGCTCATTATGCTAATGATACTTGGCTCAAATGCTGTCAGAGTTTGATCCAAGTGTCACCTAAGGTGATCTCATTATTTCGCATGAGAGAATCAAAGCACAGGTGTGGAGAAGATGGAGAATTTAATTACTCCATCTTCTCCATTGTCTCTGTGAGCATACTTCAAACTAGACTCGGATGACATCTGAGTGCAGTGCGATGTTTCACACGCATGCATAGACGAATACCGGAGCCACTCACAGCATATTGTGATTATTTTCTCATGGCGAATTGGCATGAGAAAATAATTGCAGATGTGCACTGCCCCATGAAATAACACTCGGCTGATTGCTATCCGATAAACACCAGATAACACCTGGTCGTGTTATACAGCAGTGTGAGAGAGCCCTGTGTAGCAGTCTCAGCTCCTGAGCCTGCTTCATATATTGATAGTGCACAGCCGCTGTAAATGTGCGATGGTAATTACTAAGGGGCTAATATACCAATAAGTCGCTAGATCAACGTACAACTGATGTGTAACACACATCACCCTGCTTTAGGCCAGGAGATTTTGTTGAAAAGTCAGACACAGAAACATTGAATGTAATGGCTTTCTATCCAGCATAAGACGATGACTGGTATCACAGACAACAAACTGATCCCCTAGGAAACTGTGCAATCTGTGGGAATCAGATTTATATGAAAAGGGCCTTAAGAAAAGATAGGTCTCATCTAGCATTGTTCACTAACACTTTTCAAAAAGGAAAAGGCATGGAAAAGTTCTCCTGAATCAAGGACCTTTCAATTTTCCCTGACGCAACAAAAAACTAGTCTGAAATGAATGAAAAGAAGAGGACAACAATCAACCAGTTTGATGGAAACAATCACAAAACTCCTGAAGATGCCATTGAGAAGCCAAATGACACAAACACAGGACAGAACAATCGGGATCAATAATACTGACAGTAATAATAAAAGATTTTTCTAAGGAACAGATATGCTGCAGGGTGAACTTCCCCTCAGAGCTCTCTTCTGACCTCTGCAGCAACGCCAAAAACAAAACAAAAAATCCCCCAAACAAAAAAGCTAAATAATGTGAAGCATTTGTCTGTGAATACCAGCACCTCTGTTGATCAGTTGTAAAAAGGATCACTCACATTGGTAATGGCTCTGCTATAAAATAAGGACATGTACTAATGTGAACATTAATTTGTGGGAATTCATCATTCGTTTTAAGCCAGTTTTCTGGAGTACAAGGCTGCACAGATTTGATCAACTAGTGGTTATGCAAACTTTTTGCAACTTTTTCTATTTTTACACCAGTGCACCACTTTTATAAATAAAGTGGCTGAGCCTTAGCAGAAGCAGGTGAGGCCATGTACAGCCTAACAGATTGAGGGTAAAAAATAACAAAAAGTTGTAATATTTAGAAGACCAAATATAGTTTCCTATGATAAAAACTGCAATATATCTGTAAATTTCAGCTGATATACGGTTGATCCGTATGGGATTAAAATTTCATCTTGTGCACCCATATACTTGAATGGGCCAGTCTTATATAAAATATGAATGCTGCGATTTTTTTGCACTTGCACATTTGGTCTGTGTAAAAAAAGACATCTAAAGAACCTTATCGCATAACATTGGTCCGAGTGCCATCAGTTTTTTCAACATACAGCAATCGGACCGATAATATGGCCATATAAACATCACCTTACACATACAAATACATTTGTTGGCATGAAGGTTAGGCAGGGGACCTTTTATAACCCCATTACCCCTAAGGGTGGTTTGCATGTTAATGACGGGCCAATTTTTACAATTCTGACCACTGTCCCTTTATGAAGTAATAACTCTGGAAAGCTTCCATGGATCCTGGTGATTCTGACAATGTTTTCTCATGACATATTGTACTTCATGATAGTGGTAAAATTTCTTTGATATTACTTGTGTTTATTTGTGAAAAACATGGAAATTTGAAGAAAATTTAGAAAATTTCACAATTTTCCAACTTTGAATTTTCATCCCCTTAAATCACAGAGATATGTCACATGAAATACTTAATAAGTAGCATTTCCCACATGTTTACTTTATATCAGCACAATTTTGGAACCAAAATTTTTTTTGTTAGGAAATTATAAGGGTTAAAAGTTAAACAGCGATTTCTCATTTTTCTAAAAACTGCACCCTTGAAGGTGCTCAAAACCACATTCAATAAGTTTATTAACCCTTCAGGTGCTTCACAGGAATTTTAGGAATGTTTTAAAAAAAATGAACATTTAACCTATCTTTTACAAAAAATTTCATTCAGATCCAATTTTTTTTTTTTTTTTAAATAGGGTACAGGAGAAATTGGACCCCAAAAGTTGTTGTACAATTTGTCTTGAGTATGCTGATACCCCATATATGCAGGTAAACCACTGTTTGGGTGCATGGCAGAGCTCGGAAGGGAAGGAGCGCCGTTTGACTTTTCAATGCAAAATTGGCTGGAATTGAGATCGGACCCCATGTCGCATTTGGAGAGCCCCTGATATGCCTAAACAGTGGAAAACCCCCACAAGTGACACCATTTTAGAAAGCAGACCCCCTAAGGAACTTATTTAGATGTTTGGTGAGTACTTTGAACCCCCAAGTACTTCACAGAAGTTTATAACGTAAAGCCCTTAAATTAAAATATCATATTTTTTTCCACAAAAATTACATTTTTGCCCCCATTTTTTTATTTTCCCAAGGGAGCAGGAGAAATTGGACCTTAAAAATTGTTGTGCAATTTGTCCTGAGTATGCTGATACCCCATATATGGGGGTTAACCACTGTTTGGGCGCATGCCAAAGCTTGGAAGGGAAGGAGCACCGTTTGACTTTTTTAATGCAAAATTGGCTGGAATTGTGATCAGATGCCATGTAGCATTTGAAGAGCTCCTGATGTGCCTAAAAAGTGGAAACCCCCCAATTCTAACTCCAACCCTAACCCCAACACACCCTAACCTAATCCCAAAACTAACCATAACCCTAACCACAAACTTAACCCTAACACACCCCTAACCATAATCCTAACCCTAACCCTAATCCCAACCCTAACCCTAACTTTAGCCCCAAACCTAACCCTAACTTTAGCCCCAACCATAACCCTAACTTTAGCTCCAACCCAACCCTAACTTTAGCCCAACTCTAACCCTAAATTTAGCCCCAACCTTAACCCTAATTTTAGCCCAACTCACTTTAGCCCAACTCTAACCCTAATGGGAAAATGGAAATAAATACTTCTTTTATTTTATTTTTTTCCCTAACTAAGGTGGTGATAAAGGGGGGTTTGATTTACTATTTTTTTTATTTTGATCACTGTGATAGGGTCTATCACAGTGATCAAAATGAACAAATAGGAAAAAACTACTATTATTGCTGGGTGTCGGCCGGCAGATCTCGGCAGGTGTACTGCGCATGCGCCCGCCATTTTCTCCAGGAAGAAGAAGACGGCGGCCTGGGGAATTTCAGAGTGGCCTTCATGGACAACGGAGGTACCGGGAGGGTGATCGGGGGACCCTATTTCTCGCTCCTCTGATGTGCAATCACATCAGAGGAGAGAGAAACTAAATGAAAAATCAGACTTTTTTTACGGTCGCCTTATACCATTAATAACGGCAATCGCAACACCTGGGTCGGTAAAAACCGACCCGAATTACGTTTTCTGGGGTCTCGGCTACACCGGCAGCCCATAGCCCAAAGAAATTCCGGCGATGGGGGGCGTTATAACCTTAAACCTCAGCGCCGTGGTTTAAGTACCCTTAACTGCCACCATGGAAAGGCATATCGGCGGTCGTTAAGGGGTTAAATGTAACTCTCATCATTCTCCCCTGCTTGTGCCGATCGCCGGCAGAGCAAGGGAGAATGATGAAAACTGGGTTCAGCACCCGTAACACTTCTTCACTGACGTCCATCCATGTGGTACTGATGCGGAAGACACATGCCACACGTGTGCCGCAAGTATTACACACACACGGACACTGACATCTCTGGTACCAGAAATATCAGGACGTGTGAAAGAGGCCTTATAGCGGGTTTTTATGTTTGTCAGCTGTCACAGACTAAAAGACGCTTTTTATTGCAAAAAATAGTTTTTGCATCACCATATTTTGAGAGCTATAATTTTTTTCATATTTTGGCCCACAGAGTCATGTGAGGTCTTGTTTTTTGCGGGACTAGTTGACGTTTTTATTGGTACCATTTTCGGGCACATGACATTTCTTGATCACTTTCTATTACAATTTTGGGAGACAGAATGAGCAAAAACCAGCAGTTCATGAATTTATTTTCGGGAGGGCGTTTACACCATTCCTCGTGTGGTAAGGTAGTTTTATTCTTCGGGTCAGTACAATTACAGCAATACCTCATTTACATTATTTTTTTATGTTTTGCTGCTTTTATATAATAAAAACTATTTTATAGAAAAAATAATTGCTTTGGCATCTCTTTATTCTGACAGCTATAACTTTTTTATTTTATCACTGATGACGCTGTATCATGGCTCGTTTTTATGGGACAAGATGTCGTTTTCAATGGTACCATGTTTATTTATAACCATCTTTTTGATCGCATGTTATTCCACTTTTTTTTCGGAGGTATGATGATAAAGCATTGTTTTTTGCCTTTTTTATGGTGTTCACTAAAGGGGTTAACTTGTGGTACAGTTTTATAGGTCGGGTCGTTATGGACGCAGCAATACCAAATATGTATACTTTTATTGTTTAGATTTTTTTAATTCAAATATTTATTTAGTGATACAATAAATATTGATTTTTTATTATTTTTTTATATTTTTACAATTATTTAAATTTTTGTTTTTACTTTATTCTAACTTTTACACTTCGTCCCACTATGAGACAATCATTTTGTGCAGGCTGATCGCTTCTACAGCATGCAGATGAAGCAGCATCTGCATGCTACAGAAGCTGTCAGCGCTGCAGCTTCTGCACACTGACCTGAGAGACTTCCTGACATGCAGTGCACATGACAGGAAGTTTCTCAGCTGTGGAGACCCAGATGTCGCCATGACGACATCAGGTCTCCATGGCAGCGATCAGGGCGCCCCGGGGTCTCCGATCCAAAGGCAGAGGAGCTGTCAGCTCTCTGCCTGCTCCCTGAACGCAGCGATCTTTTTTTTAAGTATTCTCTGTACAGATACAGGCTTCCAGTATCCGTTGTTTCAGAGATACGATACGAGATGTGCAGCATCTGAAACAACGGATACTGGAAGCCTATGCTAGCATTTCTTCTGCGGTGTTGCTATCAGTGTGTCAAGAGTGGGAGAAGAGGGTTGCATTGACAATCCAATACAATTGGCTGCACTTTGAACACATTTTATAAGTGGTCATAAACTTGTAAATAACTCATGAAAGAATAAAGTTACGTTAAAACCAAGCACACCATTGTTTTTCTTGTGAAATTCTCAATAAGTTTGATGTGTCACATGACCCTCTTCTCATTGGAAAAAATAAAGTTGGATCCAAAATGGCTGACTTCAAAATGGCTGCCATGGTCACACCCATCTTGAAAAGTTTTCCCCTCCCATATACTAATGTGCCACAAACAGGAAGTTGATATCACCAACCATTCCCATTTTATTTAGGTGTATCCATATAAATGGCCCACCCCGTAGTATTGGTTTGATGAATTGGGGTGTCTGTCCATGTTGGGTGCACTTATATAGTGCAGGTCAGCCAGCCTGATTTAATATTATGGGTGTCACCAATAGAATTTAAGCCGGCATGATACCCAACAAGCATCTGTGTGACTGTCACCCTGTACAAGTGTTATCTGTGTACATTGATAATATTAGGCAAATATCCCCTCCATAGATGAAATGCGTGTGAGTGGCTGTTCGCCACTATCTTGCTATTGCACCTGCACTCCTCCTGCCTTTTGTCATGGGGACCTGCTCCATCCTGCAGTGGTATTGTCATGAGGTATTGGTAAGTTTGGCTTTTTTTATAAGATGCCTTTGGATGGGATTTTCTTTTCAGTGACTTGCTTTTAATGCTTTTAATTTTAGTGTAGGTAATTGCTAGACAATGAGGGCCCTTGATGCTGGCTGGGAGTCAAGGCCGGTGTTAGGGGCAGGCAGACAAGGCATCTGCCTGGGCCCCCCACTACCCAAGGGACCCCAGTCAGTTGCGTGCTGCTAACAAAGGCACACAGTGTGGCCAATATGGGGCATGTGATTAAGAGGGCCACGGCGCCGGCACCGCCCCCGCATTCAATTTATTGGCATTATAGATAACAATACAGTTGAAAGCAATGATGGAGGAGAGAGCATCAGATGATTCTCCCTCTCCCATCACTCCCCCTCTGCCTCTGATGCAGCAGGCACATGATGACGTCACTTCATCGTGTTCCACGCTGTGCCAGCAGTGGAGCTAAGACGCTCTGCAGAAGCCAGAGTAGCGGGGTGGACAGGGAGAGGTAATTATTGCATTTATTTTTTTTTTATAAAACTGCAAGACTGTGTGTGTTGTTGTGTGTGTGAGGAGCTGCATTATGCTGTTTGTGGGGGGTCTGCATTATACTGTGTGTGGTATGGGCTGCATTATGCTGTGTGTGTGGGCTACATTATACTGTGTGTGTGATGGAGGCAGGGGGCTTCATTATACTGTGTATATGTGTCTGAATTATACTGTGTGTGTGTGGTGGGGCTGCATTATGCTGTTTGTGTGTGTGTGTGGGCTGCATTATATTGTATCTGTGGGGGGGCTGCATTATACTCTATGGGATGGCTGCATTATACTCTATAAGGGGGCTCCATTATACTCTATGAGGGGGCTGAATTATTATTATTATTATTATTATAATTATTTATTTATATAGCGCCATTGATTCCATGGTGCTGTACATGAGAAGGGGTTACATACAGATTACAGATATCACTTACGCTAAACAAACTAACAATGACAGACTGATATAGAGGGGAGAGAGGACCCTGCCCTTGCGGGCTTACATTCTACAGGATGGTGGGGAATGAGACAGTAGGTTGGGGGATTGCAGCAGCTCCAGTGATGGTGAGGCGGTAGCTCCAGTAGTGGTGAGGAGGCAGTGGGGATCATTGCAGGCTGTAAGCTTTCCTGAAGAGGTGGGTTTTCAGGTTCCGTCTGAAGGATCCGAGTGTGGTTGATAGTCGGACGTGTTGGGCAAAGAATTCCAGAGGATGGGGGATAATCGGGAGAAGTCTTGGAGGCGGTTAGGTGAAGAGCGAATAAGTGTGGAGGAGAGAAGGAGGTCTTAGGAGGATCTGAGATTATGTGAGGGAAGATATCGGGAGATTAGTTCAGAGATATATGGAGGAGACAGGTTATAGATGGCCTTGTAGGTCAGTATGAGTAATTTGAATTGGATACGCTGAGGGAGTGGGAGCCAGTGGAGAGATTTGCAGAGGGGAGAAGCGGAGGAGTAGCGAGGAGAGAGACGAATTAGTCGGGCAGCAGAGTTAAGGATGGACTGGAGAGGTGTGAGGGTGTTAGCAGGGAGGCCACAGAAAAGGATGTTGCAATAGTTGAGACGGGAGATGATGAGCGCGTGCACAAGCATTTTAGTAGAGTGAGTGTTAAGGAAGGGACGGATTCTGGAAATATTTTTGAGCTGGAGGCGGCAGGATGTGGAGAGAGCTTGGATGTGCGGTTTGAAGGACAGTGCAGGGTCAAGAGTTACTCCAAGGCAGCGGACCTCCAGTACGGGGGAAAGAGTGATGTTGTCAATTGTTATACATAGGCAGGTAAGGAAGATCTTGAGATGGGGAAAAATGATCAGTTCAGATTTGTCCACATTCAGTTTGAGGAAGCGGGAGGAGAAGAAAGATATGGCTGATTGACACTCCGGGATTTTGGAGAGCAGAGAGGTAACAACTGGGCAAGAGAGGTAGATCTGAGTATCATCGGCATAAAAGTGGTACTGGAATCCGTGGGACTTTATGAGTTGCCCCAGGCCAAGTGTATAGATTGAGAAGAGCCGAGCCTTGGGATGGCTACATAATACTCTTTGGGGTGGCTGTATTATACTGTATGGGGGCTGTATTATACTCAATGATGGAGACTGCATTATACTATATGGGGGCTGCATTACGCCGTGTATGTGGGGGCTGCATTATACTGTGTGGGGGCTGCATTTTACTCTATGAGGGGAGCTGTATTATGCTCTGAAGGGGGCTCCATTATACTCTATTTGGAGGCTGCCTTATACTCTATTGAGAACTATGAATTGCTTTATACTATTTGTACTATATGGGGGCTGCATTATACTACATGGGGCTGCCTTACACTCTGTCAAGGATCATGTGGAGTGCATTATACTATATTCACTATATGGGACCTGCATTATACTGTTTCGAGGACTATGAGGAATGGATTATACTATATGAAGGACTATGAGGTGCATTATACTATGAGAAGTGCATTGTACTATATGGGGGACTATGGGTAGTGTATTATACAATATGGAGGACTATGGGAATCATTATACTATAGGGAGGATATGGGGAGCATATTATACGACATGGAGGACTAATGGGAGTGTATTGGACTATAGGTAGTGTATTATACTATATGGAGGACTATGGGGAGTGTATTAAAGTATATGAAGGGATATGTGGCACATTATACTATATGGAGACCTCAGGGGTGTGCATTATACAATATAGAGGACTATGGGGTGTATTTTTGTATTATACTATGTGGAGGACTATGGGGTATATTATACTATATATTATACTAAACAAATAAAATGCTGCCTATTCGAGTGTTTGATTTTTGTTCCAGCATAAACAGTCCATTGTTCTCAGCACCACATCACCTGGTGAAAACTGTAGATATGCTGCTGATAACATGATACTGTATGGGGACAGATTGATCTACTAGCAATTGCTCTGTGCCCATCATTCTTCCTCAACCTGTGTAAAGACGTTGGGAAATAAGTGTCGAATGACTTCAATATTGTAGATCATGCTCATTTAATGGCCTGAACTTAGCGCATGGAAATACAACCAAAATGTTTCTGTGTGATGGTGCAATATGTTAGAATTTGGGGCCCCACTTTAAACTTTTGCACAGGGCCACACTTTGTCTATGACTGGCCCTGTTGGTAGCTTCCATATTTTGGTTAAAATATCAACTAATCCCTCATTGATTTTTTCATCTTTGCAGAATACAGCCAGGGTCTGAAGCTTTAGTGGATGGTATTTGGGTGTCTGTCCTTGTGGGGTGCACTTATATAGTGTTGGATGACCTGCCTGATCTATTTGCATGGGCATGACCAAGGGCAAATATATCATTGGTGCAACCTGTGCAGCTAAACAGGGACCCAAGAGGTAAGTGGGCTCACATCCAGCTCCAAAGCAATAGGATAGTAGGTGTGTCAAAGGTTGTTCATCAGTTTTGAACCTGTGCTGCCTCTACCTTTTATCACAGGAGCTTGCTGAATCTTGAAGAACATTTATAATGTGACCAGGTATTGGTAAGCATGGATGCTTGTTTTTGTTATGCTTTCTTTGTATTTTATGATCTTCAAACTTGCATTTGGAGGTTTAAAGGACATGGCCAATTTTCAGTTTAGCTTATAATTACATGATTTTAGAGTATGTATACAAATATAATAAACATACCTGGAAAATGTAAGTACTTATCTTATTCTGACACTTTCTTATATCTTGCTGCCATGTGTGTTGTGCTGTTAGTGCTTCTTTTGCATTGAACATAATTTGTTTAGATTTTATGACACGAATAAAAGTTATTTTTTAAGCAATCAACATTTCCTGTGGATCCTGCTGGAATTCACCTGCTTTCTGATTTCTTATATCTTGAGCTACATTCACAATTCTACTGGCTATTGGAAACAGACAGCAAGCTTGCTGAAAGACAAACTACCATTAGAGGCGCTGACGAGGGTTTGTATGAACACTCAGTTCCAGTTATCGTCCAATGTAAACATGGTGACTATCACCCTTTGAACGAGAAAGTCGAATTGTTTATGTATAAAAATGTTGATTGGATCGTTTCTGCATAAAAATCATTGTTGTCGGCAGCACTGAATGCTGAATGAGGACAGAACAATTGCACTTTTTGCCATACTTGCGTAAAATAAATTTGTGGGCAAATAAAATGGATTTATGTCACAATAGCGGCAACAAATTCTCTGCAGCCACAACATATGAATGCAGTTTAAGAGTTTAACTCACAAATAAACCAATGGAGATATTAGATTTTCCAAACTACACTCCAAATCATAAGCGCAAATTCTGTGCAGACAAGCACAACGGATTATTTAGAAAGACAATCGGCGCTCATTGTATGGTCTATTTAAATTGAAATTGATGGGAACATAGTGATCATTAATACAATTGTTCTGTCTCCATACATTATCATAGTTTTGGAAGCAAATGCTGTTATAGTGACTGCCATTGTAGTAGGGTATTCTGCAGTCTGACTGCTCTAACTGTAAAGAGCATTTCCTATTTAGCCACTGTAATGAATGCCTCTAGTGCATAGTAAGGTCCTTGGAAGGAATAAGTCATGTGTCAGTTCTTTGCATTGACCACACATATATTAATACATATAAATGAGATCTCCTCTGAGGCGTGATTTTCCAAACAAAGCAAGTCCAACTTTTCCAACCTCTCCTCATATTAGAGGCCTTCCATCCCCTGTAATAATCTAGTTGCCCGCCTTTGAACTCAGTGCAGCTTTCCAATATCCTTGTTAAAATGTGGAGCCCAAAACTGGATCCCATATTCTAGATGTGGCGTAATAAGGGATTTTAGCGGGGCAATATTATAATGGGATCACTGGATTTTCACTCCTTTTTTATACACCCTAAAATCTTATTTACATTTGCAGCAGCTGCCTGACATTGAGTACTTCTGCTCAGCTTTATTGTATCCTGAATATCCAAGTCCTTCTCCTGTTCTGTAATTTCTAGTATGTTTCCATTTAAAGTATATACAACAATATGATTACTGTGGCCTAAATACATTACATTTATCAATATTAAACTTCTGCCATGTTTTGCCCATTCAGACATCTTAATTTGATCAATATTATACAGCCTAGCTCATTTTTTTCATCATCCTACAAAGTTTTGTGACATCAGCAAAGACTGACACTTTACTTGTAGTTATAAGAGTTAAACATACTGTACCTAGCTGTAGTCACACAGCCAGTGTCTGATACTTGCCTTCCGTGGCTGAGGCAGTGTGAATTTGATGACAGGTTTTCTTTTATCGGTTAGCGTTTAATTAACAATAATTTTTACAAAGGAAAAAAACAGAAAAATATAGTATCAGTGTTTCGTTCGCTGGCTCCATGTCATCTCCTCTTCCTCTCGCTGTTGGTGTACCTCAGGGCTCAGGCCTTGGCCCCCTTCTCTTCTCTCTCTACACGGCCCCAATTGGACAGACCATCAGCAGATTTGGCTTTCAGTACCATCTTTATGCTGATGACACACAACTATACACGTCATCCCCCGACCTTACCCCGCTGTTCTACAGAACGCCACCGACTGTCTGTCCGCAGTCTCCAACATCATGTCCGCTCTCTATCTGAAACTCAACCTCTCAAAACCTGAAGTTCTTCTGCTCCCGCTGTATACTAACCTCCCTAAATCTGACATTTCCCTCTCCATGAGCGGCACCATAATAACAACCCGGCAGCAGGCACGCTGTCTGGGTGTTACGTTTGACACCAATTTCTCCTTCACATCCCATATGCAATCTGTTGCCCGCTCTTGCCGCTTACACCTAAAGAACATCTCTAGAATCCGCCCTTTTCTCACCATGGAAACAACAGAACCCTCACTGTAGCATTGATCCACTCCCGCCTGGACTACTGCAACGCTCTATTACTTGGCCTCCCCATTACTCGACTATCCCCTCTCCAGTCCATCCTTAATGCAGCAGCCAGAGTCATCCATCTGGCTAATCGGTACTTGGACGCGTCCGCTCTTCGCCAGTCCTTACATTGGCTGCCCATTCATTATAGGATCCAATTCAAAGTACTTGTTCTCACCCACAAATCTCTCCACAGTGCAGCACCCCGCTACATCTCCTCCCTCATTTCTGTCTATCGGCCTAACCGACCACTGCGCTCTGCAAACGACTTTCAACAAACCTCTGCACTTATCCGTACCTCCCACTCCTGACTCCAAGACTTCTCCTGTGCTGCGCCAATCCTCTGGAATGCTCTACCCCAAGATATTAGGACCATCCCCAATTTGCATAGTTTCAGGCGCTCCCTTAAAACACACTTTTTCCGAGAGGCCTATCAAGTTCACTAATCAAAGTCATTCTATGTGTAAGGGGGGGTTTTTTGTGTGTGTGTGTGGTGTGTGTGTGGTGTGTGTGCTGTAGCCCATTCACTATCTCCATCCATCCCTCACTCCCTCAAGATGGCTGGACCATCATTGTAAATACACCATTGTATATACACACCTGTACTTTGTATCTCCCCCACCTCATTGTAGATTGTAAGCTCTCACAAGCAGGGTCGTCTTATTTTGCTTTAATTATTGTATTGTCAACGTTGTTACTTATGACTTATGTTTTGAAACTGTTAAACTGGAAAGCACTGTGGAATATGTTGGCGCTATATAAATAAAGATTATTATCATTATTATTATCCTAACTTTTTTTATAGTGTTCACCAATCATCAAAGAAAATGTATTAAATGTAGTAAATTGGTTGTCAGAGGCAAAGTGATACCAAAAGTTTGCATATTTTCATTTAACATATCTAATGAATTTTTTAGAAAACGTATTATTATAAACAGGTTTTCTCCATTATTGTGTAATCCTTTTTGCATTTTAATTTAATGTCATGATTTTTTTTTTTACATAATGTATATGTAATGAATTGTAAAGGCAAAGTTAAAGTACACTTTAATTGAAACAATGCTGGCCATCAACAACTTAAAAAAATAAATGCCATTGTGTGAGCAATGGTGAAGTCACATGTTTGACATCAAAGTGGAAATGGCCCACTCTCAATTTCTAAGAACAACTGCATACTTTAAAAATAAAAACTTTGGGTATGATTGAAGAAGAAAACATGAACTAATTTACAATGACTAACAAAATTGCTAATGTATTTATCAACTGGAAAATTAAGAAGCAGAACTGTGCTTCAATGCTCAGTGGGGATAACTGTCTATTGTGTCTAATTTTTACACTGTGCAAATGAACCACGCCAAATTAATTGCAGTGGTTCAAGCTGGATGATAAACTTTACATCACCTCTATTTGGTTTACTTTGCACCAATAATGTGTGCCAAAATGTTGGTTCTGTTTTGCATTTCAGGCCATTTCCCCTTAATCATCAAACCACTTTTCTTTCCAATTGGCCATGCCCTCTTGTCAAATGGAAGCATTGTTTATGACACTTATAACAGATTTTTGGTGTAAATTGAACAATAATTCTTGTGAATTTAGTATAAATAGTCTTCCCAGCATATCTTATATGAAAAAAACAGTCAGGTATTGTTGTTTGTTTAGGCAGTTTTTTTTTATAGAAAATCAAAAGTATTTCTCAAGTGTCTTTGGTTCAACAGAAGAAGCTTATTAATTGTATATTGAAAAAAATTACAATTTTATTTATCCTTTTAAATATCTCTGCATGTATTGAATACAAACACTATTGTTTGCTTCCAGAATGTAAATCTGTTGTGCTCAAAGTGGACAACTTTATTATCATTTGTGTCTGTCTGAGACAAAAAAAGCAACTGAAATATATGTGAACCTTGCCTTAAGGGTATGCCACACTAAACAATATCGCTAACGGGATCGCTAAAAAAACGTCACTATTTAGCGATCCCGTTAGCGATATTGTTCAGTGCGGCAGCTTCCAGCGACGAGCTTCCTGCTGTGATCTCGCTCGTCGCTGGAATCGCTCCGGACCCTATTTTCTCGTCGGCGCTCCGCTGGGTAAGTATCTAATCGCTGTGTGGCACCTTTTCTTAGCGATTTAGCGGTACTTTTGTACCGCTAAAGTCGTTAAGAAGATCGCTAACGGCGATAGCGTCGTTAACTATATCGCTAAATGCGGCAGCATTTAGCGATATAGAAACAATCCCGCTAGCGATCTCATTAGTATGCACGCTAACGAGATCGCTAGCGGGATTGTTTAGGTGTGGCAGTACCTTTACAGTACAGCTATCAAAGCTTTTCTCTGGTAAAGAACAATGCACCTGTGAGATCTTCATATGACATGGACGGAGTGTTCTCTGAAAATCTAGATTCAAAAAATAAAAGCAGTAATCTGGTTTCAGTGAGCAACTTTGACACATTAAGTTATACAAGCATTTGTGCATAATGTCCACTGACACTCCTGGAGAGCTGCCTGTCATTGCGCATAACGAAGGCCTTGTGTCCACCTATCAGGCCATCTGGCTTTTTTTTGTTGGTAGTACTATGCCACAAGAAAACTAATCCAGGTGCAACTGATATCTGGAAATCCTGCAGAAACAAAAGCGGGAACTCATATTTCTGGCTGATTAACCATTAGTTGCAATCACTTCCAGCCAGTCATGTATATGTTTCCATAGGGTAGATACCAAGCTCCATAGAAGATATTAAATGTTAAAGTATATGTGTATAACTCATATCCAATGGTAGCTCCTTCTCATTAAAGTTAAAGAGCAACCTATCTATCTATATCATATCTATATATCTGTCTATCTATCTATATCTAGATAGATATTCTGAATTGGACACGTCAGGAGAGCTGAAGGATGTTCTTTAGCTATATATAGTTATAGATATAGTTCCTTTCGTTCTTTCCTGAATGTTTATGAATAATTTCACAAACTAGAGGCAGATTCTGTACTAACCCTGTTTAATTGTTAGACAGTGGAAACTTAGACTAGTAGTCATTCATAACATTCTCCAAATCACAGGGGTTCATGCTGGAGTATAAATCTGTTGGTGTTGTAGACAGTCTAATGTTGGGGTCATAGATATCTTTTACATCAGGTTTAGGTTTTTTTAGACTGATGCAATTCAACTTGATCACAACTCATGCAAAATTGTTTTTTTCACCATTTTACTCCCCAGAGCTGGTCCAGGACTTGATCACAACGATACATGAAACGTCAGGTGTCTGAACCAGTCTGGACCAAAAACTCTGTGCATGTGGTAATGCTACCAAAGCAAACAATAGGATCAGTTCTTCCATCAGCTTTCATTTGGAGTTTCAGAAAAACACTGGATGGAAACGATGACGTAGTATACGTAAGAAAAAAAGAGGGGAAGCTCACTGTTGTTGCGGGTGCTCAGAAAAACGAATAATATAGAGTCAATGGTATAATCCGGCACACCAAACGTAAATATGATGCAAAAAACAAGATTTTTATTTGAAATAGTGACAGCTCATACTCCGAAGAACAATGGTAAGTATAGGTACATAATTTCTCAACTGCCGCATTGGAAATCCCCGGACATTGTCCTTTTCTTTTCTCCATGTTTACTGAGTAAAAGGTACCTCTTGAAAAAGGCATACAATGCCGAAACGTTGAGAAATTATGTACCTATACTTACCATTGTTCTTCGGAGTATGAGCTGTCACTATTTCAAATAAAAATCTTGTTTTTTGCATCATATTTACGTTTGGTGTGCCGGATTATACCATTGGCTCCAACGATGACGTAGTGCCAGATATATGTGCAGGGAGCCCAATGCAAGTTTATAGCAGCTATTAGTTATCTTATTTTTAAGGCTATGTTCACATGTTGCATTTCTGCAGATTTTTTAATGCCAAGTTTAAACTGGGTTTAAGCTGCGTTTTTTGCTTAGATTTTGCTGTGTTTTTGGTGCATTTTTTTACTGCGTTTTGGTCAGGGCACATTTGTCGCTTGTGCCTGCTGATTTAGTGCATTAAAAAAATGTGACTCAACTCCATTAACTTTTGGCACAAAAAAACACAGCAAAACTTGATACTTGGATTTTTGCATCGTTTTTGCTCTACCCATTGCTTTCATTGGGTGAAAAACGCTGCAAAAAAACATTGAAAAACAACGCTGAAAGAAGTGACACGCTGCATTTTGCAAAAAAACAAGCTCTTTGACAAAAAAATCAGGAAAAAAAACAAGCTGTGTGCATGAGATTTCTGAAATTTCATAGACTTTGCTTGTGCTGTGAAACCAGCTTAAAATTTCCATTAAAAAAGCTGCAAAAATGCAACATGTGAACATAACAAAAAAAAAGGAGCATCAAGCCCAGAAACTAATTGGAATATAAAAAATACAAATTTTATTGAAACACAATAATAAATACTAGAATAAAAAACGTTCACAAGTGTGAATAACGTGTATATAGATAGAAGTATAGTGGTGATGCAGCAAGATAACGTACCTAAAGTTCACAACAAAAGCAAGACTAACTACAGCATAAATGATTTGAGTTTTTGTGACATGACATATTATATATATACAGCATCGCACTTACATTCCTGAACATGTTATCCCCTCCATTGATCTGCGCATGCGCGCGCGGCACTGACGGCGCGGTTCATGTAAGGCCTCCACCAAGATGGCGCTGGGGTCTTGACGTCACAGAAAACTCTTCCTGGACCCACAGCGTCATTGGAGCGCCGGAAGTGAATCGCATGCAGTCTTTGCAACGGCGTTCGTATGCGCTCTAAAGATTAATGGGCGATCACACACACCTGGATCTTTTGTATATTTCCCTATATAATGGCACACAGCATCTCATTCCACACCGCCCCCCGAGGAAGCTAAAAGAAAAGCGAAACATGCGTCGGGGCACGTTCCTGACACTGCACAACATGGGTAAGCACGGTCACTTTTTATGCTGTAGTTAGTCTGGCACTCACTCTGAGAGGTTAACCCTTAAGCTGCTATTTACCTGCCTTCCCATGGAACATTCCCACTGGGGACTAGCGATTATGGGTCATGTAGCTTAAACCTATCACCACCATTTCCTCCAGATTAGAGATATCATATCCTTTTGGAGGGAGCACAGTACATTTTTCAGTTGCTACATATATACAGATTGTGCTTTTTGTGATGGTGACAGCCTGACTCATCTGTTTAGCATAACCGGCTTGCTTTTGTTGTGCACTTTAGGTACGTTATCTTGCTGCATCACCACTATACTTCTATCTATATACACGTTATTCACACTTGTGAACGTTTTTATTCATGTATTTATTATTGTGTTTCAATAAAATTTGTATTTTTTATATTCTAATTAGTTTCTGGCTTGATGCTCCTTTTTTTGTTGTTAAATTTTTTTTTTTGTTAAATTTC
>JARQOD010000005.1:289864424-289871924 GCA_033576555.1 Oophaga sylvatica | reverse complement strand
ACGCACCTGACAGCGCCGAGAACACAGCACCGCACCTGTACAGCGCCGAGAACACAGCACCGCACCTGTACAGCGCCGAGAACGCAGCACCGCACCTGTACAGCGCCGAGAACGCAGCACCGCACCTGTACAGCGCCCGAGAACACGCAGAGCACACGCACCTGTACAGCGCCGAGAACACAGCACCGCACCTGTACAGCCGAACCGCAGAACCGTACAGCCGAAACCGCACCGTCGTACAGCGCCGAGAACGCAGCACCGCACCTGTACAGCGCCGAGAACGCAGCACCGCACCTGTACAGCGCCGAGAACACAGCACCGCACCTGTACAGCGCCGAGAACGCAGCACCGCACCTGTACAGCGCCGAGAACGCAGCACCGCACCTGTACAGCGCCGAGAACACAGCACCGCACCTGTACAGCGCCGAGAACGCAGCACCGCACCTGTACAGCGCCGAGAACACAGCACCGCACCTGTACAGCGCCGAGAACGCAGCACCGCACCTGTACAGCGCCGAGAACGCAGCACCGCACCTGTACAGCGCCGAGAACCAGCACCGCACCTGTACAGCGCCGAGAACCAGCACCGCACCTGTACAGCGCCGAGAACGCAGCACCGCACCTGTACAGCGCCGAGAACGCAGCACCGCACCTGTACCCATGACGCCGAGAACGCAGCACCGCACCTGTACAGCGCCGAGAACCAGCACCGCACCTGTACAGCGCCGAGAACACAGCACCGCTCCATGGATGTACAGCGCCGAGAACCAGCACCGCCCTGTACAGCGCCGAGAACGCAGCACCGCACCTGTACAGCGCCGAGAACGCAGCACCGCACCTGTACAGCGCCGAGAACGCAGCACCGCACCTGTACAGCGCCGAGAACACAGCACCGCCCTGTACAGCGCCGAGAACACAGCACCGCTCCTGTACAGCGCCGAGAACACAGCACCGCACCTGTACAGCCCCGGAGAACGACAGCACCGCACCTGTACAGCGCCGAGAACACAGCACCGCACCTGTACAGCGCCGAGAACACAGCACCGCACCTGTACAGCGCCGAGAACACAGCACCGCACCTGTACAGCGCCGAGACACAGCACCGCACCTGTACAGCGCGAGAACCAGCACCGCACCTGTACAGCGCCGAGACGCAGCACCGCACCTGTACAGCGCCGAGAGACACACAGCAACCGCACCTGTACAGCGCCGAGAACCAGCACCGCACCTGTACAGCGCCGAGCAGCAGCACCGCACCTGTACAGCGCCGAGCAGCAGCACACTGTGTGCAGGGATGGAATGAGGGGCAATCAGTCACCCGGGGCTCAACACTGGCGGCGGGTGAGATCGTGGGAGTGACCATCAGAAACACAAAGGGATAGTGTAGAAAGGTAATATATAACCAATTAGGTATCAAAATATATTCGTATATACACCACCGATTATTATTATATATAATATATTATATATATATATATGTATATATTACAACAATATCTCCAGTAAGTCAATTATGCAAAAATGGGAATAACAAGAGTTTTTTAAAGCTAAAATATCCTGCCACCCCAGGCAAGGGCAGCGTGACTTCATATTTATGTAAGTCTTAATATTATTGTGGCACCTTATGCTGTGTATGTAGTATTTTACATATGTTCAGTGCAGGAGGCTTACCGTCATATGTATTAGAGCACTTGTGCACTTTATTTAGTGCTTATAGCAGGCTTATTGCAATGTGTATTGTAGCACTAGTGCATTTTATTTTACCCTTATAGCAGGCTTATTACTTCGTGTATTTTGGCACCAGTGCACTTTATTTAGTATTTTTTCTTGTTCACTCACTGAGTTGTACCTTTATTGGTTAAAACTGAACAGAGGCTTGTTTCACACCAACATTCTTGTGCTGAATTTGATATGGTACATATATTTATGTGATTTATAAGGTGCATTTTGTTGTTATTTTTGCCCTGTGTCACCTGCGGTAGCAGTGATGCTCTGTTTCTATGTTTGTAAATAAAAATTTATATGTTAGCTTTAAAAAAAAACTTGTTTTTCCCATTTTTGCATAATTGACTTATTGGGGATATTGTTGTATCATATTGATTGCTGAGTTGTGCTATACATTTGTTGTTCCAGTGTATAGGGAAATTATTGTAAAAAAAAATATATATATATATATATATAAATATATATATAATATATATATATATATATATATATATATATACACAGCAGCACTGCCTAACTGGGAGGAAATTTACCCCAAGGAAGCAATCCATCAAAGTTACAGCAGATATCTGTATCTGTTATCTCTTTGACAGGTAGCGTTAGCCTGCAGCTTTCTTGCGGTAGATTTGCACCCATTTAGGCATTTGCCCATGTAAATGTTAAGTCAAGTTCATAAATATTTATATATGTATTTATTTTTAATTTATATGTAATATTTGGTCGCACATACATTTTCTTATTGCTTTCGTACTTTACAGAGTAAATCCAGAAAAAATGCAGCACTGCTTTAATGGGGGCAAGTCTCCCCCAAGAAAACTGAGGAAGCCTACTACCAAAGATATAACAATCCAAAAAAGGAGGCAGCACATCCAGCATAGTAAAAGGGCATGTTTGAGAAAAGGATCCATACAGCGAGCTGAAACGTTGATTGTGATGGTGAATAAAATCTATTTAGTTTTTCACTATTTTGAATATGCTGCCTCCTTTTTGGATTTTTACACGCACACACACGCATTAGTATATATATTTAGAAAGCATTAGAACGTATTATGATTACTGCAATTGTGATGATGATGGTGACACCTTTTAAACCTTCGAAATTATATTTCATAAAACAAAAGATGAAGGATACACTGATAGCAAATCTATTTATGGTGGCTCTGCCATTCCCTGATCCATCCGCACATCATACAGGTTTCTACATGACTCTGGTGTATATCTCTGACCTACAGAGAACAATACTCACTTTTTTAAAAAATACCAGTGCTTATTGATAGTCATTTTATCAGTTCAAGACCCCCGTACTGTCATCACTTAAAATACATAGTTTACTATAATGATGAACACTATGGATGCAGTTATGCAGTTATTTAATTATTGGTTTTACTTCTTAATATTAATATCAATATTTACATAAAAACAAGAAGCAATGGTCTGGTGCTGCCGGGACCTTGCACAGGTTCTACATGTACATAGATAATTCACTAATTACTGTATAGGCCATATAATTTCTGCCAGGCGTCACATCAACTGGTTATTATATGAGTGATAAGATTGGACTCAAAGAACCCAGTTACATCCAAGAACGTCTCATTGAAATATAATTTCCATAAACAAGTGACAGATTTGTCATTGGGCTATGACGTCATCTCAGCTCTCACATGAATTCACCTACAATGTTGTAATAAAAATTAGAATGTAGTGATAAAAATGTAGCAATGTTTTTTTTTTTCCTGAAGGGAAACTGTTTAACCTATTTCCCTTCAATCCTTTGTATATAGGGGTTTTTAATTGCATTTATCGCTTTCATCTTCCATCTATTGCATCGTATATTGGAATAAAATATATTTAACGCAAACTTAAAATAATCCACCTGGATGTGCTTAGAAATAATAGATAGATATGATAGATAGATAGATAGATAGATAGATAGATAGATAGATAGATAGATAGATAGATAGATAGATAAATAATGGATAGATAGATGATATATAGATAAATAATGGATAGATAGATGATAGATAGATAGATAGATAGATAGATAGATAGATAGATAGATAGAGATAGATAGATAGATAGATAGATAGATAGATAGATAGATAGATATAGATAGATAGATAGATAGATAGATAGATGATAGATAGATAGAAGATAGATAGACAGATAATATAAAGATAGCTTTCCAGACAGACTCTGGATTATTATTATTATTTATTATTATTATAGTGCCATTTATTCCATGGCGCTTTACATGTGAGGTGGGGTATACTTAATAAATACAAGTACAAATCCTAAGATAATATGACAGTGATTACTTACTATCACATTAGGAGTAAATCTTCCCCCTATAGGTAGAGCTCTCATACCTACAAACAGCATCTCATTACTGACCATTTCATGATCTACTATCATATTGTCTTCAAAAAGTCAATGTTCAGTGATACATTGCTTCAGGATATATGTTGGAGAAAAATTTCAAACTATTTTGCTTCAGGATGTATTTTGGGAGAGAGATTGCAATAGATTGATCCAGATTAATGCTGGCAGCAATGGCAATATGTATTGATTCAAGGAATACTTTGGAAGAGATATGGCCATATGTATGCTTCAGGGTAACTATTAGGAGAGATGTAACGATATATATGGATTCAAGGAATACTTTGGAAGAGATATGGTAATGTGGATGCTTTAGGGCAAATGTTTGAGGATTGTATAAACTGACATGGCATGCTGCAGAGTACAGAAGGTATACATGTGAGAGATGCTGCAGAGTACAGAAGGTATACATGTGAGAGATGCTGCAGAGTACAGAAGGTATACATGTGAGAGATGCTGCAGAGTACAGAAGGTATACATGTGAGAGATGCTGCAGAGTACAGAAGGTATACATGTGAGAGATGCTGCAGAGTACAGAAGGTATACATGTGAGAGATGCTGCAGAGTACAGAAGGTATACATGTGAGAGATGCTGCAGAGTACAGAAGGTACACATGTGAGAGATGCTGCAGAGTACAGAAGGTATACATGTGAGAGATGCTGCAGAGTACAGAAGGTATACATGTGAGAGATGCTGCAGAGTACAGAAGGTATACATGTGAGAGATGCTGCAGAGTACAGAAGGTATACATGTGAGAGATGCTGCAGAGTACAGAATGTATACATGTGAGAGATGCTGCAGAGTACAGAAGGTATACATGTGAGAGATGCTGCAGAGTACAGAATGTATACATGTGAGAGATGCTGCAGAGTACAGAAGGTATACATGTGAGAGATGCTGCAGAGTACAGAAGGTATACATGTGAGAGATGCTGCAGAGTACAGAAGGTATACATGTGAGAGATGCTGCAGAGTACAGAAGGTATACATGTGAGAGATGCTGCAGAGTACAGAAGGTATACATGTGAGAGATGCTGCAGAGTACAGAAGGTATACATGTGAGAGATGCTGCAGAGTACAGAAGGTATACATGTGAGAGATGCTGCAGAGTACAGAAGGTATACATGTGAGAGATGCTGCAGAGTACAGAAGGTATACATGTGAGAGATGCTGCAGAGTACAGAAGGTATACATGTGAGAGATGCTGCAGAGTACAGAAGGTATACATGTGAGAGATGCTGCAGAGTACAGAAGGTATACATGTGAGAGATGCTGCAGAGTACAGAAGGTATACATGTGAGAGATGCTGCAGAGTACAGAAGGTATACATATGAGAGATGCTGCAGAGTACAGAAGGTATACATGTGAGAGATGCTGCAGAGTACAGAAGGTATACATGTGAGAGATGCTGCAGAGTACAGAAGGTATACATATGAGAGATGCTGCAGAGTACAGAAGGTATACATGTGAGAGATGCTGCAGAGTACAGAAGGTATACATGTGAGAGATGCTGCAGAGTACAGAAGGTATACATGTGAGAGATGCTGCAGAGTACAGAAGGTATACATGTGAGAGATGCTGCAGAGTACAGAAGGTATACATGTGAGAGATGCTGCAGAGTACAGAAGGTATACATGTGAGAGATGCTGCAGAGTACAGAAGGTATACATATGAGAGATGCTGCAGAGTACAGAAGGTATACATGTGAGAGATGCTGCAGAGTACAGAAGGTATACATGTGAGAGATGCTGCAGAGTACAGAAGGTATACATGTGAGAGATGCTGCAGAGTACAGAAGGTATACATGTGAGAGATGCTGCAGAGTACAGAAGGTATACATGTGAGAGATGCTGCAGAGTACAGAAGGTATACATATGAGAGATGCTGCAGAGTACAGAAGGTATACATGTGAGAGATGCTGCAGAGTACAGAAGGTATACATGTGAGAGATGCTGCAGAGTACAGAAGGTATACATGTGAGAGATGCTGCAGAGTACAGAAGGTATACATGTGAGAGATGCTGCAGAGTACAGAAGGTATACATGTGAGAGATGCTGCAGAGTACAGAAGGTATACATGTGAGAGATGCTGCAGAGTACAGAAGGTATACATGTGAGAGATGCTGCAGAGTACAGAAGGTATACATGTGAGAGATGCTGCAGAGTACAGAAGGTATACATGTGAGAGATGCTGCAGAGTACAGAAGGTATACATGTGAGAGATGCTGCAGAGTACAGAAGGTATACATGTGAGAGATGCTGCAGAGTACAGAAGGTATACATGTAATGCAGAGTACAGAAGGTATACATGTGAGAGATGCTGCAGAGTACAGAAGGTATACATGTGAGAGATGCTGCAGAGTACAGAAGGTATACATGTGAGAGATGCTGCAGAGTACAGAAGGTATACATGTGAGAGATGCTGCAGAGTACAGAAGGTATACATGTGAGAGATGCTGCAGAGTACAGAAGGTATACATGTGAGAGATGCTGCAGAGTACAGAAGGTATACATGTGAGAGATGCTGCAGAGTACAGAAGGTATACATATGAGAGATGCTGCAGAGTACAGAAGGTATACATGTGAGAGATGCTGCAGAGTACAGAAGGTATACATATGAGAGATGCTGCAGTCTGCACAGAAATCTCCGCTTCTGCTGTTCTATGAGAAGTGGAGTCCAGCACATCGGAGCATAAGCCACATGAGAAACGCAGGGATTAGCGAAAGTGGCCAGTGTAAGGCCCAGAGATGAGAAAACCTGGTGCAGGAGAATAAACTTGGTAACCCGACCCTAGCCCCTCCTCAGCTCCCCTGGAAAGAGCGGTGCGCGGGGCCCCACGTGTCCCGGAGGCAGAGCAGGGGCCACAGTTCTGTGTGTGGAGGACAGTGATGGTGGGATTAGCAGGACTGGGCAGGTATAGATGACACCCCCCATTGTAGGGCAGTATGAGCCCAATGCTCAGCCACTGACTGCTGAGGATCAGGACTGCGGACTAGTGACCTGTGGGTTCTCTCAGGCACAGATCCGTGTGTTATGATAATGGGGTGCCGTGGCATTGTACACGCATTTGCATAGTGAGTGGAGGGCCGTGTCGCTGGGCCAGGCTGTGTTGTCCCTGGGGACAGCTGCATTATTCTCTGGGCACCAGGGATAGGCTCGGCTATTCTTCCAGGCTCAGCCTGCCCGCCGCACCATATGCTGCTCCTGATCACACAGGCAGCGACATAGGCGGCAATAATTGGCCAGATCTGCTAGAAATCACGCAGAAAAGAAGCCCACTGAGACCGGCAGAGCCGACAAATCATTGCTAATGGGAACATCCACTGTGGACAGCAGCGGAGCTCAGTCTGATAGCAGCCAGTGCAAACCCACCCTGCCCACACTGCCAGCGCCAGGGTC
>JARQOD010000005.1:289856924-289859424 GCA_033576555.1 Oophaga sylvatica | reverse complement strand
CGGCACAGATTACTGGGCACACATATCCACCGAGACGCCACATCCAGCCGTGCTGTCCGGGCAGCAACTCGTGTCATTCCAGGACAGAAGCAGGGTCGCCGGTGTCACATCGGGGTCTGACAGGTCACCGTGCAGTGCAGTCCTGTATACAGAGCACACACGGGTCAGATGACGCCACACAATGCATCCATCAGAGCTATATACATGGATGGACACACATACATTATATATAAGCACATCATACAGCTATAGACCTCGCTTTCTCTGCATACATATATCTATCAGCCTTTTCTTAAATATTTGTGTTATTTAAAATCTTTTTACATTTTGTATGTCTTTACATTATATCTGTAGCAATATATATATATATATATATATATATATGTATGTATATATATATATATATATATATATAATATTCACTATATATGAATGAGCATTAATTGCACTTATCGAAATAAAAATAAATAGTCTATAGATTACCTTAGATTAAATAATTATGGATAATAATGATTAATGAAAAGTGCAAGCAAAATAAAAATGTAAACTGCAATATGTCACTACTTACATGGAAATATATAACAGACAAATAACAAATAGTTTGCCAATCAGATAGATAAAACAATAGATAAGAAATAAGTAGATCTATAGGCAGCACTCCTATCATATATATGCATATATATATATATAATAATTTCTAATAATAATTTTATTTCTATAGCGCCAACATATTCGCCACTTACATTACATGAATGTGTCATAAGACCATTACAAGATAACAACATAACTCAGATAATAGGTGTGAGGGTCCTGCTGGCAAGCCACAATCTATGAGGAAATAAGGGAGGACACAAAACCTATATGGTAAACTGTGCTGTATTGTACAGTGCGGCCATCAGTATAATAAATGGAGTATTCACATAACGCGGCATGAACCGGTCACCAGCCAATAAGTCTACAGTACAGACACAGAGGGCTTATTATAAATGATTTTATCTGCAAATCTAACAGCAGTAAAATTACAATGGGGATATGAGACCTAAATCAATATATTTTATACATATTAATATATTGGAAGATTAGATAAATATTTAATATATAATAAATTATAAATTAATAGTCAGATAGATAAATAGATAAATATATAGATAGATTATATATAAAATAGATAGTTGCTTGCTAAAATACATATATACACATACATACATTTATATACACATATATATCTATATTTATGTATATAAATGTATGCATGTGAATATATGCATTTTATCTAGTAACTATCTATTTTGTTTATATATATATAAATATGTATATATATATTTATATACAGATATATTATTATTATACATTTAAATATACATATAAATATATTCTTATACAATATATGCATATATATATATATATATATATTATATATATATATATATATTAGCTAGTTGGTACATAACATAGTGGATCATGGACATTAAATATATAAATTAATTATAGATTGATAACAGGCAAAAAAAAATATATAGAGAGAGATTACATATAAATATATATAAAATAATAAGTAATAGACATTAGATATATAGATAGGCTAGAACTAAATAGGCTAAATAAATCATAAATACGTTATAAATAGATGCTAAATATATTGTTGCCAGATAGATAGATAATAAATAGAATAGATGTATAATAGATAGATGAACAGATAATAGACAGATAGATAGATAATAAATAGAATGGATGTATAATAGATAGATGAACAGATAATAATAGATAGATAATAAATAGAATAATGTATAATAGATAGATGAACAGATAATAGATAGATGAGATAGATAGATAGATAGATAGATAGATAATAGAAATAGATATAAATAGAATAGATGTATAATAGATAGATGAACTGATAATAGACAGATAGATAGATAATAAATAGAATAGATGTATAATAGATAGATGAACAGATAATAGATAGATAGATAGATAATAGATAATAAATAGAATAGATGTATAATAGATAGATGAACAGATAATAGATAGATAGATAAGATAAATAGAATGGATGTATAATAGATAGATGAACAGATAATAGACAGATAGATAATAAATAGAATGGATGTTATAATAGATAGATGAACAGATAATAGATAGATAATAATATAAATAGATATAGATGAAAGTAATAATATAGATAATAGATAGAAGGATGAATAATAGATAGATAGATAATAAATAGAATGATGATAATAATGATAACAGATAATAGATAAATATATGAGAGATGAATAGATAGATAGATAATAAATAGAATAGATGTATAATAGATAGATGAACAGATAATAGATAGATAGATAATAAATAGAATGGATGTATAATAGATAGATGAACAGATAATAGATAGATAAATAGAATATAAATAGATAGATGAATAATAGGATATGAATGAACAGTATAATAGATAGATAAAGATAATAGATATATGATAATAGATGATAATAATTAGATGAAC
>JARQOD010000005.1:289684424-289851924 GCA_033576555.1 Oophaga sylvatica | reverse complement strand
CAAATAATTTTGGCCCGGGATAGAATCTGCACCGTTGTACTTACGGGCATGAAATTTTGCATGCCCGCACATCTCAACCCCAGGAGCATCATAGGCTATGTGTTGAATGGAAATTTTAACCCCCGCACGTTTTGGTGTGTGATTTTTATGTGCAGAATAAATTTTTGTTAACATAGTCTATTTTGTTACAGCTAACAGCAGTTATTAATTAACCCGGGCGAAGCCGGGTACTACAGCTAGTATATTATAAATATCATAGATAATAGAGCAAAAAGTCAGATAAATAAAGTGACGGATTACCGGAGAGGTGGTGGGTGGGTGGCGGAGGCTGACAGGCTAATAATGGACATATCAACAAATTAAATATAAATGTTTGTAGATTAAAATGCATAAAGACATTAGGAATAAATGGGGTAAATGACGTGGCCGCGGCGGGTAGTGTGACTGTGGAAGCAGGTGACAAGCTGTGGTCAGCGCACCGGCCATTTATCGCAGCTATTTCTGTGTATTGTAATTGTGGAAATGTCGCACGTGTGAGACACTAATTGGCGCGGAGCCGTACTGGTACGTCAGGCTTCTGATGACCGCTGGGGATTACAGAGGAATGGGGCCATTGCAGTCATTCTGCTCCAGCGGGGATACAGCTGACTACCACTAGAAGACTGCAGGTAGCGCCAGTTCTCACCTGCCACAGACGATCACTAACGCTGCTTGCTCCACACCCATTGCTGAGTCTAATTGGAGATGAGTGAAACAAACATCCAGGGCGCAATATTCCGAGCATGACACCCCCTCTGCTCTAATTACACTGTCAGCAAATAATAATGTACTTTCCGAGTATCATCATCAAGAACCTGTTCACACCTGTCTGTCTGCAATCTAGCCATGAGAAGGAGGAGGCGACTGATGGTAGAGGGACACTGTCAGCCTGGTGACTGGAGGAAAGGGCTATGGTCAGTCTAAAAATGGGAGTAGAGGGCCACTATCAGCCTGATCATGGGAGGAGAGGGCCGCTGTCAGCCTGATCATGGGAGGAGAGGGCCGCTGTCAGCCTGATCATGGGAGGAGAGGGCCACAGTCAGCCTGATAATGGGAGGAGAGGGGCGCCATCAACCTGATGTTGGGAGAAGAGGGCCACTGTCAGCCTGATCATGGGAGGAGAGGGCCACTGTCCATCTGATGATGGGGGGAGAGGGCCGTTGTCAGCCTGATTATGGGAGGAGAGGGCCGCCGTCAGCCTGGTGATGGGAGGAGAGGGCTGCCGTCAGCCTGATGATGGGAGGAGAGGGCCGTTGTCAGCCTGATGATAGAAGGAGAGAGCCACTGTCAGCCTGATGATGGGAGGAGAGGGCCGCCGTCAGCCTGATGATGGGAGGAGAGGGCCACCGTCAGCCTGATAATGGGAGTAGAGGGCCGCCGTCAGCCTGATGATGGAAGTAGAGGGCTGCCGTCAGCCTGATGATGGGAGGAGAGGGCCACAGTCTGTCTGATGATGGGAGGAGAGGGCCACAGTCTGCCTGATAATGGGAGTAGAGGGCCGCCGTCAGCCTGATGATGGAAGTAGAGGGCCGCCGTCAGCCTGATGATGGGAGGAGAGGGCCGCAGTCAGCCTGATGATGGGAGGAGAGGGCCGCCGTCAGCCTGATGATGGGAGGAGAGGGCCGCCGTCAGCCTGATGATGGGAGGAGAGGGCCGCCGTCAGCCTGATGATTGGAGGAGAGGGCCGCCATCAGCCTGATGATGGGAGGAAAGGGCCACCGTCAGCCTGATGATGGGAGGAGAGGGCCACTGTCAGCCTGATGATGGGAGGAGAGGGCCGCTGTCAGCCTGATCATGGTAGGAGAGGGCCGCCATCAGCCTGATGATGGGAGGAGATGTCCACTGTCCGTCTGATGATGGGAGGAGGGGGCCGCCATCAGCCTGATGATAGGAGGAGAGGGCCACCTTCAGCGTGATCATGTGAAGAGAGGAAAGGGCCACTGTTCATCTGATGATGGGAGAGAGGAAAGGACGACTGTCTGCCTTATGATGGCACAATACTTGTCGCTTATATGAGCCATTATTGGAACAATCACAATGGATGGCTGCATTTTTCTTATTTTTAATGATCTCCATACATGGAATGAAATGAGCCAAGACAAAGGTTTATTTCAGGACAAATATAACAATTCAATGGTGGATTATCTGTTTTTATACTCTGCATCCCTATGTGTTATATTACAAGATCACAGCACAGAATGATAGCACCATATAACCAGATTTAATTATGAAGAATATCATAACAAAATGGAACAGTCCAATATTACAAAATATCCTAGTAATATAATCTATCTCTAATCTTTAATTACTGCAATCTATTACTACAATATTATGCCACCAGATTACAGTAGAAATGTTACATTCTTGCAGTAAAGCACATTACAGTATGACAATATGTTAGGAATGACATTCTATCCAGCCTGGCAGTAGCATAGTACAAGATTCACACTACATTAGCAGGTATCTGACAGTATGTTGTTACAACAGTGTCCTATACAATACTCCGCATACAGCATATTATACATTAGTACAAGGTCCATACTGCATATTATACAGTGGTACAAGGTCCATAAAGAATATTATACAGCAGTACAAGGTCCATACAGCATATTATACAGTAGTACAAAGACCATACACATATTATACAGTCGTACAAGGTCCATACACCATATTATACAGCAGAGAAAGGTCCATACATTACATTATACAGTAGGACAAGGTCCATACAACATATTATACAGCAGAGCAAGGTCCATACATTCGGTCCATACAACATATTATACAGTGTGTGAGAAAGTTACTGCAAAGTACTGGAGGGGGAATATGTATCAGCGCAGTGAGGGGGTGCACACATCAGAGAAGACAGGCATCTTGTAAACGGCAGTTATCCATGGCAAGGAATTATCATTCATCTTCTCTCTTCACACAGGTATGCACTCCATTCATTGGAAGCAAACAGCTGAATGATACAATCCCTATTTGTCTTGTATGCTGAAATATATACAAATGGTATGCACTCCATTCATTGGAAGCAAACAGCTGAATGATACAATCCCTATTTGTCTTGTATGCTGAAATATATACAAATGGTATGCACTCTATTCATTGGAAGCAAACAGCTGAATGATACAATCCCTATTTGTCTTGCATGCTGAAATATATACAAATGGTATGTACTCCATACTTCTGCTTGCTGCCAACCACTGCTTTACCATCTTGCAACATAGTTTAATGTGCCTGGTAAAGCTTTGGTATAATTCATTTTTTGCACTGTGCTTAATACTTACTGCTGTATATCCCTGTGACTGGGGCCTCTCTAGATCTTATCAGGTGGAAGGTGCTAAAGCATATGGATGTAGCCAGCTCTAGTGCCTTTGATGATCTAACCACCCCCTGGTGTGCTGGCCCCAGCTGCCAAATTATCCCAAAGCAGCTCCCACAATCCTACTTTCCTGACCCTGTAGTGTGGGCTATATATTTAGGAGTAGTCTAAGGGGCGCACGCAGTGAGGGGGCGCACGCATCACAGAAAGCAAAGCATCTTGTAAACGGCAGTTATCCATGGCAGTTAATCAGGCTGGAATCAGGTACCCCACACTTTGCTTTCTTTTTAATTATGTACTTTATCTCTATCCTCCTGTGTTCCCTTGCCATCCACATTCACCACCCCATCCCCCCTCCATCACGACTCATACACATCAGCCCCTCCATACTTCCCTCTCCTATGTACAGCTCCCATGCACTCCTCACCCTCCTGAGAAACCTCAGCCCATCTTGCCCAAACACATCACAGAAAAAACCTACTTACAACTCCAACAACTACCTGCTCTTTATCTTCCTACTCCTACTGATTTCAGGGGACATCTCCCCCAACCCTGGTCCACCATCCCCCAACCTCATTCGCTACCCTACCTCATTTCGAAACCATAATAATCTTATTAATATTACTTGCACTCCCTCATCTCATTCTTTTAATTGTGCCCTCTGGAATCCACGGTCTGCATGCAACAAGCTATCCTTTCTGCACAACTACTTTCTGAACAACTCTCTTCATCTGTTGGCCCTCACTGAAACCTGGATTCAGGATTCTGACACTGTCTCCCCTGCTGCCATTTCCTATGGTGGCTTACAGTTCTCCCATTCCCCAAGACCCGCAAACAGACATGGTGGTGGAGTTGGCATACTCCTGTCCCCACAATGCACTTTCCAGGTCATCCCCCAATTCCATCACTCTCATTCCTTTCTTTTGAGGTCCACACCATCAGGCTCTTCTGCCCCCTCTCCCTCAGAATAGCGGTCATATATCGGCCCCCAGGCTCGCCCACCCGGTTCCTTGACCACTTCTCAGCCTGGCTGCCGCACTTCATGTCCTCAGAACCACCAACCCTTATCCTTGGAGACTTCAACATCCCCATTAACAGCCCTACTTCCACATCTGCATCTCAGCTTCTATCACTAACCACTTCTCTAGGCCTCTCACAGCTTTCAACCTCTGAGACACACAAGGATGGTAACACCCTTGACCTGGTCTTTGTCCGCCTCTGTTCAATCTCCCACCTAAATAACTCACCGCTTCCACTCTCTGACCACAACATTCTCTCCTTCATCCTCACAAATCCACGACCACCCCAGTGCACTCCTACCTACCATACATTCAGAAATCTACAAGCCATTAACCCTCAGACACTTTCAGACTCCCTACGCTCATCGTTGTCCCCAATCTCCTCTTTTTCTTGTCCTAATCTGGCAGTTCAGCACTACAATGACACTCTTAGAAGCACCCTTGACCAAGTAGCACCGCTCACCCTCAGAACCTCCAAACAAACAGTAAAACAGCCCTGGCTCACATTGCAAACTCGACCTCTTCAGCGATGCTTTAGGAGTGCTGAACGCCTCTGGAGAAAAACCCGCACACCAGTAGACTTCATCCACTTTAAATTCATGTTAAGAACTTATAATGCTGCCCTTTACCTCGCCAAACAGACGTACTTCACCACCTTGATCTCCTCACTAGCCAACAACCCCAAGAAACTTTTTGACACTTTTCACTCCCTCCTCAGGCCAAAAGCACAAGCCCCTATCACAGACATTTGTGCTGACGACCTGGCCTCCCACTTTATAGAAAAAATAGATACTATCCGTCAGGAAATCTGCTCTCAACCACCAAATGCTGTGACTCCCATCCCACCCTGCATTTCCCCTGGGTCACTTTCCACATTTGATCCCATCACAGAAGAAGAAGTCTCCAGACTCCTCTCTTCCTCTCGTCCAACTACATGCTACCTGTAATGCTACAAACACTAAGGAAAGAAAGGGATATCTGTCCCTACAATAAAACTAAGCTCAATCCCTACGATGTAACGGGGAACCTGATCCTGCGATCAGACCCGCTAAAGTCCTCAGCTAGTCTGAACGAAGACCTATAGATGCGAGGAAGGGATCCCTACAAGCACTAGGGACTGGGAGAAAAGGTGGACACCTCCTAACAGAAGTTGTAGCAGTAAAAAGAAAAACAAAACAACATAGAACATAGAGGTCTGAAGACCAAGCAAAACTATTTGAGTAAGGAAAGAAAGCACCCGGCTAGCTTAGGAGTAGAAGTTACAATGAAGTCCAGCAAAGCCAGAAGGGCGGAGCAGGATTAAGTAGGCAAAAAAGGTCATGTGACCAGCAAGATAGAAAAAACCTAACAGGAGAGTTCTAACAGTACCCCCCCCCCCTTCTAAGAGGATCCTCCGGATCCCCTAGGCCCAGGCTTACCCGGAAACCTCTTGTGAAACGCTCTGACAAGTCTGGACACAGAAACATCATCCGCACTCACCCATGAGTTATCCTCGGGTCCGAAATCCCTCCAAACAACGAGATACTGCAAACTCCCTCTAGAATTTAGGATGCGGGAAATTTCATTCCCCATCCTCCACCACCGGGGGAACAGAGGCAGAGGCGTCTCCATCCGACACATCAGCTCTTTTCAACAGAGAAACATGAAACACCGGATTAATCTTCCAGGAGGTAGGAACCTCCAACCTAACAGCAGATTGGTTAACAACCTGAAGCACCTTGAAGGGCGCTATAAACTTGGGACCCAATTTTTTAGAAGGAATCCTCAACCGCAGATTCTTAGAGGACAACCAAACCATGTCACCAATAGCAAACAAAACCTCTTGCCTTTTCCTATCAAAGTACCTTTTAGATTTTCTGTTAGTCTCCTGAAGATTACCACGCACATCCGTCCAAACTCTCTCCAAATCACCGAAAAAATTCTCCTCTTCAGGCACAGCCAATACCAATTTGAAGAATGACCCAAACAACGGATGTCTCCCGGTACAACAAAAAAAAGGCGAACAACCAGCAGAAGAGGATGTATAGTTGTTAAGAGCAAATTCAGCAAGTGGCAGAAACTCCGACCACCCCTCTTGAATGTCTGCCACAAAACAACGCAAGAACTGCTCAACATCCTGGTTTTTCCTTTCTGTCTGGCCATTAGACTCAGGATGATATCCGGACGAAAATGACAAATGAACTTCCAACCTGTCACAAAAGGCGCGCCAAAAACGAGCCACGAACTGAGGTCCCCTATCAGAAACAATGTCAGTAGGAACGCCATGTAGTCTGACAATTTCCTTGACAAAGGCCTTAGCGAGAGTCTTAGCGCAGGGCAGTTTGATGAAAGGAACCAAGTGACACATCTTGCTAAAACGGTCCACGACCACCCAGATGACAATGAAACCCTCAGAGGGGGGAAGGTCAGTAATAAAGTTCATAGCCAAATGTGTCCAAGGTGCACTAGGGATCTCCAGAGGGCAAAGCAACCCCGCAGCAGGAGTATGTGAAGACTTAGATCTAGCACACACTGTGCACTGACGCACTCACTTAATGACTTCCTTCTGCCATCCAGGCCACCAAAAACTGCGACCCACAAGTCTCTTGGTCTCAGAGATTCCAGGATGACCTGCCAACCGAGACTCATGACACTCAACAAACAAATCTCTCCTAAAGGTCCCAGGCACAAACAACCTCCCATGGGGAGTGTTAGATGGGGCATTCTCCTGTGCTTTAAGAATCTCATCTTCCAACACAGAGTCCAAAGCAGCAATCACAACCCCTTCTTGTAAAATGTTCTCCTCCTCCTCAGCACCAACCATGGGAGAAAAGCTGCGAGACAAAGCATCGGCTTTAACATTCTTAGTACCTGGGATGTACGTAACGGAAAAATTAAACCGCGAGAAAAACAGTGCCCACCTAGCCTGACGGACATTCAAGCGTTTGGCAGCCTCAAGATAGATCAAATTTTTATGATCAGTGAAAACCTGAACGGAAATTCAGCACCTTCCAAGAGATGCCGCCAGTGTTCAAATGCGAGTTTAATGGCCAACAATTCCCGATTACCAATATCATAAATCAGTTCAGTCTCAGAAAATTTTTTTGAAATAAAGGCACAGGGATGTATTCCATCCGTGTTTTCCTGAGACAACACCGCGCCGACCCCCACCGAAGAAGCATCAACCTCAACCAAAAACGGTTTAGTCACATCACGCTGCATAAGGATGGGAGGAGAGCTGAACCTCTCCTTTAAAAACACAAAAGCTTCAATGGCCTCAGTAGTGCACTAAAAGCATTAGCACCTTTCCTGGTGAGATCGGTCAGTGGTTTGACAATAATAGAAAATTTTTTCATGAATTTTCTATAATAATTGGCGAAACCCAAAAACCTCTGTAATGATTTCAAACCAATAGGCCTAGGCCATTCCTGCACAGCTTGAACTTTCATCGGATCCATCTCAAAACCTTCGCTGAAGATAATGAAGCCCAAAATCACTGGAGAAGGCAAAATATTCAATACTACCAAATCCAAATTTTCTTGGTGAACACCATTAATAGTGAGGGGAAATTCACAGACCTTGTGAATAACATTCTTCAAGGGAGAGCCATCAACAGAAACCACGGCAATAGGGGATGACAAAGGTTTGAGTTTTAATTTAAGTTTTTTCAAGAATTCCCCATCAATCACATTCAGAGTAGAACCACAATCGACAAATACTGTCATGGTCTGCTGAGTTTCTGGGATTAGGTGGTTTTAGGGTTAACCGGGATGGCCTCACTCTGGGATTCTGGGAGGCTTTTTATAGCCTCATTGTGGGGCCATCCTCTGTCGCTTATACTCTGACCCTTGGCCGAGTGTGTGTGACCCTGTTGTGCTTGTGCCAGTGCTTTGTGCCTGTGCTACGTTCTGTTTGTCTGGTTCTGATTTGGCTGTGTCCCTGTTTTGAGTTTTGCCTGTCCCTTTTGTACTCTGCTGCCCTCTACGTGTATGACCCTTGGCTACGTTCTGACTCCGCTCTGCCTGCTCCTCTTGTACTTCGTCGCCCTCTATGTGTATGACTCCTTGGCTACGTTCTGATTATCCGTTCGGTATATGCCCCTTGGTAACTGTGTCCCGTAGTTACCCTTCTAGGAGTTTTCCTTCACCTCATAGCTCTCTGGAGCTTAGGCCACGCCCACTAGCAGTCACGTGCCTGCAGGTCCTTTGCTCTGAAGCATTCTCTATGTGCTACTGCTGACTCTGAGAGACGTGTGGCCAGCTCCGCCCACTAGCAGTCACATGTGGAAGGTCCTGTTACTGAGAAAAACACGTCATCTCTGCTGCGGCTCTGCTACAGGTATCTTTGGGCATAGTTTGTTCACTAAGGACACACGCACTGGCTCAGTGAGCAAGTGCAGTGCGGTGTCCCTGACAAATACCCGGAATTCCATTATTTCCTCCTGAGCAGCAGTAGTGGCAGAAAGAAATACACCCTTAGTGTTTAAACAGGCTATACGTGCGACACTGACCTCTTTTTTTTTTCTTTATTCATACGCAGCACACAGTTCTTAATGAAATGGTCAGATTTGTCGCAATAAAAGCACAAACCCTCCGAAAACCTGCGGTCTTTTTCCTGAGAGCGGAGTGCCATCGCTCCAATCTCCATCGGCTCTCCAATGTCAGTACAAACCCTCTCAAGACTATGAGCTGACATGGCAGATTTACTCTCATTAACCCTTGCACGCAGTCTCCTATCCACCCGTATAGCTAATTGCATAGCCTCCTGCAAGTTACCAGGTATGGGATAAGCAATCAGCAAATCTTTAACCCTTTCACCTAGCCCTGCAAGAAACAAACTTTTCAAAGCTGAATCGTTCCACTCCACCTGAGTAGACCGCCGTCGGAAGTGTGTACAATATTTTTCCACATTACCAGATCCCTGCCTCAAAAGTCTCAATTCTGTCTCAGCTGATGAGACACAATCTGGATCATCATACAGAAACCCCAAAGCAGAAAAAAAACTATCCACTGATCTAAAGCATGGATCAGTAGGTTGCAGAGAAAAAGCCCATTCCTGAGGTTCTTTGCGCAAAAGTGACATTATGAACCCTATGTGCTGCGATTCATCACCAGAGGATCTGGGTCTCAAACGAAAATACAACAAGCAAGCATTTTTAAAAGAAAAAAAAATCTTGTTCACCAAAAAATAAATCAGGCAAACGTACCTTTGGCTCCACAAAATGTGCTCCAGAACAGTTACTCACGTGTGCTGGAGTTCGGTCACCTCCAGAGAGAGTCCCTGCAGGCGTTGAGCCAATTCCTGAACCGACACCATAGTGGAAACTGGTAATCTTTCCTTAGAGATATTTTTGGGCTGGACTTACTGTTATGTTCTGCTACAAACACTAAGGAAAGAAAGGGATATCTGTCCCTACAATAAAACTAAGCTCAATCCCTATGACGTAACAGGGAACCTGATCCTGCAAATCAGACCCGCAAAAGTCCTCAGCTAGTCTGAACGAAGACCTATAGATGCGAGGAAGGGATCCCTACAAGCACTAGGGACTGGGAGAAAAGGTGGACACCTCCTAACAGAAGTTGTAGCAGTAAAAAGAAAAACAAAACAACATAGAACATAGAGGTCTGAAGACCAAGCAAAATATTTGAGTAAGGTAACAAAGCACCCGGCTAGCTTAAGAGTATGAAGTTACAATGAAGTCCAGCAAAGCCAGAAGGGCGGAGCAGGATTAAGTAGGCAAAAAAGGTCATGTGACCAGCAAGATAGAAAAAACCTAACAGGAGAGTTCTAACACTACCGACCCCATTCCCTCACATCTCCTCCAGTCTCTTTCTCCAGTTGTCACAATTCACCTAACTACACTCTTTAATCTCTCACTCTTCTCTGGCATTTTACCATCTTCCTTCAAACACTCCATCATTACTCCACTACTAAAGAAACCCACTCTCGACCCTTCCTGCACAAACAACTACAGACCGGTCTCCAATCTGCCCTTCATCTCTAAAGTTTTTGGAGCGCCTAGTCTACTCCCGCCTCACCCGTTACCTCTCCACTTACTCCCTTCTAGACCTTTCACAGTCTGACTTCCGCCCCCTACATTCGACTGAAACTGCACTCATCAAAGTGACCAATGACCTTCTGACAGCAAAACGTAACAGCGACCACTCTCTGCTCATTCTTCTCGACCTTTCTGCAGCTTTCGACACAGTTGACCACTGTCTCCTACTGTCTAGGCTCCAGTCACTAGGTATTAAGGACACTGTTCTCTCCTGGTTCTGTATAAAGAAGTAAAGGGTGTTAACCCTATGCCAGCTCACCAACCACCACCGGAGCACGAGACTGAAAGTCCGGACCAAGACATGCAGCAGCAGAGAAAATGAAGGGAGCAGTCCAGCTCCTGTAGAAAGTGAAATTCTTTATTCAATCCAAAAATAAAATCGTCACATAACGGTGTCCTCCAAATGTAAAAAGCGGAGAGTATGCACTACCAGCTGTACCAGCAACGCGTTTCGACCTTAGATGGTCTTTGTCAAAGACCATCTAAGGTCGAAATGCGTTGCTGGTACAGCTGGTAGTGCATACTCTCCGCTTTTTGCATTTGGAGGACACCGTTATGTGACGATTTTATTTTTGGATTGAATAAAGACTTGTTTCGTTCTCTGGCTCCACGTCATCTCCTCTTCCTCTCACTGTCGGTGTACCCCAGGGCTCAGTCCTTGGCCCCCTTCTCTTCTCTCTCTACACGGCCCCAATTGGACAAACCATCAGCAGATTTGGCTTTCCGTGCTATCTTTATGCTGTTGACACACAACTATACACGTCATCCCCCGACCTTACCCCCGCTGTTCTACAGAACGCCACCGACTGTCTGTCTGCAGTCTCCAACATCATGTCCGCTCTCTATCTGAAACTTAACCTCTCCAAAACTGAACTCCTTCTGCTCCCGCCGTCTACTAACCTCCCTAAATCTGACATTTCCCTCTCCGTGGGTGGCACCATAATAACAACCCGGCAGCAGGCTCGCTGTCTGGGTGTTATGTTTGACACCAATCTCTCCTTCACCTCCCATATACAATCTCTTGCCCGCTCTTGCCGCCTACACCTAAAGAACATCTCTAGAATCTGCCCTTTTCTCACCATGGAAACAACAAAAACCCTCACTGTAGCATTGATCCACTCCCGCCTGGACTACTGCAATGCTCTATTACTTGGCCTCCCCATTACTTGACTATCCCCTCTCCAGTCCATCCTTAATGCAGCAGCCAGGGTGATCCATCTGGCTAATCGTACTCAGACACGTCCGCTCTTCACCAGTCCTTACACTGGTTGCCCATTCATTATAGGATCCAATTCAAAGTACTGGTTCTCACCCACAAAGCTCTCCACAGTGCAGCACTCAACTACATCTCCTCCCTCATTTCTACCTATCGGCCTAACCAACTGCTGCGCTCTGCAAACGACTTTCGACTAACCTCTGCACTAATCCGTACCTCCCACTCCCGACTCCAAGACTTCTCCTGCGCTGCGCCAATTCTCTGGAATGCTTTACCCCAAGAAATTAGGACTATCCACAATTTGCATGGTTTCAGGCGCTCCCTCAAAACACATTTATTTAGAGCGGCCTATCACATTCACTAATCACTCATTCACTATCTCCATCCATCCCTCACTCCCTCAAGATGGCTGGACCATCATTGTAAATGCACCATTGTATATACACACCTGTCCTTTGTATCTCCCCCACCTCATTGTAGATTGTAAGCTCTCACGAGCAGGGGCGGCTTATTTTGCTTTAATTATTCTATTGTTAACTTTGTTACTTACGACTTGGGTTTTAAAACTGTTAAACTGTTGGCGCTATATAAAGATTATTATTATTATGTATCAGTGAGGTTGTTAGTTTCAGTGATATGAACCTAGAAAAATGCTCCAGCAAACTAAATGCTGAGAGGGCTTAATAGGTCATGCTAAGAGCTAAAGGCCCCGTCTCACATAGCGAGATCGCTAGCGAGATCGCTGCTAAACAGCGATCTCAGCAGCGATCTCGCTGCTAAACAGTGATTTCAGCAGCGATCTCGCTATGTCTGACACGTACCAGCGATCAGGCCCCTGCTGTGAATCGCTGGTCATGTCAGAAATGCCTGGACTTTTTTTTGATTGCTGGTCTCCCCCTGGCCAGCACGCATCGCTGCGTGTGGCAGGCAGGAGACCAGCGATCAGCTGGTAACCAAGGTACACTTCGGGTTTCCAGGCGCGGGACTGTGCCTGGAAACCTGATGTGTACGTTGGATGCCAGCACGCTGCTGCAGGGGAGCTGGTAACCGAGGTACACATCGGGTTTCCAGGCACCGCGTAACACCTGGAAACCCAAAGTGTACCTTGGTTACCAGCTCCCTGCATCAGCGGGCTGGTATCCAACGTACACTGCGGGTAACTAGGCGACATTACTCGCAGTGTCGCTGTCCTGATCGCTGCCTGTTTGGCAGCTCAGCAGCGATCATGCAGCGACACACCAGCGATCCTGATCGTTGTCGGGATCGCTGGTGTGTCGCTATGTGAGATGGGGCCCTAAGTTTAGTGAACAGCTGTAGAGTGGGTGGGAAGCTATTCACCATATCTCCACCTGACTGTGTAGTTAAAGGGAATCTGTCACCCCAAAATAGCCATATCAGATAAAGATATGGCTGAATAGTGCGTCCCATAACTAAGCTAACGGTGGGTATCATATATCATGGTACCCCGTTTTCATATCAAAATACCTTTGTAAAGTTGGTGATTGTAGGTGTCAATCACTGCAGTCAGGTCAGGAGGGCAGCGGTTTTCATGTCCCCCCCCCGCCCCCGCTCCTCGTCATCTGTTGCGTTATGCCGTCTGTGAATACCACAGACGGCGTTAGCTTCCCCAATTGCTAATTCAAAATCCTGCCCGGCGCATGCGCAGTATGCTTTGCCCAACAGTGGGCAAAGCATAAAATGAGTACAGCGCATGCGCTAGTCTTTCCTTGCCCGGAAGTCGTCCAAGGCAAGCAGTCATTTCCGGGGCAAGGAAAGACTAGCGCATGCGCTGTACTCATTTTATGCTTTGCCCACTGTTGGGCAAAGCATACTGCGCATGCGCCGGGCCGGATTTTGAATTACGCAATTGCGGGAAGCTAACGCCGTCTGTGGTATTCACAGACGGCGTAACGCAACAGATGACGAGAGCGGGGGCGGGGGAGGACATGAAAACCGCTGCCCTCCTGACCTGACTGCAGTGATTGACACCTACAATCACCAACTTTACAAAGGTATTTTGATATGAAAACGGGGGTATCATGATATATGATACCCACCGTTAGCTTAGTTATGGGACACACTATTCAGCCATATCTTTATCTGATATGGCTATTTTGGGGTGACAGATTCCCTTTAAGTAGATAAATAGTCAGCCTTCTGAGTCATTCAGTGTTGGCTGTGTCTGGAGATGTGAACTCCAGACCTGTGTGTGAAGAAAAAGGAAATTTGGACCTTAATTTTTTCCTTTGTTTCTTGTGAGGGTAGAACCCTGCAGCAACACAGACTGTGCTATTTGTTTTGTTTTGAATTCCCATTAGGCCAGAAAGGACGTGTTTATGTTGCAATCCCCGCTCTGGTTTATGCTATACCTAAATAAACCAGTGGAAAATTTAAAGAGTTTACAGAGTTTCTGTGTTTACCTCTATGAGCAGACGAGTGAGCCGATCTACCACAAATGGTTCAAGGTCCATACAGCATATTATACAGTGGTACAAGGTCCATACAGTATATTATTCAGTAGTACAAGATCCATACAGCATATTATAGAGTAGTACAAGATCCATACAGCATATTATACAGCGGTATAAGGTCCATATATTATATTATACAGCGTTATAAGGTCCATACAGCATACAACATATTATACAATAGTACAAGGTCCATACAACATATTATACAGTATGAACCTTGCTCTGCTGTATAAGATGCTGTATGGACCATATACTAATGTATAATATGTTATATGCTGTATGGACCTTGTACCACTGTATAATATGCTGTATGGACCTTGTTCTTCTGTATTATGTACTTCTGTGGATGTTTGGCTGTCCATCAACCTTGAAAATATGCAGGATATAACTAGACGGACTTACATCCATTGAAATAGATGAGGATCTCTGAAACTATCAACAGGAGCAGAAATAGAAGCATGAGGAAACGATAATAAGGACAGTTTATATGGACTTACTCTCTAACATGACTTATTATTTTTAGGGATGGAGATATGAAATTAATTCTAATGTTTCATTGTGAAATTGTTACACTTAGTATTCTATTACTTAAGCATGTCTGTTCAATACATATGGGGGTAGTAACACTATCGTGGTGAATTCTATTGTACACAAGGTTTGTATTATTTGGTAATATTTTTTGGGCAAGTGATTTAATTACTTTTACAAGCATAACAACTATTAGAGGTGGGCAACTTTATACTTTATATATATATATATATATATATGTATATATATATATAAAACTACCGTTCAATTGTTTGTGGTCACTTAGAAATTTCCTTATTTTTGAAAGAAAAGCACAGTTTTTTCCAATGGAGCTAACATTAAATGATTCATAAATACGCTCTATGCATTATTGATGTGGTAAATGACTATTACTATTGGCATGCAACATAGCTTGAGGCCCATTTCCAACAACCATCACTCCAGTGTTCTTATGGTACTTTGTGTTTGCTAACTGTGTAAGAAGGATAATGGATGGTTAGAATACCCTTGAAAACCCCTGTGCAAGTATGTTAGCACAGCTAAAAAGAGTTTGGCTGATTAGAGAAGCTATGAATCTGACTTTCCTTTGAGCTAGTTGAGAATCTGGAACATTACAGTTGTTGGTTCCATTAAACTTTCAAAATGGCCAAAAATAAAGAACTTTCATGTGAAACTTGACAGTCTATTCTTGTTCTTAGAAATGAAGGCTATTCCGTGCGAGAAATTGCCAAGAAACTGAAGATTTCTTACAACAGTGTGTACTACTCCCTTCAGAGGAGAGCACAAACAGGCTCTAACCAGAGTATCAAATGACTAGCAAACATAGTGTATACATGGAGAATTGTATATGTATAGCAGAGTATCAAATAGCTCCAGATACACCTAAGGACATATGTATGAAGATCAACTGCAAATAATTATACAACAATTACCACCACACCACAAAGCAGTCAAATGATCAAATAAATGATACAAAAATACTTTATTAATACAAGTAAGACATAAAATAGAATTTAGCCAAGTGATAAGTAAAGGCAGGGAAACACATTGCCACAATATACAGGAGTAAAATCACAATTTAGCTAGGAGGCCCTGCAGTTACCCTGTTATATATAGAAAAGGATTGCCAGCAATAGTAAAGCTGAATAACTAGTGCACAACAAGCACATATACCATAATAACCGCTCAAAACAATCACACATATACACCTAAGTAAATAAACTGAGCCCATACATAGAGCGCAGAGTAAACATACCACGGTAGATGAACAGGGAGACCTGCAGGGCGATCCACAGCTGACCCCGACGCACGTTTCGGAGAATAATCTCCTTCCTCAGGGGGCGTGGACTTTCTATATATAACAGGGTAACTGCAGGGCCTCCTAGCTAAATTGTGATTTTACTCCTGTATATTGTGGCAATGTGTTTCCCTGCCTTTACTTATCACTTGGCTAAATTCTATTTTATGTCTTACTTGTATTAATTAAGTATTTTTGTATCATTTATTTGATCATTTGACTGCTTTGTGGTGTGGTGGTAATTGTTGTCTAACCAGAGTATAAAGAGAAGTAGGAGGCCCCGCTGCACAACTGAGCAACAAGACAAGTACATTGGAGTCTGTAGTTTGAGAAATTGATGCCTCACAGGTCCTCAATTGGCAGCTTCATTAAATAGTACATGCAAAACGCCAGTGTCAATGTCTACAGTGAAGAGGCGACTCCGGGATGCTGGCCTTCAGGGCAGAGTGGCAAAGAAAAAGCCATATCTGTGACTGGCTAATAAAAGGAAGAGATTAATTTGGGCAAAAGAACACAGACATTGGACAGAGGAAGATTGGAAAAAAATATTATGGACAGACAAAACCAAGTTTGAGGTGTTTGGATCCCACAGAAGAACATTTGTGAGACGCAGAACAACTGAAAAGATGCTGCAAGAGTGCCTGACGCCACCTGTCAAGCATGGTGGAGGTAATGTGATGGTCTGGGATTGCTTTGGTGATGAGAAAGTGGGAGATTTTTACAAGGTAAAAGGGAATTTGAATAAGGAAGGCTATCACTCCATTTTGCAACGCCATTCCATACCCTGTGGACAGTGCTTGATTTGAGTCAATTTCATCCTACAACAGGACATTGACCCAAAGCACACCTCCAAATTATGCAAGAACTATTTAGGGAAGAAGCAGGCAGCTGGTATTCTATCTGTAATGGAGTGGCCAGCGCAGTCACCAAATCTCAACCCCATTGAGCTGTTGTGGGAGCAGCTTGACAGTATGGTACGCAAAAAGTGCCCATCAAGCCAAACCAACTTGTGGGGGGGGGCTCTGGAAGCATTGGGTGAAATTTCTCCAGATTACCTCAGCAAATTAACTGCTAGAATGCCAAAGGTCTGCAATGCTGTAATTGCTGCAAAGGGAGCATTCTTTGACTAAAGCAAAGTTTGAAGGAGACAATTATTATTTCAAATAAAAATCTTTTTTTCGAACCTTGTCAATGTCTGAACTAGATTTTAAATTCATTTGGCAACTCATTTGATTAATAAAAGTATTAGTTTTTATGGAAAACACAAATTTGTCTGGGTGACTAAGTGGGTGGATTTGAAAATCAACATGAACTCACCATCTTCTCCTTAAGTTATATTTCCACTTTATACTAGCACAATGCACTTTCTTATTGTGTTTTCACACTTATATTCCTGATTATGTATAGCACCTTATCCCTTGGCATTTTGTGTGCACTGTCACCACACAGTTATTATTCACCATTTACACCATGGCACTGTCAGTATGCCGTTCTCAAGGTATCATTCCTCACTACATAGTTATAATCTTTATTTTTGCACAGCACTCTATTCTTTGGCATATATATTGCCTTTCAATCACTTGGCAGGTTTGGTACTATCATCGCATAGTGATAATGATCATATTCGATCTTCCCCTTTTCTTTTCTTTTATATATGTCGCCTTCTGGTCTATAATATATGACATATTATTACGCAATCCCCCTCAATACTGCATTTAGATGTGATATATATATATATATATTTTTTTTTTTTTTTGTTTGTTTGTTTTTTCTTATTTATAATATTTTTCTTTTTTTAAATCCTTTTTCACTACTTATACTTACCAACTTTATAAGTATATTCTTTTACAATTCTTTTTACATTTATCTTTTTATTCTTTCTCTTTTCCTCTTTTTGCCTCCATTATTAGACTATCTCTTCCTTTGGTGCTCTTCTTGCAAACTGACCATCTTCATCATAGTCCCATATAAATCAACGATTTACATCCATGCACCATGAATGGTGATGCGCATGTGCACTCTGCAGTCCTCACTGACCTTCCTTGAAGCGTAACCTAGCAACTGATTGGCGTTCAGACGCCTGCCGTTCACTGCGAAACAATGGGAGATAATTTCTGGCTGGGGCAGACAGAGGTACTATGCGCCAATAACGCATTTTGTCAGCTCACTCCTGCTAATTGGTTAACCACCTGGTGAAGAAATTGCACACAACTGGTTAATGGGCAGATAAAGGTGTTTCTCACAAAATTGGAATATCATCAAAAGGTTAATTTTTTCAGTTCTTCAATTTAAAAAGTAAAACTCATATATTATATAGAATCATTACAAACATAGTGATCTATTTCAAGTGTTTATTTCTATTAATGTTGATGATTAGGGCTTACAGCCAATGAAAACCCAAAAGTCATTATCTCAGGAAATTAGAATAATTAACAAAAAACACCTGCAAAGGCTTCCTAAACATTTAAAAAGTTCCATTAGTCTGTTTCAGTAGGTTCCATAATCATGGGGAAGACTGCCTGCTTGACAGATGTCCAGAAGGCAGTCATTGACACACTCCACAAGGAGGGTAAGCCACAAAAGGTCATTGCTTAAGAAGCTGGCTGTTCACAGAGTGCTGTATCCAAGCATATGGAAAGTTGAGTGGAAGGAAAAAGTGTGGTAGAAAAAGATGCACAAGCAACGGGGGTAACCGCAGCCTTGAAAGGATTGTTAACAAATGGCCATTCAAAAATTTGGGGGAGATTTACAAGGAGTGGACTGCTGTTGGATTCATTGCTTAAAGAGCCACCACACACAGACGTATCCAGGACATGGGCTACAAGTGTGACATTCATAATGCCTTTTGGGTTTTCATTGACTGTAAGCCATAATCATCAACATTAATAGAAATAAACACTTGAAATAGATCACTCTGTTTGTATTGACTCTATATAATATACGAGTTTTACTTTTTGTATTGAAGAACTGAAATAAATTAACTTTTTGATGATATTCTAATTTTGTGAGAAGCACCTGTATAACACAGCACTGATTTCCCTTAGGCTATGTGCACACGTTGCAGAAATGCTCCGTAATTGTACGGATCATTTATGCAACTCCCCGCCGCAGGTATGACGCATGCGTAATTCGCATGTGTTTTCCCACAAAACTCAAGCGTTTTGCAAGTGTTTTTAGCTTGCAGAATGCTCGCGCTTTTCCAAGCGATTTGAAGCATCGCTTGGAAAAGTGACAGACAGGTTGGTAACACTTGTCAAGCATAGTGCTTCACAAGTGTCACCAACTTTTAACTACCGATGAATGTTAAAAATAATTAAAAAAAAAAAAAATATGGATATACTCACTTCCTGGCGGCCCCTGATCTTCTCAGCGGCGATCCTGGTCCTCAGTGGTGCTGCCGGCAAGTTCCGTTACCAGTCGTGCTTAGTGAGAATGACCTCTGCGACGTCGCCGTCACTCGACCACGACGTCACAAATGTCATTCTCGCTAAGCACGCCTGGGAACGGAACTTGCCGGCCGCGCAGCTGAGGAGCGGGAGAACTCAGGGGGCCGACAGAGGGTAAGTATATCCCTATTTTTTATTTGAATTCTATTTTTTATGGCATCCAGGGACAGGAGGAGAGTCTCCTCTCCTCCAGACCCTGGTTACCAACCGCACATGAAGCGTTCACTTGGTGCATGGTGGGCACAGCCACATGCGTAAAGTGAGCGTTTCAATACAATCCTATGGCGGCATTATCGCCGCGATTACGCTAAAATAATGAACATGCTGCTTATTTTAACGCGATGCGATTATGCTCCGGAAAAATACGCAGCATGGGCACAGCAATTGCGTAGTCCCATAGGATTGCATGGGATGCGTTTCGTTAGCTTTTTTTATAAGCATTTACGCTGCGTAAATATGCGGCAAAAACGCTTAAAAAGCGCAATGTGGGCACATAGCCTTAGACACGACCCCAGGAAGAAGCAAAACGTGGCAAAACACGCGTCGGGATAATAGGACTTTCATTGACGGTGGTCTGTCTTCTTTATTCAAGTCACATCCAGCATTATACTCCCCAGGTAATACCATTTATTTTTAGGTACAATATCTATCTGTATGGATTTTGTATACATAGTAGCTGTGAATATGCAGTTCAATATGATAGGTTGTACCAATCACGTAGGTGTTTATGAGTTGTTATTTATGCACAAGCATTGTACTAATTTTCTTTCCCATACCTACATGTTATTATATATGTACCTTTATATTCAATTTACTGGCTGGTGACCTCATGCGGCCTTTATCTATCATTGTAAATACGCACCTGTACTTTGTGTCTCTCCCACCTCATTGTAGACTGCAAGCTCTTACATGCAGTGTCTTCATTATTTTGCTTTAATTATTGTATTACTTTAAACATTGTTACTTATAACTTATGTATGAACTGTTAAACTGTAAAGCGCTCTGGAATATGTTGCTGCTATATAAATAAAGATTATTATTATAGCGCCATTTATTCCATGGCGCTTTACATGTGAGGAGGGGTGTACATAATAAAAACAAGTGCAGTAATCTTAAACGATGGTTTGGTCAATCGGTGGTTACTGCAGGTTGTAGGCTTGTCGGAAGAGGTAGGTCTCCAGGTTCTTTTTGAAGGTTTCCATGGTAGGCGAGAGTCTGATATGTTGTGATAGAGAGTTCCAGAGTAAGGGTGATGCACGGGAGAAATCTTACATGCGATTGTGGGAAGAGGCGATAAGAGGGGAGTATAGAAGGAGATCTTGTGAGGATCAGAGGTTGTTTGCAGGTAAGTACCGGGAGACGAGGTCACAGATGTATGGAGGACACATTTTGTGGATGGCTTTGTATGTCATGGTTAAGATTTTGAACTGGAGTCTTTGAGTAATGGGTAGCCAGTGCAGGGATTTACAGAGGGGAGAAGCCAGGGAATAGGGGGGACAGGTGGATTAGTCAGGCAGCAGAGTTTAGAAAAGACTGGAGGGGTGCGAGAGAGTTAGAGGGAGGCCACAGATAAGGAGGTTGCAGTAGTCAAGGCAGGAGATGATGAGGGCATGGACTAGGGTTTTTGCAGATTCTTGGCTTAGGAATGTACGTATCCAGGAAATATTTTTGAGATGAAGTCAGCAGCAAGTGGAAAGGGCTTGGATATGTGGTTTGAAGGAGAGATCAGTGTCAAGGATTACTCCGAGGCAGCGAGCTTGTGGGACCGGGGAGAGTGAGCAGCCATTTACTTTAATGGATAGGTCTGTTGGGGGAGTCGAGTGAGATGGGGAAAGATGATGAATTCTGTTTTGTCCATATTAAGTTTTAGAAATCTAGTGGAGAAGGATGAAATAGCAGACAGACATTGTGGGATTCTTGTTAGTAGGGAGGTGATATCTGGTCCAGAGATGTAGATCTGTGTGTCATCAGCATAGAGGTGATACTGAAAACCGTGAGATTCTATGAGCTTTCCAAGGCCAAACGTGTAGATAGAGAAGAGGAGAGGCCCTAGGACTGAACCTTGGGGGACTCCGACAGGGGGCGAGATGAGAAGGTGGTGTGTGAGTGGGAGACGCTGAATGTCCGGTCTGTTAGATATGACAAGATCCAAGCTAGGGCCAAGTCAGAGATGCCAAGAGATGAGAGGGTCTGTAATAATAGGGAATGGTCCTGTGTCAAAGGCAGAGGACAGGTCTAGGAGGAGGAGGACAGAGTAGTGTCGCTTGGCTTTGGCAGTTAATAGGTCATTGGTGACTTTAGTTAGAGCAGTTTTGTTACGGATCTGCAACACAGGACTAGGGCAGGAGGGGGAGAAGCTGACCTTGCACTAGGACTAGGCTGAATCCCTATGATGAGGCTGGCGACCTATTCCAGGTGAATAAACCCACCGACGTTTCCTAGGCTAGAATCGAACGAAGACCTAAAGGTGGGTGGAAGGGTATCCCTGAAAGATCTAGGTACTGGGAACAAAAAACAGGTAACCTCCTAGCAGGAAAATAGAGGAAGCTGCAGAAATGAAAGGAAAAACAAAAGACTAAGCAGGCAGAACTAGAGATCCCAGAACTGCACAGTATCAAACACAGAAAGCTATCATAGCACCTTGCCAGAACTCTAGCGTCTTAACACTGATATCCAGAAAGGACTGGGAGGCAGGTGCAGGGTAATAAAGGGTGATACAATCACCTGGCCAACGACAAGCCCAGCACCAGGGGAAAAAGACCAGCAGTCAGAAAACCACAACAAGATGGCGGATGGTCAAAACTAAATAGATTCTAACAAGTTTCAGTGGAGTGATGCGGCCGGAAGACAGATTGTAAGCCGTCAAAGAGGGAGCAAGAAGAGAGGTGGGAGGACAGTTCAAGATGGACGCATTGTTCCAGTAGTTTTGAAGCACAGGGGAGAAGTGATATGGGGCGATAGCTAGATGCAGAGGATGGGTTAAGACAGGCCTTTTTGAGGATATGTGTGATTGAGACATGTTTAAAGCTTGAGGGGAAAACACCAGTTGTTAGTGATAGGTTGAAGAGATGGGTTAGTGTTGGGATGAAGACTGTGGTGAGGTTTGGGATGAAGTGGAATGGGATCGGTCAAATGCACAGGTGGTGAGACTGTGATCTTAAGAATTGAGAGGAGAGTCAATCTTTTGTAATGGTAGAGACGTTGGTTTTGGAGAAGGGCTGAGTAGTTAGGAGAAAGGGTTCTGGGGGTTGTGGACAAAAACTGTCTCTGATGTTATCAATATTCTGCTTGAAAAATAAGGCAAAGTCTTTGGCTGTGATGAGTGGAGAGGGAGAGGGTGCTGGAGGATGGGGGAGAGAATTGAAAGTGTTGAATAACTGTTTAGGGTTGTGAGACAGGGAGGATATGAGAGATGAGAAGTAGGTTTGTTTTGCAGCAGCGAGTGTGGCCTTGAAAGTAGTGAGGGACTGTTTGAATGAGATGAAGTGCTCGTTTGAGTGGGATCTTTTCCATCTCCCCTCAGCAACCCTGGTACCCCGTCTCAGTTCTTTGGTCAGGCTGGTGTGCCAGGGCTGTCGGTTGATTTTGCAAGCTTTGGTATGTGTGAGAGGGGCAACCAATTCCAGAGTTACAGCTATTGTGGTGTTATATAGAGAGGCAGTGGCATCCGCATTGTGTAGGGAACTTATGTCTGTAAGAGGGAGAAGGGATTCAGACAGTGAGTGTAGATCGAGGTGTTTAAGGTTTCTACGAGTTTGTGGAGTGGGGATTGTGGACAAGGAGTGAAGAGGGAAAAGAATATAAGTAGGTTGTGGTCAGAAAGTGGTAGAGGTGAGTAAGAGAGGTTAGATAGGGAGCAGAGGCAGTTGAAGATGAGGTCCAATGTGTGGCCATCTTTGTGAGTGACTGCAGAAGACCATTGATTGAGGCCGAAGGAGGAAGTGAGAGATAGTAGTTTAGTGGCAGCTGAGAGGGAAGTGTCAATGGGGATGTTGAAGTCACCCATGATGATAGTGAGGATGTCAGCGGAAAGAAATTGAAGTAGCCAGGTGGTGAAGTGGTCAAAGAAGATGGTGGCTGGCCCTGGGGGCAGTAAATGACAGCCAGTTGGAGGTTGGAGGGGGAATAGATGCGCACAGCGTGCACCTCAAAGGAACTGAGGGTAACAGAGGGTGGCAGTGGGATTAGGGTGAAGTAGCAGTTATCTGACAGGAGAAATCTGACTCCTCCACCATGCTTGCTGCTGGGGCGGGGGGTGTGGGAAAGGTGGAATCCACCATACGAGAGTGCAGTAGGAGAGGCTGTGTCAGAGGGTGCGAGCCAGGTTTTGGTGATGGCGAGGAAGGAAAGTTTGTGAGTAATGAAAAGATCATGGATGTATGAAAGTTTGTTGCAGACAGCGAGCGTTCCATAGAGCTCCTGTTAATGGGACTGGTGAAGCAGGGGCTAGTCAAATGGGTACAAGGTTAGAAAGGTTACGGTAAGTTGTGATAGAGAATTGATGGGAGGTACAAATGACTGTGGGAATGTGGTGAGGAGGGCCAGGATTTTGAGAAATATCACCGGCAGTGAGGAGGAGCAGAGAAAATGTTATCAGGTGGGAGGAGGAAAGAGCATGAGGGGGCTGTCTGTGTTTGGAGACAGAGGATTGTATGTTGAGGAACAGTTCTGAGGGGGAAGTGAGATGGATGGGGAGGATTGAAGAAGAGATGAACAGTTCCTTACTAGGTGTAGGGATTAGGGGGGTTAGCAGAAAGTGAAGAATTATAGGGGTCAGAGTGAAAATAAACAGAAACATTGTTTTCAGTGCCTGTATCCAGTTCCCTTCAGTTCAGTTCAATTCTGGATTAATTCTGAGCTTCACACTTGTATGATACACACTCATATTATGCATGGGGCAGACTGACGTCTTGGCAGACTTATGCTATATAATATATGTGCAACAAAGTGCATTCTGTTATGATTTGGTAGCTGAGGAGAGCAGGCAAAAAAGGCAATACACCAGAGAGGTTGGAATCTATTGGATTGCAGTACCCTGACTAACCACCACAACTAAATGCAGCCGTGGAGCGTACCTACGTTGGTCCTAGACGCCTCGTCACAGCCTGAGAAGCTAACTTCACCTAAAGATAGAAAGAGGAAAACTATCTGCCCCGGAGCAGATCCCCAAAGAACATAGGAAGCCCCCAAACATGTAATGGCGGTTAGACAAGAGGAAATACAGACACAGACAGAAAATAGTATGAGCAAACGTTGGGCCCCAATCTTCCTAGAAAGAAAAGGATAGGAAGGTCACTTACTGCAATCCAAAAAACCCTAAAAAAATACCAACACACTAATTGCAAAAACACCTGAGATCACACGACCTCTACCACCTAAATTAGTTCTCTGGTGTAACAAAACTAAGCAGCAGCCACAGAAAAAACTGGAAAAGGCAAATAAACAAACAACTAGCTGAACTAAACTGAGAGGAGCACAAGCCCCCGGAGGGGACCTGGCAGACCCCCACAGAAGTGCAGGACAAAATGCAAAAAGCAAGCACAAAAAACTAAAAGAAGAAAATGTCTTTTTCTGTTAGCAGAAGATGCAGGCACGAAACAGCAGGCTTGAAAGTGAACCAGGAACAAAAGTTGAGACCAGAACAATTGATCACCGGCAACCCTGATGGGAGGGAACCTCCCTTATATAAGACCAGTCAGTAACACCTGATCAAATATAAGAACGCTAACCAGCTCACCGGTTTGTAGAAGCACGGATCCTCCGCTTGATCAAACGTGAAGATACATAAGAAAATGAAGGAAAAAGCTGTGATAAAGATCCCTGTGATCGAAACGCGTAGCCTTGTCCTGAGCTTGTCCAGGAGCATGCCATTATTCATGTTTTTATGAATCAATAAAGATGAAGATTTTATTGAAGCTGGATCCCTTTTTCCTTCATTTTCTTAAGTAACACCTGATCACCAATCTTCACAATCTTCATTGAATAGTTCAGTACTGTTTGTAACCACCAGAGGGAGCTTCTGCTCAGAATTCATTTCTAGCACATTCACAACAGTACCCCCCCCTTGAGGAGGGGTCACCGAACCCTCATTTGGGCAACCAGGTCGGTCAGGATGAGCTCTGTGATACGCACGGATGAGTCTTCTAGCATGGATGTCCGAAGCAAACACCCAAGAATTGTCCTCCTGACGATAACCTCTCCACTTAACCAAATACTTGAGTTTCCGTCTAGAAAAACGAGAATCCAATATTTTCTCAACCACATACTCCAGATTGCCCTCAACCAAAACAGGGTCAGGAGGCACAGCCATAGGAACCACTGGCTCGACAAACCTCTTCAATAAGGACTTGTGGAATAAGTTATGGATCTTAAATGTCCCTGGAAGAAGTAAACGAAAGGAAACAGGATTAAGAATCTCCATGATCTTATAAGGTCCAATGAACCTAGGCTTAAACTTAGGAGATGCAACTCTCATAGGGATATTTCTTGAGGACAACCAGACCAAGTCCCCCACTTCAAACCGAGGACCATCAGTCCTATGCCGGTTGGCAAACCGCTGGGCCCTCTCCTGAGAGAGGGACAACCTCTCCACTACCTGGTCCCAAATCTGCTGCATACGCTCCACAACAGAGTCAACACCTGGACAGACAGAAGCTCCGTCTGTCCTGAAGAAAATCGAGGGTGAAACCCAAAATTGCAGAAAAATGGAGACATCAAGGTTGCAGAGCTAGCCCTATTATTAAGGGCAAACTCAGCCAAAGGCAAAAAAGAGACCCAGTCATCCTGATCAGCAGACACAAAGCATCTCAGATAAGTCTCCAATGTCTGGTTTGTTCTCTCAGTTTGTCCATTGGTCTGAGGATGAAAAGCTGAGGAGAAAGACAATTGAACACCAAGTTTAGAACAAAAAGTCCTCCAAAATCTGGAAACAAACTGGACTCCTCTGTCAGACACAATGTTCTCAGGAATACCGTGTAACCGAACCACGTGCTGAAGGAACAAAGGCACCAATTCGGAGGAGGAAGGCAACTTAGGTAATGGCACAAGATGTATCATTTTGGAAAACCTATCACAAATCACCCAGATAACGGTCATTCTCTGAGAAACAGGGAGGTCGGAAATGAAATCCATAGAGATATTGGTCCATGGTCTCTTGGCACAGGCAATGGCATTAACAAACCACTAGGGCGAGAGCAAGGCTTGGAGCGAGAGCAAGTCCCGCAGGACTGCACAAATTCCCTGACTTCACGAGACAAAGTAGGCCACCAAAAGGACCGACTAACCAAGTCTCTGGTACCAAAAATTCCGGGATGACCGGCCAATGCGGAACAATGAATCTCAGACATCACACTCTTTTTCCACCGGTCTGGGACAAACAATTTCCCAATAGGGCAGAGTTCGGGTTTATCCTCCTGACACCCTTCCAGAGCCAGTCTCAAATTGGGCGAGATGGCGGAAAGAACTACACCCTCTTTCAAAATAACAGTAGGATCAGATAACTCGGGAGAGTCAGCAAGGAAACTCCTCGAGAGGGCATCCGCTTTAACATTCTTAGTGCCAGGAAGAAAGGAAATCACAAAATTAAAACGTGTGAAAAACAAGGCCCACCTGGCCTGTCTAGGATTAAGTCGCTTGGCTGATTCCAGATAAACCAGATTCTTATGGTCCGTGAGGACCACCACCTGATGTTTGGCTCCCTCCAGCCAATGTCTCCACTCTTCAAAAGCCCACTTCATGGCCAATAACTCCCGATTACCCACGTCATAATTACGTTCAGTTGGAGAAAATTTTCGAGAGAAAAAGGCACAAGGGTTACTTTTAGAGGTCTCTGGATCTCTTTGGGACAAAATGGCACCTGCCCCAATTTCAGAGGCATCAACTTCCACCTGAAATGGCAGAGAAACATCAGGCTGCCGTAGAACAGGAGCAGAAGTGAATCTCTGCTTAAGTTCCTGAAACGCAGAAACTGCCTCAGGAGGCCAATTCACCACATCAGAACCCTTCTTGGTCAAATCAGTCAATGGTTTAACAATAACAGAGAAATTACCAATAAACTTTACGATAAAAATTGGCAAAACCCAAGAATCTCTGAAGAGCCTTTAATGAAGTAGGTGTCACGCTGTCTAATGATATGTATACAATGTCAGTAAACTATTAATACAGGAACAACACTCTATACAACAACTAGTATAGCAACATCAGCATGTAAGTATAGAATAGATTTACCTGACACGATATCTGCTGAACTCAGGGTTAATCTTGAGGACTTGATGAGCTGAAACAGGAAAGAGGTGGACCGGGATCTAACCTGACCCTAAACTGGGGTCCTAACTAATCCCTCACCTTGGAGGTACTGATAATGGTTCAGAGGTCCAAGTCTCCAACCTAACCCTGTCTCCTATCAGACCCTGAACCCTGTAATCAGGCCTAAGAAGGATCCTGACTACCACAAAGGGATATGGGCTGATCTTAGCTAAATACACAGATTAGACATATAAGACAGACAGGATAACACTCGCTTGCATACACACTCAAACACCAAAGGAACATAAATGGTCTGGGAAATAAACTCTAACCAAGTTGAGCTTAGAACAACTAAGGAGCTCACAACTAAAGTCTATACAGATTCATTCCTATCTGTGGTCTGCATGAAGGTTTCACTGGCAACTCCCCAAGCAGACAACCAGGAATTTAAAGGAAACCAATCAACAAATAATCAATTGCAGCCGGGAGAAACTGCACCCAGTCCCAGCACCGAGCACAGACAGAATTAACTCCCTAGCTGCCAAACACAAAGAAACAGCAGCTCAGCTGTGAGAAGTCAAAATGTGCAACCGCGACGATCTTCGTGGCAATGCACACATGACAGTACCCCCCCTTCTACGAGGGGCCTCCGGACCCTCAGGGCCAGGCCTGCCCGGGTGAGTTCTGTGGAAGGTCCGAACCAAACGATCTGCGTTAACATCAGACGCAGGGACCCACGTCCTCTCCTCTGGACCATATCCCTTCCAATGCACCAAGTACTGAAGGGACCGGCGATTCAGACGTGAGTCAATGATCTTTGATACTTGAAATTCCAAGTTACCATTGACCAACACAGGAAGAGGAGGTAGAGGTGACGGTATGACTGGTGCCACGTACCTCTTAAGTAATGACTTGTGGAACACATTGTGGATTTTAAACGTAGGAGGGAGTCCAGACGAAATGCCACAGGATTAATTATGGAACTGATCCTGTACGGCCCGATGAATCTGGGACCCAGTTTCCAGGAGGGACTTTAAGTTTTATATTCCTGGTAGACAACCATACCAGATCGTTCACATTCAGATCTGGACCAGAAACTCTCCTCCTATCAGCCATACGTTTGTAACGGTTCCCCATCGCACTCAGATTATTCAATACACCTCTCCACACAGAAGCAAGTGACGACGAGAAACGCTCCTCCTCAGGAACCCCAGAAGGGCCCCCCCCATTGAAAGTACAAAACTGGGGATGAAAACCATATGCCCCAAAAAACGGGGACTTACCAGTGGACTCGCTCCGCCTGTTGTTAAGAGCGAACTCTGCCAGAGGCAAGAAAGAAGACCAGTCCTCTTGGTTCTCTGAGACAAAACACCGGAGATATGTCTCTAAGCTCTGATTCAGACGCTCTGTTTGACCATTGGTCTGCGGATGAAAAGCCGAGGAAAATGACAATTGCATCCCCCGACGTAAACAAAATGCCCTCCAAAATTTGGACACAAACTGAGACCCCCTATCTGACACCACATCAGAAGGCAACCCATGAAGTCTAACGATCTCCCTAATGAACACCTGCGCCAGAGTTTTAGCATTAGGGAGTGCAGGAAGAGCAACGAAATGTGCCATCTTACTGAACCTGTCAACAACCACCAGTATGACAGTATTCCCTGACGACGGAGGAAGGTCCGTAATGAAGTCCATAGATAAATGAGTCCATGGACGCTCCGGAAGTTTCAAGGGTAAAAGGGTCCCAGACGGACGGGTATGAGGGGTTTTAGAGCGAGCACACACCCCACATGACGCGACAAGTTATAACATCTTTATTAGCATTAGGCCACCAAAACCGGCGAGAAAGGAGATCTAAAGTAGCCTTACTCCTGGATGTCCTGCTAGAGCAGAATTATGATGTGCCTCAATAACCTTTTGTCTCAACAGATTTGGGACAAACAGTCTCCCTGGAGGTCCTGCAGGGGCGTCCCCCTGAGCCTCTAACACCTCCTCCTCAAGCTCAGAAAATACAGCCGACACTACCACCCCCTCCTGAAGGATAGGACTCGGGTCATCCGTTTTCCCGGCCCCTGGGAAACTGCGAGACAAGGCATCAGCCTTTACATTCTTAGACCCCGGGCGATAAGTGACGACAAAATTAAACCTGGTAAAAAACAACGACCATCGAGCTTGTCTGGAATTCAGACGCTTAGCGGATTCCAAATACAACAGGTTCTTGTGATCAGTAATAACGGTAACCGGGTGGACTGCCCCCTCCAAAAAGTGACGCCATTCTTCAAAAGCTAACTTAATGGCAAAAAGTTCCCTATTGCCGATATCATAATTCCTTTCGGCGGACGACAATTTCTTAGAAAAGAAAGCGCACGGATGCCATTTACCAGGGGACGGACCCTGGGACAATATAACACCCACCCCTACGTCAGACGCATCCACCTCCACAATGAACGGCTGAGATGCATCTGGTTGGATGAGAACGGGTGCCGAAGCAAAACATTTCTTCAAAGAGGAAAAGGCTTGGCAAGCTTTGTCCGACCATTTAGAAAAATCCGTCCCTTTTCTTGTCATGTCAGTGAGAGGTTTGACGACAGATGAGAAATTACAAATAAATTTCCGGTAGTAGTTAGCAAACCCCAAAAAAACGCTGCAGAGCCTTAAGATCCCCTGGCTGATCCCATTCAAGCACTGCTCTCACCTTTTCAGGGTCCATAGGGAAACCGGAGGCTGACACCAAAAAACCCAAAAACTGAAGTTCCTGTACGGCAAATACACACTTCTCCAGTTTGGCGTATAATTTATTGTCTCGCAAGATCTGCAACACCTGTCTCACATGCTCCTGATGAGACACAAGATCTGGCGAGTAAATTAAAATGTCGTCCAAATATACAACCACAAATAGCCCCACAAGGTGACGAAAAATGTCATTAACAAAATGTTGGAATACTGCTGGTGCAGTAGTCAGACCAAAAGGCATGACTAGGTTCTCATAATGTCCCTCCGGCGTGTTAAACGCCGTTTTCCACTCATCCCCCTCTTTTATCCTAATCAGATTATACCCCCCTGAGATCCAATTTAGAAAACCATTTGGCGCCAACAATTTGATTGAAGAGATCAGGAATAAGAGGGAGTGGATACGGATCTCGAACAGTAATCCGATTAAGTTCGCGGAAATCCAAGCAAGGGCGTAGGCCTCCATCTTTCTTCTTCACAAAGAAGAACCCCGCGGCTACTGGGGAAGATGAAGGTCTAATATGCCCTTTGGCCAGACTTTCAGAAATATAATCTTTCATAGCCTGCCTCTCAGGACCAGAAAGATTATACAACCTAGCTTTAGGCAACTTAGCATCAGGAAGGAGATTAATAGAGCAGTCATACACGCGATGAGGAGGCAACTCCTGACACCCCTCCTCAGAGAAAACATCCCCAAAATCCTCCAAAAAAGGAGGCAATGTACTAGGCACGACCGCACTGATGACTGTGTTCATGCAGTTGCTTTTGCAAAACTCACCCCATTGGCTTATTTCTCTGGACTGCCAATTAATCACAGGGTTATGTTTAACCAACCAAGGAAGTCCCAACACAATGGGAGTAGGTAGACCCTCCAACACATAACAAGATAATTGTTCCCTATGTATTGCCCCTACCCGAAGGTCAATGTTATGAACCTCATGAACAAAGCTACCTTGGCCGAGAGGCCTGGCGTCAATGGAGAATATAGGGATCGGTTTGACCAATACACTCAGATGCATACCTTGAGCCTGAGCAAACTGAGCGTCAACCAGATTAGCCCCGGAACCACTATCAAGAAGAACAGACAATCTCTCCACTCTCGTACCAACTACCACCTCCACTGGTACAAGGAACTGAGAAGAACTGGCGGATGAAATACATACTCCCAGGTTGTCGTCCACCACACAACCTGGGATTAACAGTTTTCCGGCGACTTTTGGCTCAACAAGGCACGGGATGGACATTCTCCAACAAAATGTCCCTCTTTCCCGCAGAAAAAACATCTTCTAGTCCTGCGGCGTACCGCCAATCCCCTCCTACGAAATGATGTCCCTCCCAACTGCATAGGCTCATCCGAACAGACAAGGGTAACCTCAACATAAGGGACTTTAGTGGTAGGTGGAGAAACAACAGGGAGTGGGGTTACCTCACCCCTCTCCCGAAGCCGTCTATCAGTACGGATAGCTAAGGCCATAGCAGCCTCCAGAGAAGGAGGAGACTCATACTGAGCCAAAACGTCATTTAATTTATCAGAAAGCCCATGACAAAACTGGCTCCTAAGAGCTGGGTCATTCCACTGAGTATCTGTGGCCCATCTACGAAACTCAGAAGCAAATTCCTCTGCCGGACGATCTCCCTGCTGTATCTTACGTAATTTTGTCTCAGCAAGAGAGACCCGATCTGGGTCATCATATACCAATCCCAGGGCAGTAAAAAATTGATCTACAGACAGTAGAGCCGGGGATCCCGGAGGAAGGGAAAATGCCCAGGATTGAGGGTCCCTTGCAGAAGTGAGATAACAATTCCCACTCTCTGCTCCTCACTCCCTGATGATCGAGGCCGAAGCCGAAAATACAATTTACATGCCTCCCGGAAGGTGAAAAATTTGTCTCGCCCACCAGTGAACCTGTCCGGGAGAGCAACCTTAGGTTCAACTCTGGTTTGCTCCAGGGGAGACAAAACTTTGGACTTAATGTCCGTCAGCTCCATGGATAATCCCTGCAACTGCAGAGCCAGCTGGGCTACTGGATCCATGGTAACTGGAGATAATTTTTATGGCCAGTGAAAATGTCACGCTGTCTAATGATATGTATACAATGTCAGTAAACTATTAATACAGGAACAACACTCTATACAACAACTAGTATAGCAACATCAGCATGTAAGTATAGAATAGATTTACCTGACACGATATCTGCTGAACTCAGGGTTAATCTTGAGGACTTGATGAGCTGAAACAGGAAAGAGGTGGACTGGGATCTAACCTGACCCTAAACTGGGGTCCTAACTAATCCCTCACCTTGGAGGTACTGATAATGGTTCAGAGGTCCAAGTCTCCAACCTAACCCTGTCTCCTATCAGACCCTGAACCCTGTAATCAGGCCTAAAGGGTATGCCACACTAAACAATATCGCTAACGGGATCGCTAAAAAACGTCACTATTTAGCGATCCCGTTAGCGATGTTGTTCAGTGCGGCAGCTTCCAGCGACGAGCTTCCTGCTGTGATCTCGCTCGTCGCTGGAATCGTTCCGGACCCTATTTCATCGCTGGCGCTCCCGCTGGGTAAGTATCTTATCGCTGTGTGGCACCTTTTCTTAGCGATTTAGCGGTACTTTTGTACCGCTAAAGTCGTTAAGAAGATCGCTAACGGCGATAGCGTCGTTAACTATATCGCTAAATGCGGCAGCATTTAGCGATATAGAAACAATCCCGCTAGCGATCTCATTAGTATGCAACGCTAACGAGATCGCTAGCGGGATAGCTTAGTGTGGCAGTACCTTAAGAAGGATCCTGACTACCACCAAAGGGATATGGGCTGATCTTAGCTAAATACACAGATTAGACATATAAGACAGACAGGATAACACTCGCTTGCATACACACTCAAACACCAAAGGAACATAAATGGTCTGGGAAATAAACTCTAAAGGGTATGCCACACTAAACAATATCGCTAACGGGATCGCTAAAAAAGTCACTATTTAGCGATCCCGTTAGCGATATTGTTCAGTGCGGCAGCTTCCAGCGACGAGCTTCCTGCTGTGATCTCGCTCGTCGCTGGAATCGTTCCGGACCCTATTTCATCGCTGGCGCTCCCGCTGGGTAAGTATCTAATCGCTGTGTGGCACCTTTTCTTAGCGATTTAGCGGTACTTTTGTACCGCTAAAGTCGTTAAGAAGATCGCTAACGGCGATAGCGTCGTTAACTATATCGCTAAATGTGGCCGCATTTAGCGATATAGAAACAATCCCGCTAGCGATCTCATTAGTATGCAACGCTAACGAGATCGCTAGCGGGATAGCTTAGTGTGGCAGTACCTTAACCAAGTTGAGCTTAGAACAACTAAGGAGCTCACAACTAAAGTCTATACAGATTCATTCCTATCTGTGGTCTGCATGAAGGTTTCACTGGCAACTCCCCAAGCAGACAACCAGGAATTTAAAGGAAACCAATCAACAAATAATCAATTGCAGCCGGGAGAAACTGCACCCAGTCCCAGCACCGAGCACAGACAGAATTAACTCCCTAGCTGCCAAACACAAAGAAACAGCAGCTCAGCTGTGAGAAGTCAAAATGTGCAACAGCGACGATCTTCGTGGCAATGCACACATGACAGTAGGTTGGACCCAATCACAGATGGCCTGAACCTTGACCGGCTCCATTTCAATAACAGATGGGGACAAAATGAATCCCAGAAATGAGATCCTCTGTACGCCAAAAAGACACTTTGATCCCTTCACATACAGAGCATTCTCTCTCAAAATCTGGAACACAGTCCGAACATGTTTCACATGAGAGTCCCAATCATTGGAAAAAATCAAGATATCATCAAAATAAACAATCAGAAATTTATCCACAAAATCCCTGAAAATGTCATTCATGAAGGACTGGAAGACGGAAGGAGCATTAGTGAGCCCAAAGGGCATCACTAGGTACTCAAAATTCCCCTCTGGGGTATTAAATGCCGTCTTCGATTCATCCCCGTGCTTAATGCGAATAAGGTTATATGCCCCCCTGAGGTCAAGCTTGGTAAACCAAGTAGCACTTTTCACCCTGGAAAACAGGTCAGAAATCAAGGGTAATGGATATTGATATTTCACAGTGATATTGTTCAAGAGACGATAATCAATACACGGCCTTAATGAACCATCCTTTTTGGCCACAAAGAAAAAACCGGCACCCAAGGGTGAAGAGGATGGTCTGATATGACCCTTCTCCAATGACTCCTTGATATAAGACCGCATAGCGTCATGTTCAGGTACAGACAAGTTAAAAAGGCGACCTTTAGGGAATTTACTACCAGGCACTAATTCAATAGCGCAGTCATAGCTCCTATGGGGGGCAAGGATGCAGATTTACTTTCGCTAAACACATCAGAAAAATCAGTCAAAAAGTCAGGAACATCCTGAGCCTGGGGGAGGCAGAAAAAACAGGAGTGTTGGCATTAACACATTGGCAGCCCCAACTGGTTACAGACACAGATTTCCAATCCAAAACAGGATTATGAGACTGTAACCAAGGGAAACCCAGTACAATAATGTCATGCAGATTATACAGCACCAAAAATTTGCAACTCTCCTGATGATCAGGTTCAACCCTCATTATCACCTGAGTAGAGAACTGGGGTTTATTCTCAGCTAAAGGGGTAGAATCGATCCCCAGTAGGGGAATAGACTTCCGTAGGGGTATCAAGGGAAACCCACAACGTTTAGCAAAATCAAAATCCATCAGGTTAATAGCTGCTCCAGAATCAACAAAAGCCTGAGCAGAAAATGTGGACAGGGAGCAAATCAGGGTAACAGTCAACAAAAATTTAGTCTGAACACTACCCAAGACAACTGAACGTGCAAAACGTCTTCCCCGCTTAGGGCAGACTGAAATAGCATGAGAGGCATCACCACAGTAGAAACATAACCCATTGCGTTTTCGAAACTCATGACGCTGTGCCCCAGAAGCCACTCTATCACACTGCATGGGTTCAGAAGCTGGTTCACAAGGCAACACTATTCCACGCATACCTCTACGCTCACGCAAACGTCTGTCAATTTGAATCGCTAATGACATAGAATCACTGAGACCAGAGGGGACAGGGAATCCCACCATAACATCCTTTACATTCTCTGACAGACCCTTCCGAAAAAGGGCTGCCAAAGCATCGTCATTCCATTTGGTCAGGATTGCCCACCTTCGGAATCTCTGACAGTATAACTCAGCATCCTCAAGCCCCTGATTTAATGCCAACAAAGCTTTTTCAGCTTGATCAGTGACATTAGGCTCATTGTACAATAACCCCAGAGCCTGAAAAAATGCATCAACATTACTCAAAACAGGATCCTGTTATGTTTCGGTAGCTGAGGAGTGCAGGTAAAAAAGGCAATACACCAGAGCAGTTGGAATCTATGGGATTGCAGTACCCTGACTAACCACCACAACTAGAGGCAGCCGTGGAGCGTTCCTACGTTGGTCCTAGACGCCTCGTCACAGCCTGAGAAACTAACTACACCTAAAGATAGAAATAGGAAAGCTATCTGCCCCGGAGCAGAACCCCAAAGATAATAGAAAGCCCCCAAACATGTAATGGCGGTTAGACAAGAGGAAATACAGACACAGGATGAAAATAGTATGAGCAAACGCTGGGGCCCAAACTATCTAAATAGAAAAGGATAGGAATGGTACTTACTGCAATCCCAGAAAACCCTGAAAAACACCAACTCTACTAATTTCAAAATCACCTGAGATCACACGACCTCTACCACCTAAATTAGCTCTCTGGTGTAACAAAATCAAAACAGCAGCCACTGAAAAAACTGGAAAAAGCAAAAGAACAAAACTCAGTGGCTGAATTAAACTGAGAAGGCAGAAGCCCCCGGAGGGGACCCAGAAGGCCCCCAAAGAAGTGCAGGACAAAATGCAAAAATATAGCACAAACACAAAAGAAGAAAAAGACTTATCTGGAAGCAGGAGATGCAGACACGACACAGCAGGCTACAAGGGAAACTGGAATGAAGGATTCAGACCAGAACAATTGATCACCGGCAACCCTGATGGGAAAATGACTCCCTTATATAAGACCAGTCAGTAACACCTGATTCCCAGTCCTCACAATCTTCACTAGTACCGCTTGTAACCACCAGAGGGAGCCTCTGCTCAGAACTCATCTCAAACCCATTCACAACAGTACCCCCCCCTTGAGGAGGGGTCACCGAACCCTCATTTGAGCAACCAGGTCGGTCAGGATGAGTTCTATGATAAGCACGGATAAGTCTCCTAGCATGGATGTCCGAAGCAAACACCCAAGAATTGTCTTCCTGACCATAACCTCTCCATTTAACCAAATACTGGAGTTTCCGTCTAGAAAAACGAGAATCCAATATTTTCTCAACCACATACTCCAGATTGCCCTCAACCAAAACAGGGTCAGGAGGCACAGCAGCAGGAACCACTGGCTCAACAAACCTCTTCAACAAGGACTTGTGGAACACGTTATGGATCTTAAATGTCCCTGGAAGAAGCAAACGAAAAGAAACAGGATTAATAATCTCCATGATCTTATAAGGTCCAATGAACCTAGGCTTAAATTTAGGAGATGCTACTCTCATAGGAATATTCTTTGAGGACAACCAGACCAAGTCCCCCACTTTAAACCGAGGACCATCAGTCTTATGCCGGTTAGCAAACCGCTGGGCCTTCTCCTGAGAGAGGGACAACCTCTCCACTACCTGGTCCCAAATCTGTTGCATACGCTCCACAACAGAGTCAACCCCTGGACAGACAGAAGCCTCCGTCTGTCCTGAAGAAAATCGAGGGTGAAACCCAGAATTACAGAAAAACGGAGACATCAAAGTGGCAGAGCTAGCCCTATTATTAAGAGCAAACTCAGCCAAAGGCAAAAAAGAGACCCAGTCATCCTGATCAGCAGACACAAAGCATCTAAGATAAGTCTCCAATGTCTGGTTTGTTCTCTTAGTTTGACCATTGGTCTGAGGATGAAATGCCGAGGAGAAAGACAATTGAACACCCAGTTTAGAACAAAAAGTCCTCCAAAATCTGGAAACAAACTGGACTCCTCTGTCAGACACAATGTTCTCAGGAATGCCGTGTAAACGAACCACGTGCTGAAGGAACAACGGCACCAATTCAGAGGAGGAAGGCAACTTAGGTAATGGCACAAGATGTATCATTTTGGAAAACCTATCACAAATTACCCAGATGGTGGTCATTCTCTGAGAAACAGGAAGGTCGGAAATGAAATCCATAGAGATATGGGTCCATGGTCTCTTGGGCACAGGCAATGGCATCAACAAACCACTAGAGCGAGAGCAAGGCTTGGAGCGAGAGCAAGTCCCGCAGGACTGCACAAATTCCCTGACATCACGAGACAAGGTAGGCCACCAAAAGGACCGACTAACCAAGTCTCTGGTACCAAAAATTCCGGGATGCCCAGCCAATGCGGAACAATGAATCTCAGACATCACACTCTTTTTCCATTGGTCCGGGACAAACAATTTTCCAACAGGGCAGCGCTCGGGCCTATCCTCCTGACACCCCTCCAGAGCAAGTCTCAAATTGGGCGAGATGGCGGAAAGAACTACACCCTCTTTCAAAATAACAGAAGGATCAGATAACTCAGGAGAGTCCGCAAGGAAACTCCTCGAGAGGGCATCCGCCTTAACATTCTTAGTGCCAGGAAGAAAGGAAACCACAAAATTAAAACGTGTGAAAAACAAGGCCCACCTGGCCTGTCTAGGATTGAGTCACTTGGCAGATTCCAGATAGACCAGATTCTTATGGTCAGTAAGGACCACCACCTGATGTTTGGCTCCCTCCAGCCAATGTCTCCACTCTTCAAAAGCCCACTTCATGGCCAATAACTCCCGATTACCCACGTCATAATTACGTTCAGTTGGAGAAAATTTTCGAGAGAAAAAGGCACAAGGGTTACTTTTAGAGGTCTCTGGATCTTTTTGGGACAAAACGGCACCTGCCCCAATTTCAGAGGCATCAACCTCCACCTGAAATGGCAGAGAAACATCAGGCTGCCGTAGAACAGGGGCAGAAGTGAATCTCTGCTTAAGTTCCTGAAATGCAGAGACTGCCTCAGGAGGCCAATTCACCACATCAGAACCCTTTCTGGTCAAATCAGTTAATGGTTTAACAATAACAGAGAAATTACCAATAAATTTACGATAAAAATTGGCAAAACCCAAAAATCTCTGAAGAGCCTTTAATGAAGTAGGTTGGACCCAATCACAGATGGCCTGAACCTTGACCGGGTCCATTTCAATAACAGATGGGGACAAAATGAATCCCAGAAATGAGATCCTCTGTACGCCAAAAAGACACTTTGATCCCTTCACATACAGAGCATTCTCTCTCAAAATCTGGAACACAGTTCGAACATGTTTCACATGAGAGTCCCAGTCATTAGAAAAAATCAAGATATCATCCAAATAAACAATCAGAAATTTGTCCACAAAATCCCTGAAAATGTCATTCATGAAGGACTGGAAGACGGAAGGAGCATTAGTGAGCCCAAAGGGCATCACTAGGTACTCAAAATGCCCCTCAGGGGTATTAAATGCCGTCTTCCATTCATCCCCGTGCTTAATGTGAATAAGGTTATACGCCCCCCTGAGGTCAAGCTTGGTAAACCAAGTAGCATTTTTCACCCTGGAAAACAGGTCAGAAATCAAGGGTAACGGGTATTGATATTTCACAGTAATATTGTTCAAGAGACGATAATCAATACACGGCCTTAATGAACCATCTTTTTTGGCCACAAAGAAAAAACCGGCACCTAAGGGTGAAGAGGATGGTCTGATATGACCCTTCTCCAATGATTCCTTGATATAAGACCGCATAGCGTCATGTTCAGGTACAGACAAGTTAAAAAGGCGACCTTTAGGGAATTTACTACCCGGCACTAATTCAATAGCGCAGTCATAGCTCCTATGGGGAGGCAAGGATGCAGATTTACTTTCGCTAAACACATCAGAAAAATCAAACAAAAAGTCAGGAACATCCTGAGCTTGGGGGAGGCAGAAAAAACAGGAGTGTTGGTATTAACACATTGGCAGCCCCAACTGGCCACAGACACAGACTTCCAATCCAAAACAGGATTATGAGACTGCAACCAAGGGAAACCCAGCACGATAATGTCATGCAGATTATATAGAACCAAAAATTTGCAGCACTCCTGGTGATCAGGTTCAACCCTCATTATCACCTGAGTAGAAAACTGGGGTTTATTCTCAGCCAAAGGGGTAGAATCGATCCCCAGTAGGGGAATAGACTTCTGTAGGGGTATCAAGGGAAACCCACAACGTTTAGCAAAATCATAATCCATCAGGTTAATAGCTGCTCCAGAATCAACGAAAGCCTGAGCAGAAAATGAGGACAGAGAGCATATCAGAGTGACAGTTAATAAAAACTTAGTCTGAACACTACCCAAGACAACTGAGCGTGCAAAACGTCTTCCCCGCTTAGGGCAGACTGAAATAGCATGAGAGGCATCACCACAGTAGAAACATAACCCATTGTGCTTTCGAAACTCATGACGCTGTGCCCCCGACACCACTCTATCACACTGCATGGTTTCAGGAGCTGGTTCACAATGCAACACCATACCACGCATACTTCTCCGCTCACGCAAACGTCTGTCAATTTGAATCGCTAATGACATAGAATCATTGAGACCAGAGGGGACTGAAAATCCCACCATAACATCTTTTACATTATCTGACAGACCCTTCCGAAAAGGCCGCCAAAGCGTCGTCATTCCATTTGGTCAGGACTGCCCACCTACGGAATCTCTGACAGTATAACTCAGCGTCATCAAGCCCCTGATTTAATGCCAACAAGGCTTTTTCAGCTTGATCAGTGACATTAGGCTCATCGTACAATAACCCCAAAGCCTGAAAAAACGCATCAACATCACTCAAAATAGGATCCCCAGGTATCAGGGAAAAAGCCCAATCTTGAGGATCGCCGCGCAGGAGAGAGATGATAATTTGAACCTGCTGCGCTGCGTTTCCTGAGGACTTAGATTTTAAGGCAAAAAACAATTTACAATTATTTTTGAAATTCTGAAACTTAGCTCGATCCCCTAAAAACAAATCTGGCATGGGGATCCTAGGTTCCACAACAGGCAACCCAGCAAGATAGATAGCAATACTCCGAACCTCAGTGGCAAGCTGATCCACACGGCCAGACAACTGTGCAAACTCCATTGGGAAAAAAGATCCTCCCCAGCACCCAGAGATACAGAGGGAAAAAAAAAAAAAAAATGCAACAAACAGAAAAATATCTCTGACAACTCTGACAACCTTTTTTCTATCACAATATTTTTTCCCTTCTGTGAGTACCATACAATTTTAAATTTTTTGGGCCGGTGATACTGTTATGTTTCGGTAGCTGAGGAGTGCAGGTAAAAAAGGCAATACACCAGAGCAGTTGGAATCTATGGGATTGCAGTACCCTGACTAACCACCACAACTAGAGGCAGCCGTGGAGCGTTCCTACGTTGGTCCTAGACGCCTCGTCACAGCCTGAGAAACTAACTACACCTAAAGATAGAAATAGGAAAGCTATCTGCCCGGAGCAGAACCCCAAAGATAATAGAAAGCCCCAAACATGTAATGGCGTTAGACAAGAGGAAATACAGACACAGGATGAAAATAGTATGAGCAAACGCTGGGGCCCAAACTATCTAAATAGAAAAGGATAGGAAGGGTACTTACTGCAATCCCAAAAACCCTGAAAAACACCAACTCTACTAATTTCAAAATCACCTGAGATCACACGACCTCTACCACCTAAATTAGCTCTCTGGTGTAACAAAATCAAAACAGCAGCCACTGAAAAAACTGGAAAAAGCAAAAGAACAAAACTCAGTGGCTGAATTAAACTGAGAAGGCAGAAGCCCCCGGAGGGGACCCAGAAGGCCCCCAAAGAAGTGCAGGACAAAATGCAAAAATATAGCACAAACACAAAAGAAGAAAAAGACTTATCTGGAAGCAGGAGATGCAGACACGACACAGCAGGCTACAAGGGAAACTGGAATGAAGGATTCAGACCAGAACAATTGATCACCGGCAACCCTGATGGGAAAATGACTCCCTTATATAAGACCAGTCAGTAACACCTGATTCCCGGTCCTCACAATCTTCACTAGTACCGCTTGTAACCACCAGAGGGAGCCTCTGCTCAGAACTCATCTCAAACCCATTCACAACAGGATCCCCAGGTGTCAGGGAAAAAGCCCAATCCTGAGGATCGCCGCGCAGGAGAGAGATGACAATTTGAACCTGCTGCGCTGCGTTCCCTGAGGACTTAGATTTTAAGGCAAAAAACAACTTACAGTTATTTTTGAAATTCAGAAATTTAGCTCGATCCCCTAAAAACAAATCTGGCATGGGAATCCTAGGTTCCACAACAGGCAACCCTGCAAGATAGGTAGCAATACTCCGAACTTTAGTGGCAAGCTGATCCACACGCCAGACAACTGTGCAAACTCCATTGAGAGAAAAAAAAAATCCTCAGCACCCAGAGATACAGAGGGAAAAAAAAAATAAAAAATCTCTGACAACTCTGACAATCTTCTTTCTTTCACACTATTTTTCCCTTCTGTGAGTACCATATAATTATCAGTTTTAGGCCGGTGATACTGTTATGATTTGGTAGCTGAGGAGAGCAGGCAAAAAAGGCAATACACCAGAGAGGTTGGAATCTATTGGATTGCAGTACCCTGACTAACCACCACAACTAAAGGCAGCCATGGAGCGTACCTACGTTGGTCCTAGACGCCTCGTCACAGCCTGAGAAGCTAACTTCACCTAAAGATAGAAAGAGGAAAACTATCTGCCCCGGAGCAGATCCCCAAAGAACATAGGAAGCCCCCAAACATGTAATGGCGGTTAGACAAGAGGAAATACAGACACAGACAGAAAATAGTATGAGCAAACGTTGGGGCCCAATCTTCCTAGAAAGAAAAGGATAGGAAGGTCACTTACTGCAATCCAAAAAACTCTAAAAAAATACCAACACACTAATTGCAAAAACACCTGAGATCACACGACCTCTACCACCTAAATTAGTTCTCTGGTGTAACAAAACTAAGCAGCAGCCACAGAAAAAACTGGAAAAGGCAAATGAACAAACAACTAGCTGAACTAAACTGAGAGGAGCACAAGCCCCCGGAGGGGACCTGGCAGACCCCCACAGAAGTGCAGGACAAAATGCAAAAAGCAAGCACGAAAAACTAAAAGAAGAAAATGTCTTATCTGTTAGCAGAAGATGCAGGCACGAAACAGCAGGCTTCAAAGTGAACCAGGAACAAAAGTTGAGACCAGAACAATTGATCACCGGCAACCCTGATGGGAGGGAACCTCCCTTATATAAGACCAGTCAGTAACACCTGATCGCCAATCTTCACAATCTTCATTGAATAGTTCAGTACTGTTTGTAACCACCAGAGGGAGCTTCTGCTCAGAATTCATTTCTAGCACATTCACAACAGCATTCAGTTGTGAAGCAGTGAGAAGTGGTCTGTGCTCATCTTGGTCAGATAATTAGGAGTGAGCCAGATGTATATGAGCAAGGCAGAGTAAACAAAGTCATAAATAACAATGGGGGTATTGCAGGAGTCAGTTGAAAAGCATACCAAGTTTTTGCAACAGACTGAGGTAGGAAAGATCAGTGCGGGAAGCTGGATAATGTACCTGTAGGGAGAGTAGATAAATGGACATGCTGATTAGTGTTTAATGATGTCAGATGAAAGTCTGTATACATCATTCTGGATTAATTCTGAGCTTCACACTTGTATGATACACACTTATATGATGCACGGGGCAGACTGACGTCTTGGCAACTTATGCTAATATAATATAATGATATATTATTATAATTTAGCTATCCTTTTGTGATATTAATGACAGTCCCTAATGCTCCATATATAAGACACCTCTATTTGATACACGTATAAGTGGTTTAGGTAGTTGTGTAAAACTACATGCACTTTTTCTTCATAGGCACACACACAGCTTTTTGCAATATTAATTAACCCCTTTACCCCCAAGGGTGGTTTGCACGTTAATGACCGGGCCAATTTTTACAATTCTGACCACTGTCCCTTTGTGGCGCTTCCCACGGCTGTGGGGCGTCGGGACATGGCATAGCTTGCCTAGCTAGCCAATGCTCCCACGCCGCCAGTCCACGACGACGTGAGGCATGGGTCCCAGATGGTAAGAGAATGTGGACCCACTGGACCACGGAGGGAGACCCGGGCCTGCCCGGACTAGGGAAGGGCAGCGACCGGGATCCGTGGCAGCTGAGCATGTGGGCAAGGTGGCGACCTGCAGGACTAGACAACACCGCACAACTTCAGGTAAGAAGAAACATAAAGTTTACTTAAATAAACAAAGTACATAAACAGAACATAAGACCGGGCTCCCGATTCCGCACATCAGAGAAGGGTACACAACTCAGGATCACAGATGAGTGCTGGAGGACATCACGGGTAGATGCAGTCCAGGGTTATCTGGCACAGGCATACTTGGACGGCCTCTCTCTCAGGCCTTAGGCGTAGCACAGGCTCAGCAGGAGAACATCAGACACCGACCTCAGACAGACTTCAGACGATGGCGGGGTCATCACGGGTTGATGAAGTCCAGGATCATCTGGCACGGGCATACTAGTATGGCCTCACTCTCAGGCCTCGGGCGTAGCACAGGCTCAGCAGGAGAACATCAGATACCGGCCCAGGACGAACGTCAGACGATGGCGGGGTCATCACGGGTTGATGAAGTCCAGGGTCATCTGGCACGGGCATACTAGGACGGCCTCTCTCTCAGGCCTCAGGCGTAGCACAGGCTCAGCAGGAGAACATCAAACACCGACCCAGGACAGACGTCATCACAGGGTAGACCAAGGAGGAACCGGCAGGACAGGCAGGTTGTCACGGCAAGTGACCAAGGCAGTCTCTGGGACAGGCAGGTTGTCACGGCTAGTGACCAGGGCAGTCTCTGGGACAGGCAGGTTGTCACGGCTAGTGACCAGGGCAGGCAGGTTGTCACGGCAAGTGACCAGGCAGTCTCTGGGACAGGCAGGTTGTCACGGCTAGTGACCAGGGCAGGCAGGTTGTCACGGCAAGTGACCAGGCAGTCTCTGGGACAGGCAGGTTGTCACGGCTAGTGACCAGGGCAGGCAGGTTGTCACGGCAAGTGACCAGGGCAGTCTCTGGGACAGGCAGGTTGTCACGGCAAGTGACCAGGCAGTCTCTGGGACAGGCAGGTTGTCACGGCTAGTGACCAGGCAGTCTCTAGACAGGCAGGTATATACGACCTGATATGGTGGAGCCTCCAGGTAGGCTGCAGTCGGATGGCAGATGATCGCTCCCAGGTGAGCAGGCAAGAGCCGGGGATCTCTGCAGATGATGTCCGAACTTCCGGATGGAGCTGCAGTCGGATGGAAGATGATCGCTCCTAGGTGAGCAGGCAAGAGCCGGGGATCTCTGCAGATGACGTCCGAACCTCTGGAAGGAACTGCAGACGGATGGCAGACAGGCAAGCCGACAGGTAACAGACAGGTAACTGGAATCAGGAGCTGATGGCTGAAACAGAGTTAGACTGCACAGGAACAACAGGAACACGGATTGGATCTCAGAGAGTCAGGAACACAGACAGGAACACGGACTGGTCTCAGGGAGTCAGGAACACGGACAGGAACATGGATTGAATCACAGGAACACGGACTGGAACACAGGCCTCGGACTCCGGACATCTGGCACCGATCAGCAGGCTCCGGACATCTGGCAATGATCGGCAGGATCCGGACATCAGGCAAGAAGGATAGGATCCGGACATCTGGAAGTGGTCGTCGGACATCGGACATCAGGCCATGGTCATCAGGCATAGGATCCGGACATCTGGCAGCGACCTGAAAAGGAACCCCAGCGGTCTGGTGCAAGCCCCGCCAGGCTCAACGGGAGCTGGCCGGGGATTGCACAGAGGCTGAGCACAGAGTAACAGAAACTCAGCACACACCGGACTCCTCCTTCCAAGATGAACTCAGGTTATATAGCAAGGATTCACAGTCACTGGCACAGGGTTCTGGACACAGCAGGATTTCAGGAACATAACACAGAGGACACAGTTCAGAAAGTCAGGTACAGGATGCGATCCAGGATCAGGGGTTCAGGTAATTAGACACAGCAGGAACAGGCCTGGATATACAGCCTCCAGGAACGGCGATCTGGGTAATCAGCCCCCAGCATAGGCGGAAACACAAGACACAATTCAGACATTCAGGTACCGGGTTTGATCCAGGATCAGGGAACAAGACACAGCAGGAACAGGGAATCAGCTCTCCAGAGCTGATCAACTTCAGAGCAGGAGCTGAACACACAACCACATACGGCTAGGTTCAGGGATTCAGTGTGGATTCAATGCGAAGCTCTGGCAACGCCCACTAGGGCTGGGGAACTTTATATATGAGCTGCTTCACAGCGATAGGCTGGAGCAGTAATTCTAGTAAACACCCAATCCACATAAAAGCAGGACAGGTGTGGGCCGCGCCCCCTATGCAGAGCCAGACAGCACAACACAGAGGGAACCCAACAATGGCTGCTGCCAACCACGCAGTAAGTCATGCACCACTGCAGAGGACTTCGCAAGCTACGGATGGCTTTCACAGCAAGTCAGGAACCGCACATGCGGGCGGTCATGCAAAGTAGCGGAGCCACTCACGCAAGTACAGGTACGCAGCAGAGCCGGGAACTGAGCAGCATCCATAGGTAACAGACAACAGTATCCCAGCTGGTTAGGGGAAAGGAGCAAAAGGGTTAATGCAAAAAAAACATGCAAAGTAACGCTGGAAAACAAAGTACAGACAATACCAGCGTTACAGTATCCCCCTCCTCAGGCCCCTCTTCTGAAGACCCAAGTAAAAAAAATTCCCCAGAAAAATTCACTTGGGTTTGGCGGTAAGTCCCATAGTTCACAATATGGCAGCAGAGTTAATAGCTCGAAAAGTCCGAACCGCTGACCAAGCGGGGAATCGAGCCATCTAGTCCACTTACCCTGTGGGGACCAAGTAGTCTAGTTCGCACATCAGGTGGAGCTTGGAGAAAGTCCTGCAGACCGCACATGCTCAGCGGAGTCCATGGCCAGAGCTTTCTGTGGCGCTTCCCACGGCTGTGGGGCGTCGGGACATGGCATAGCTTGCCTAGCTAGCCAATGCTCCCACGCCGCCAGTCCACGACGACGTGAGGCATGGGTCCCAGATGGTAAGAGAATGTGGACCCACTGGACCACGGAGGGAGACCCGGGCCTGCCCGGACTAGGGAAGGGCAGCGACCGGGATCCGTGGCAGCTGAGCATGTGGGCAAGGTGGCGACCTGCAGGACTAGACAACACCGCACAACTTCAGGTAAGAAGAAACATAAAGTTTACTTAAATAAACAAAGTACATAAACAGAACATAAGACCGGGCTCCCGATTCCGCACATCAGAGAAGGGTACACAACTCAGGATCACAGATGAGTGCTGGAGGACATCACGGGTAGATGCAGTCCAGGGTTATCTGGCACAGGCATACTTGGACGGCCTCTCTCTCAGGCCTTAGGCGTAGCACAGGCTCAGCAGGAGAACATCAGACACCGACCTCAGACAGACTTCAGACGATGGCGGGGTCATCACGGGTTGATGAAGTCCAGGATCATCTGGCACGGGCATACTAGTATGGCCTCACTCTCAGGCCTCGGGCGTAGCACAGGCTCAGCAGGAGAACATCAGACACCGGCCCAGGACGAACGTCAGACGATGGCGGGGTCATCACGGGTTGATGAAGTCCAGGGTCATCTGGCACGGGCATACTAGGACGGCCTCTCTCTCAGGCCTCAGGCGTAGCACAGGCTCAGCAGGAGAACATCAAACACCGACCCAGGACAGACGTCATCACAGGGTAGACCAAGGAGGAACCGGCAGGACAGGCAGGTTGTCACGGCAAGTGACCAAGGCAGTCTCTGGGACAGGCAGGTTGTCACGGCTAGTGACCAGGGCAGTCTCTGGGACAGGCAGGTTGTCACGGCTAGTGACCAGGGCAGGCAGGTTGTCACGGCAAGTGACCAGGCAGTCTCTGGGACAGGCAGGTTGTCACGGCTAGTGACCAGGGCAGGCAGGTTGTCACGGCAAGTGACCAGGCAGTCTCTGGGACAGGCAGGTTGTCACGGCTAGTGACCAGGGCAGGCAGGTTGTCACGGCAAGTGACCAGGGCAGTCTCTGGGACAGGCAGGTTGTCACGGCAAGTGACCAGGCAGTCTCTGGGACAGGCAGGTTGTCACGGCTAGTGACCAGGCAGTCTCTAGACAGGCAGGTATATACGACCTGATATGGTGGAGCCTCCAGGTAGGCTGCAGTCGGATGGCAGATGATCGCTCCCAGGTGAGCAGGCAAGAGCCGGGGATCTCTGCAGATGATGTCCGAACTTCCGGATGGAGCTGCAGTCGGATGGAAGATGATCGCTCCTAGGTGAGCAGGCAAGAGCCGGGGATCTCTGCAGATGACGTCCGAACCTCTGGAAGGAACTGCAGACGGATGGCAGACAGGCAAGCCGACAGGTAACAGACAGGTAACTGGAATCAGGAGCTGATGGCTGAAACAGAGTTAGACTGCACAGGAACAACAGGAACACGGATTGGATCTCAGAGAGTCAGGAACACAGACAGGAACACGGACTGGGTCTCAGGGAGTCAGGAACACGGACAGGAACATGGATTGAATCACAGGAACACGGACTGGAACACAGGCCTCGGACTCCGGACATCTGGCACCGATCAGCAGGCTCCGGACATCTGGCAATGATCGGCAGGATCCGGACATCAGGCAAGAAGGATAGGATCCGGACATCTGGAAGTGGTCGTCGGACATCGGACATCAGGCCATGGTCATCAGGCATAGGATCCGGACATCTGGCAGCGACCTGAAAAGGAACCCCAGCGGTCTGGTGCAAGCCCCGCCAGGCTCAACGGGAGCTGGCCGGGGATTGCACAGAGGCTGAGCACAGAGTAACAGAAACTCAGCACACACCGGACTCCTCCTTCCAAGATGAACTCAGGTTATATAGCAAGGATTCACAGTCACTGGCACAGGGTTCTGGACACAGCAGGATTTCAGGAACATAACACAGAGGACACAGTTCAGAAAGTCAGGTACAGGATGCGATCCAGGATCAGGGGTTCAGGTAATTAGACACAGCAGGAACAGGCCTGGATATACAGCCTCCAGGAACGGCGATCTGGGTAATCAGCCCCCAGCATAGGCGGAAACACAAGACACAATTCAGACATTCAGGTACCGGGTTTGATCCAGGATCAGGGAACAAGACACAGCAGGAACAGGGAATCAGCTCTCCAGAGCTGATCAACTTCAGAGCAGGAGCTGAACACACAACCACATACGGCTAGGTTCAGGGATTCAGTGTGGATTCAATGCGAAGCTCTGGCAACGCCCACTAGGGCTGGGGAACTTTATATATGAGCTGCTTCACAGCGATAGGCTGGAGCAGTAATTCTAGTAAACACCCAATCCACATAAAAGCAGGACAGGTGTGGGCCGCGCCCCCTATGCAGAGCCAGACAGCACAACACAGAGGGAACCCAACAATGGCTGCTGCCAACCACGCAGTAAGTCATGCACCACTGCAGAGGACTTCGCAAGCTACGGATGGCTTTCACAGCAAGTCAGGAACCGCACATGCGGGCGGTCATGCAAAGCAGCGGAGCCACTCACGCAAGTACAGGTACGCAGCAGAGCCGGGAACTGAGCAGCATCCATAGGTAACAGACAACAGTATCCCAGCTGGTTAGGGGGAAAGGAGCAAAAGGGTTAATGCAAAAAAAACATGCAAAGTAACGCTGGAAAACAAAGTACAGACAATACCAGCGTTACACCCTTTATGAGGTAGTAACGCTTCCATGGATCCTGGCGATTCTAACATTGTTTTTTCATGACAGATTGTACTTCATGTTAGTGGTAAAATTTCTTTGATATAACTTGCGTTTATTTGTGGAAAAAATGGAAATTTGGGGAAAAATTTGAAAATTTTGCAATTTTTCAACTTTGAATTTTCATGCCCATAAATCACAGAGCTATGGCACACAAAGTACTTTACAAGTAACATTTCCCTCATGTCTACTTTACATCAGCACAATTTTGGAACCAAAATTTTTTTTTGTTTCGAAGTTATAAGGGTTAAAAATTAACCAGCGATTTCTCATATTTAGAACACCATTTTTTGGGGGAGACCACATCACATTTGAAGTCACTTTGAGGGCTCTATATGATAGAAAAAAAACAAAAGTGACACCATTCTAAAAATTGCACACCTCAAGGTGCTCAAAACCACTTTCAAGAACTTTATTAACCCTTCAGGTGCTTCACAGGATTTTTTTGAATGTTTAAAAAAAATGAATATATAACTTTTTTTCACAAAAAAAATTATTTCAGGTCCAATTTTTTTATTTTCCCAAGGGTAACATTAAAAATTGGATGCCAAAAGTTATTGTGCAATTTGTCCTGAGTACGCTGATACCCAATGTGGGGGGAACCACTGTTTCGGTGCATGGCAGAGCACGGAAGGGAAGGAGCATCGTTTGAATTTTTCAATGTAAAATTGGCTGGAATTGAGATTGGACGCCATGTTGCATTTGGAGAGCCCCTGATGTATCTAAACAGTGGAAACCCCCCAATTCTAACTTCAACCCTAACCCCAACACACCCCTAACCCTAGCCCTAACCCTAATCCCAACCCTAACCCTAGCCCTAACCCTGACCCTAACCCTAATGGGAAAATGGAAATAAATAATTTTTTTTTAAACTTTATTATTTTTCCATAACTGAGGAGATGATAAAGGGGGTTTGATTTACTATTTATAGCGGGTTTTTATGTTTGGCAGCTGTCATATGCTAAAAGATGCTTTTTATTGCAAAAAATCATTTTTGCATCACCACATTTTGAGAGCTATAATTTTTCACAGAGTCATGTGAGGTCTTATTTTTTGAGAGACGAGTTGACATTTTTATTGATACCATTTTCGGGCACATGACATTTTTTGATCGCTTTTTATTCCGATTTTTGGGAGGCAGAATGAACAAAAACCAGCAATTCAGGAATTTCTTTTGGGGGGCCTTTATATGGTTACGCGTGTGGTAAAATTGATAAAGTGGTTTTATTCTTCGGGTCAGTACGATTACAGCGATACCTCATTTGTATCATTTTTTTATGTTTTGGCGCTTTTATACAATAAAAACAATTTTATTTAAAAAATTATTATTTTTGCATCGCTTTATTCTGCGTGCTATAACTTTTTTTTTTTCACTGATGATGCTGTATGGCGGCTCGTGTTTTGCGGGACAAGATGACGTTTTCAGGGGTACCATGATTATTTACATCCGTCTTTTTGATTGCGTGTTATTCCACTTTTTGTTCGGCGGTGTGATGATAAAGCATTTTTTTAAGGGGTTCACTAAAGGGGTTAACTAGTGGGACATTTTTATAGGGTGGGTCGTTACGGACACAGCGATACTAAATATGTGTACTTTTATTGTTATTTTTTATTTACATAAAGAAATGAATTTATTGGGGAATATTTTTTTTTCTTTATTTAGGACTTTTTTTAAATTATTTTCATACATGTTTATTTTATTTTTTTACTTTGTCCCAGGGTGGGACATTACTGTATAATGTCAGATCGCTGCTCTGACAGTTTGCACAGCACTCTGTCACACCAGCGATCTGACAGGCAGTGCAGGTGGCTTCTCAGCGCCTGCTGAGAGCAGGCGCTGAGAAGCCACCTTTCTACAGGACCTGGAAGGACCCCGTGGCCATCTTGGATCCAGCGTCCCGCAGGGAGGGGCCCTCGGAACAGCGCGATCACATAACGCTGTTCTGAGGGTCTCAGGGAAGCACACAGGGAGCCCCCTCCCTGCGCGATGCTTCCCTGTGCCACAGGAACACTGGAATCATGTTTGATCGCATTGTGCCGGGGGTTAACCCCTTCACCCCCAAGGGTGGTTTGCACGTTAATGACCGGGCCAATTTTTACAATTCTGACCACTGTCTCTTTATGAGGTTATAACTCTGGAACGCTTCAACGGATCTTCACGATTCTGAGATTGTTTTCTCGTGACATATTGTACTTCATGTTAGTGGTAAAATTTCTTCGATATAACTTGCGTTTATTTTTGAAAAAAACGCAAATATGGCGAAAATTTTAAAAATTTTGCAATTTTCAAACTTTGAATTTTTTTTTCCCTTAAAACAGAGAAATATGTCACACAAAATAGTTAAGAAATAACATTTCCCACATGTCTACTTTACATCAGCACAATTTTGGAACCAAAATTTTTCTTTGTTAGGAAATTAGAAGGGTTAAAAGTTGACCAGTGATTTCTCATTTTTACAACAAAATTTACAAAGCCATTTTTTTAGGGACCACCTCACATTTGAAGTCACTTTGACAGGTCTATATGGCAGAAAATACCCAAAAGTGACACCATTATAAAAACTGCACCCCTCAAGGTACTCAAAACTACATTCAAGAAGTTTATTAACCCTTCAGGTGCTTCACAGGAGCTGAAGCAACGTGGATGGAAAAAATTATTATTTAACTTTTTAGCCACAAAAATGATCTTTTACAAACTTTTTTTTTTTTTCACAAGGGTAAAAGGAGAAAATGGACAGATAAAGTTGTTGTGCAATTTCTCCTGAGTACGCCAATACCCCATATGTGGGGGAAAACCACTGTTTGGGCACACGGCAGAGCTCGTAAGGGAAGGAGCGCCGTTTGACTTTTTCAAACTAAAATTGGCTGGAATTGAGATTGGACGCCATGTCGTGTTTGGAGAGCCCCTGATACGCCTAAACAGTGGAAACCCCCCACAAGTGACACCATTTTGGAAACTAGACCCCCTAAGGAACTTATCTAGATCTGTTGTGAGCACTTTGAACCCTAAAGTGTTTCACAAAAGTTTATAATGCCTGGGTGTGAAAAAAAAAAAAAACAATTTTCCACAAAAATGATTTTTTAGTCCCAAATTTTTGATTTTTCCCAAGGAAATTGGACCCCAAAACTTGTTGTCCAATTTGTCCTGAGTACGCTGATACCCATATGTGGGGGGGGGGAACTGTTTGGGCGCACGGCAGGGCTTGGAAAAGAAGCAGTAACGTTTTGGAATGCAAACATTGATGGGGGTCATGTTCCGTTTGTAGTGCCCCAGATGAGCCTAAACAGTGGAAACCCCCCACAAGTGACCCCATTTTGGAAGCTAGACCCCCTAAGGAACTTATCTAGATCTTTGGTGAGCACTTTGAACCCCCAAGTGCTTCACACAAGTTTATAATGCCCGGGCATGAAAATAAAAAATCCTATTTTTTTCCCACAAAAATTATCTCTTAGTCACTAATTTTTTATTTTCCCATAGGTAACAGGAGAAATTGGACCACAAAATTTGTTGTCCAATTTGTCCTGAGTACGCTGATACCCCATATGTGGGGGGGAACCACTGTTTGGGCGCATGGCAGAGCTCGGAATGGAAGGAGCACTATTTGACTTTTTCCAACCAAAATTGGCTGGAATTGAGATTGGACGCCATGTTGCATTTGGAGAGCCCCTGATGTGCCTAAACAGTGGAAACCCCCCACAAGTGACCCCATTTGGGAAACTAGACCCCCTAAGGAACTTATCTAGATCTTTGGTGAGCAATTTGAACCCCCAAGTGCTTCACACAAGTTTATAACGTAGAGCCGTAAAATTTAAAAATTATATTTTTTCCACAAAATTGATCTTTTACACCCAATTTTTATTTTCCCAAGGGAAACAAGACTCCAAAAGTTATTGTGCAATTTGTCCTGAGTGCGCTGATACCCCATATGTGGGGGTAAACCACTGTTTGGGTGCATGGCAGAGTTTGGAAGGGAAAGGAGCGCCGTTTGACTTTTTCAACGCAGAATTGGCTGGATGCCATGTCGTGTTTGGAGAGCTCCTGATCTGCCTAAACAGTGGAAACCCCCCACAAATGACACCATTTTGGAAACTAGACCCCTCAAGGAACTTATCTAGATGTGTGGTGAGCACTTTGAACCCCAAAGTGCTTCACAGAAGTTTATAACGTACAGCCGTAAAATAAAAAAATTCTTTTTTTTTTTTACAAAAATGATTTTTTAGCCCCCAATATTTTATTTTCACAAGGGTAGCAGGAGAAATTGGACCCCAAAAGTTGTTGTCCAATTTGTCCTGAGTATGCTGATACCCAATATGTTGGAGTAAACTACTGTATGGGCGCACGTCGGGGCTCGGAAGGGAAGTAGTGACGTTTTGGATTGCAGACTTTGATGGAATGGTCTGGGGGAGTCATGTCGCATTTGGAGAGCCCCTGATGCGCCTAAACAGTGGAAACCCCCCACAAGTGACCCCATTTTGGAAAATAGACCCCACAAGGAACTTATCTAGATGTGTGGTGAGCACTTTGAACCCCGAAGTGCTTCAAGAAGTTTATAACGTACAGCCGTAAAAATAAAAAATCCTTTTTTTTTTACAAAAATGATTTTTTCGCCCCCAATATTTTATTTTCACAAGGGTAACAGGAGAAATTGGACCCCAAAAGTTGTTGTCCAATTTGTCCTGAGTACGCTGATATCCAATATGTGGGAGTAAACTACTGTATGGGCGCACGTCGGGGCTCGGAAGGGAAGTAGTGACGTTTTGGATTGCAGACTTTGATGGAATGGTCTGGGGGCGTCATGTCGCATTTGGAGAACCCCTGATGCGCCTAAACAGTGGAAACCCCCCACAAGTGACCCCATTTTGGAAAATAGACCCCACAAGGAACTTATCTAGATGTGTGGTGAGCACTTTGAACCCCGAAGTGCTTCACAGAAGTTTATAACGTACAGCCGTAAAAAAAAAAATCCCTTTTTTTTTTACAAAAATGATTTTTTCGCCCCCAATATTTTATTTTCACAAGGGTAACAGGAGAAATTGGACCCCAAAAGTTGTTGTCCAAATTGTCCTGAGTACGCTGATACCCAATATGTGGGAGAAAACTACTGTATGGGCACACGTCGGGGCTCGGAAGGGAAGTAGTGACGTTTTGGATTGCAGACTTTGATGGAATGGTCTGGGGGCGTCATGTCGCATTTGGAGAGCCCCTGATGCGCCTAAACAGTGGAAACCCCCCACAAGTGACCCCATTTTGGAAAATAGACCCCACAAGGAACTTATCTAGAAGTGTGGTGAGCGCTATGAAGCCCCAAGTACTTCACAGAAGTTTTATAACATACAGTCGTAAAAACAAAAAAAATCATTTTTTTTTTTACAAAAATGATTTTGTCGCCCCCAGTTTTTTATTTTCCCAAGGGTAACAGGAGAAATAGGCCAAATTGCACAATAACTCTTGTGGTCCAGAGTACGCTGATACCCCATATGTGGGGTAAACTACTGTTTGGGCGCATGACAGAGCTCAGAAGTGAAGGAACACCATTTGACTTTTTCAACGCAGAATTGGCTGGAATTGAGATCAGACGCCATATCACATTTCGAGAGCCCCTGATGTGCCTAAACAGCAGAAACCCCCCAATTCTAACTCCAACCCTAACCCCAAACACCAATAACCCTAGTCCCAACCCTAACCACAAACCTAACCCTAACACACCCATAACCCTAATCCCAACCCTAATCCTAACGTTAGCGCCAACCCTAACCCTAATACTAACGTTAGCGCCAACCCTAACCCTAACTTTAGCCGCAACCCTAACCCTAACGGGAAAATGGAAATAAATACATTTTTTTAATTTTATTATTTTTCCCTAACTAAGGGGGTGATAAAGGGGGGTTTGATTTACTATTTATAGCGGGTTTTTGTGAGTGGCAGCTGTCACGCTAAAAGACGCTTTTTATTGCAAAAAATAGTTTTTTGCATCACCACATTTTGAGAGCTATAATTTTTGCATATTTTGGCCCACAGAGTCATGTGAGGTCTTATTTTTTGCGGGACGAGTTGACGTTTTTATTTGTACCATTTTTGAGCACGTGACATTTTTTGATCGCTTTTTATTTCGATTTTTGGGTGGTTAGAATGAACAAAAATCAGCAATTCATGAATTTCTTTTGGGGAGGCGTTTATACCGTTCCGCGTGTGGTAAAATTGATAAAGCAGTTTTATTCTTCGGGTCAGTACGATTACGGTGATACCTCATTTATATCATTTTTTTCATGTTTTGACGCTTTTATAGAATGAAAACAATTTTATATAAAAAATCATTATTTTTGCATCGCTTTATTCTGCGAGCTATAACTTTTTTATTTTTTCGCTCATGATGCTGTGTGATGGCTCGTTTTTTTGCGGGACAAGATGACGTTTTCAGTGGTACCATGTTTATTTATATCGGTCTTTTTGATCGCGTGTTATTTCACTTTTTGTTCGGCGGTATGATGATAAAGCATTGATTTTTTGCTTCGTTTTTTTTTTTTTTTTTAAGGGGTTCACTAAAGGGGTTAACTAGTGGGACAGTTTTATAGGGGGGGTCGTTACGGACGCGGCGATACCAAATATGTGTACTTTTATTGTTTTGTTTTTTTTATTTACAGGAAAAAATGAATTTATTGGGAATATTTTTTTTTTTTTTATGATTTTTTTTTACACTTTTTATTTTTACTTTTTTTACTTTGTCCCAGGGTGGGACATCACAGTATTTTATCATATCGCTGGTGTGACAGTGTGCACAGCACTCTGTTACACCAGCGATCGCTCTGGCATCGCTGCAGGCTTCCCCAGCGCCTGCTCTCAGCAGGCACTGAGGAAGCCGCCTCCCTGCAGGACCCCGGCGCCATCTTGGATCCGGGGACCTGGAGGGAGGACGGACCCTCGGAACAGCGCGACACATCGCGCTGCTCTGAGGGTCTCAGGGGAGCGCGCAGGGAGCCCCCTGCCTGCGCGATCCTCCCCTGTGCCCCGGGTACACCGCGATCATGTTTGATCGCGGTGTGCTAGGGGTTAATGTGCCGGGAGCGGTCCGTGACCGCTCCTGACACACAGTCACGGTGGCAGCTGTGATAATCAGCTGACACCCGGCGGCGATCAGCTGCGCTCCCCCGGGAGCGCAGCTGATCGCCCATGACGTACTATTCCGTCCATGGGAATTAGCTCCAGGGTCACATGGACGGAATAGTACGTCTGATGGCAGAGAGGGGTTAATGTGCCGGGAGCTGTCTGTGACCGCTCCTGGCACACAGTGCTGGGTGTCAGCTGTGATAATCAGCTGACACCCGGCCGTGATCAGTTGCGCTCCCCCCGTGAGCGCAGCTGATCGCATATGACGTACTATCCCGTCCACGGTCATACGGGCTCAGGTCACCTGGATAGGATAGTACGTCAGATGTCAGAAAGGGTTAAGCTTCACATATAGTCACAGTGACTATCTAGAATGATAGGCAGTGTTTATAAAAAAAAAAATATACAAAAGATGTTTCAATGGGGACAAAACAATACAGCTCATACAATTACATAAAATTTAAGGAGAAACAAAAATAAACTTACTGCACTGGCCACAGACTACAGAGATTAATTGGCTTAGCGAAGGAGAGCACTTCGATTGGAAATGTACAGTGAACGTGAATCTTGCATATACTGATATGTATCTCTCTGTAGGAACCCAGATAATCATTCGCCTTTTATCAGCACCTAAGTTACACCCACTCACCTCACCTTGATGACTCATAACAAGGCTGGTCCTGGGATGTGACTTCAGATTCAGAAGATTATGAGATTTTCTCCCCTGGGGATCACAGGCAAGATATAATACAGTCACATTTTTTCATCTTGATTTTACAGTTACCTAATGACCAAACTTGATCCTGTTCACATCATCTTATTCAGGCGATTATATAATTGGAAAGATTCTAGTCAATGAACGGCGAATTGAGTGAGTACGTCACATCTATACCCTATCTACGACTCTGAAAATCTATGTTATAAATATCGGGTCGATACAAACCCTCTGTGTAAGGGTAGTTAGTGCAGTCTTACAAAATTTGACCAGGTCATATATGTCTCTCATAGTGGGCTCCCCTACTACAGGCTCCTCCATTGCCTCTTGCTCCACTCTTCTCCTTTTCCCACCATTCTTCCTCCCCCTCTGGCGCCTCATGTACTATATCATCCTCCAGATCTTCTCCTTCCTCTTCTCCCCGATCTCCTCCTCTCCCCCCTTCAGCCATTTCCTTTACTGCTCCATCCACCCATGTAAACCTCTCAAGCTTGGCAGCAATTTCAAGCTTCATGAATAGGCAGCATTTGCAGCGCCGGTCTTCTTTGCAGCCTCCACGCTTTCAGCGCCATCATGAGCCTGGCTCCTCTCTCCAGCTCCCGCGTCCCTCTGCCGTCTCCTCACCATTCCCGTGGTTCTCTGCAACACCGCACATCAGGGCCTGCCTCCGCCACAGTCAGCTACTAGTGTAAGATACTGCAGGTACGGGGGATGTCACCACGGATGTGAGGCAGACCAAGAGTTAAAGGTTTATTTAACAATTCAAAACACTCCACCCAGGGAGGAGCAGATGAGGGGTTAAATGCAACAAGCAAAGGGCTAAACAGTCTTTCAAGAAAATAAACAAAGGCAGAAAAACACTTATCAGTCTGAAGAAGGCTTGATTAAAGGGTCTAAAGGCATTGTTACACTTAGCGATCGCACCAGCGATCACGACAACGACACGACCTGGCAAGATTGCTAGTGCGATCGCTATGTGGTCGCTAGTTAGCTTCCAAACACAAAGATCTCATCAGAGATCAGCGATCTGTATAACGACCTCTGCGGTTGTTGGGAAAACCTAGTCCAGCCTGCGCCGCTGGTAAAGTCTTCATAAAGGTGTCACACTCAGCGATTCAGGCTCACCAGCGGGACACCAACGACCAAAAAACGGCTCAGAACTTCATAAGCGATCAACGACATCTCAGCAGGGGCCACATCGCTGCTACATGTCACACACAGCAAAGTCGCTAACGAGATCGCTACTGCGTCATAAAAATAGAAAATAAAACGCTGCAAATACGAACAGAAATTTATGGATCATATGCATAACACTTCAGGATTGTCATTGCATTACCTTGCTTTAGTATTTCATTGCGTTTTTGGAGCATTTCCGCGTGTAAAAAAATGCTGCGAAAACGCATTAAAAACTCATCGTGTGCACATAGCCTTATTGATTAAAGTACAGTTGTGCTCAAAGGTTTACATATCACAGCAGAATTTTTGCTTTCTTGGCCTTTTTTCAGAGAATATGAATGATAACACCAAAACTTTTTATCCACTCATGGTTAGTAGAGTTGAGCGAAACAGGTCTGTCAGATTCAAAAGTCGCTGACTTTCGCCAAAGCTGGGTTTCGTTGGCCGAAACACGACCATAGCGTGCAGTCGGCCATGCGGTCGGCAAAACGAGCGCCAAAGTCGATTTTCCCAGAATGCTTTCAGGCGCCATTTTTCAGCCAATGAGCAAGGACGTACACTGTGGGCAACGAGATGACATGGACAGCGTCCACCAGCATCTTAGAGAAGGGCATTGCAGTGATTGGCTTGCTTTGGGGGGCGTCATAGTGTCTATAAAAGCCCTGACCGCAGACCGCCATTTCACTTCTGCCGATCTTAACAGTAGGGAGAGGTTGCTGACGCTGTTTATCAATAGGGAGAGAGTTAGGGCTGGAAAGAGAAGTTCTTACTGTATGTGCTTGTGCTGATAGCAATTGTGCTGTACAGTTAGTGTGCAGTGACAGGGGAGGGTTTTCTTGTGTGCAGCAGCTGCCTGATAGCTGTATTGCTGTGTGTACACTGCTGTGCAGACTGCTTTTTACACAGCACTGATACTTTTATTCTTTTTTTCTGCACAGTTACCAACTGTTCATTTTTTCCCACACCGTATAGAACTGTACGCACCTCATACACTACCGTGTACTGGCTGGTATCACGGCCAAATACATGCTGACTATCTGTGTGTGACTCTGGAAATAAATACGGAGATTGAAATTGTCCCCTAAACTGTATACAGTTGTACGCTTTTGATACAGTACCGTATATCTGCTCTTTGTATTACGGTCAAATCCATACTGAGAGAGCGTCTGTGTGTGACTCCGGAAATATATACAGAGATTGACATTTTCCCCTACACCATATACAGCTGTCCGCTTCTGATACAGTACCGTATATCTGCTCTTTGTATTACAGTCAAATCCATACTGAGTGAGCGTCTGTGTGTGACTCCGGAAATATATACGCTGATTTAAATTTTCCCCTACACCATATACAGCTGTCCGCTTCTGATACAGTACTGTATATCTGCTCTTTGTATTACGGTCAAATCCATACTGAGAGAGCGTCTGTATGTGACTCCAGAAATATATACGGAGATTGAAATTTTGCCCTACACCGTATACAGCTGTCTGCTTCTGATACAGTACCGTATATCTGCTCTTTGTATTACGGTCAAATCCATACTGAGACAGCGTCTGTGTGTGACTCCGGAAATATATACGGAGATTTAAATTTTTCCCTACACCGTATACAGCTGTTCACTCCTGATACAGTACCATATATCTGCTGGTATTTTTGGTACATTTTCCCAAACATGAGGAAGTATGGTGGAAGAGGCCACGGACGTGGGTGGGGGGGCCAGCTGGAACTGATGGTGGTGCATCTGCTGGTAGTGCCAAAAGCATAATAGCACCTAAGGCAGGAGGTGTTGAGCCTGCGTCATCGTCTGGCTCCAGAAGGCCAGTAAGGCTCTCTTTTCTGGGAGTAGGTAAACCGCTATTAAAGCCGGAGCATCAGGAACAGGTTTTGGCTTACATTGCCGAAACAGCCTCTAGCTCTATCGCCTCCTCTTCTGAAGTTTCAAAAAATGCAAGCACTGAGTCGTCAGTGCAGGCTCCTGGTCAGGAACAACACCTTTCCTTGTGTCCTTCACTCCCACCACAAGTGAAGGATAAGGCAGGCCACACTTCAGATTACTCCCTGGAGCTCTTTTTACATACCATGAATGGGTTATCAAGTCAAATACTGAATTCCCCAGTCCAAGATGAATATGACATATAGTGCACTGATGCACAGCCACTGCTATATGATTCTGCTGGTACATTCACCCAGAGCACTACATTGTCCTCGCAGTCTACTGAGCCAGAATCTGACCCTGATGAAACTCAGGTGCCCCTTCCCACATACTATACCACCTTACACGGTGACACAGAGGAAGGCGCAGATGAAATTGAAGAGGAGGTGATGGATGACTCTGTTGTTGACCCGGATTGGCATCCATTGGGGGAAGAGGGTGCCGCTGACAATAGCTCAGAAGAGGAGGAGGATCCGCAGCAGGCACCGACATCGCAGCTGCGGTCATCTGGCAGGCCCGTAGCAGTCCGAAAACGTGTTAAAAAAAACAAAAAGAGTTGCAGGACAGCTTGGCCAGATGGTCAAATTAGCACAGCGTGCAAGCCCTGAAAATTTATCACATAGTGGGAAGAGTGCAGTGTGACACTTTTTTGACCAAAATCCTATTGATGAGGCAAAGGTTATTTGTAAGAAGTGCCGAGGGAAAAATCTCTGAAAATTGAATACCAGTTGCATGCTTAGACATTTAAACACCATGCACTTGCAAGCGTGGACAGACTACAAAACCTCACTGGCTTTGAACGCCTGCATTGCCAAACTGATCTCATTAGAGATGATGCCCTTCTGTTTGGTTAAAGCGCAGCGTTCCGAGAGCTCATGGCCTATGCTGTCCCACACTATGACCTACCCAGTCGGCACTTCTTTTCTAGAAAAGCCATCCCTGCCCTCCACCTGCATGTGAAAGACCGCATTGTCCATGCACTCAAACAATCAGTGAGTGGAAAGTTGCACCTCACAACAGATGCATAGGCCAGTAGACATGACCAGGGCCTTTACATGTCCATCACTGCGCACTGGGTTAATGTTGTGGATGCAGGGTCCACAGGGGACATTGGCGGTGGACAGTGCTGCCTAGCCCACGGTATAGGCAACAGTTTGCTGTAGGCGTTCGACCCTCCTCCTCCTCCAGAAGCGAAACTCGTCGACAGAGCACAGTCGCATGAGCATTCCATCCGCAGCTGCCAGTGTTATACACGAGGTGTCCCACTATCGAGCAGGTAGTGGTAAGCGTCAGCAGGCTGTTTTAAAGATGATGTCTTTGGGCGACAACAGACACACCGCGGAGGTACTGGCCGACTACTTGCAGTGAGAAACTGAGTCATGGCTGGGCAGTCTACATCTTGAGCCAGGCAAGGTAGTCAGTGATAACGGATGTAATTTTGTGGTGGCCATAGCCCTGGCAAAACTTAGACACATACCTTGCCTGGCTCACACCTTGAACCTGGTGGTGCAGTGCTTCATAAATAAATATCTGGAGTTACCAGCCCTGCTCCATAAGGTGCGAAGACTGTGCTTGCACATCCGTTGCTCGCCCGTACACTCCAGTCGCATGCAGAGGCTGCAGCGATCGCTCCACCTCCCCAAGCACCGCCTAATCATAGACGTTGCAACAAGGTGGAACTCCACCATGCACATGGTTGAGAGGCTGTGCGAACAGAGGCAGGCTGTAATGCATTTGTGGGAGGATACACAGGCAGGCAGTTTGAGGGCAGACATCGAGTTGTCGGTTGTGCAGTGGTCAAAGCTGAAAGACCTCTGTAAAGTCCTTCAGTGTTTGGAGGAATGCACACGGCTGGTAAGCGCAGACGACGCCATCATAAGCATGAGCATCCCACTTATGCGTCTGCTCATGCAAACTTTGACGCACATTAAGTATCAGGCATCTGCAGCGGAGGATGAAGAGGAAGAGGAGGAGGGAAGCCTTGATGACAGTCAGCCATTGTCTGCTCAGGGAACTATCCTGGACGAGGTGGAGGAAGAGGAGGAGGAGGATGAGGGGGATGATTATTTTGGGGAGGAGGATGCTTCTCAGGGGGCAAGAGAAAATGTTGGCTTGCCAAGGTCAGGTACAGGGTTTGTGCATGACTGGAGGGATGTGGATTTGGCAGAAAGTGCTCCTCCACCCACCACTGGCAGTGCATCATTGACACCTGGAACATTGGCCCACATGTGTGATTATGTCTTGCAGCGGTGCAGGTTCTACCATGAGCCGTACTGGGCCAAATGGAAGAGGTGTTTGTGGTGCACACAGCCGAAGTGGCATTGGAGACAGGGGTTTCATGACCATGTTGTGGTCTGATTTCTCGAGTAATGCTCACACGACTGGTAATACTGAATCGATTGCAACAGACAGGAGACAACAGTTGTCAACTATGGTTCAAAATTACCTCTCCTCCCCTATCGATGTTTTTCCTCACAGTTCATTCCCCATTGACTACTGGGCCTGTAAACTGGACACCTGGCCTGAATTGGCACAATATGCCTTACAGGAGCTCGCTTTCCCTGCTGGTAGTGTGCTATCAGAAAGAGTCTTCAGTGCTGCTGGATCAATCCTGACAGAAAGAAGAACTCGGCTGTCGACCCAAATCCTTTGAACCAGGCCTGGGTTTCAAAGGATTTTGTACCACCTTCCCCTGATGACACATAGGTTGCCACCAAAATGGCTCGCTTTTTCTTCCTCTTCCTTTGACTTCTCCAATTCCTCCATTTGCAGCTGCTGACCGTCCAGCCTACACAACATATGCCAGTTTTTCCACCTCCCTAACTGGATTTTACCCCCCCAGGGCCGGCGTCAGCACCTGGAGCACCCAGGCAAGTGCCAGGGCCCTGAGCAGGTGGAGGGGCCCAGTCTCCGTCAGAGACACCGGCGTACTATGAGGGGCCCTGTGCCAGTTCACAGCGCTCACGAGTGTGCCCCCCTGCTTGCTCAGGGCCCCAGCACTTGCAATAACTACCTCTCCCTGCTCCACCGCTGTGACGTCTTCCGCGTTTCCTGGCGGTGATATTCAGGTCAGAGAGCGCGATGACGTCACGTCTGTGCTCCCTCTACCTGAACAGTCACAGTGCAGAGAGCTGGAAGAAGGCGACGCTGAGGAGTCCAGAGTAGAGCAGTGCCCAGCGAGGAGAGGTATTTCATTTTTTTTTAATGTTTGGAGCAATATATGGGGACGGGGAGCATTATACACTGGAGAATTATATATGGGGCCCATCATACACTTGAGCAATATTGATATGGCCCATTATACACTGTAGCAGTATATAAAGTACAGACCAAAAGTTTGGACACACCGTCTCATTTAAAGATTTTTCTATATTTTCATCACTATAAAAATTGTACATTCACACTGAATGCATCAAAACTATAAATTAACACATGTGGAATTATATACTTAACAAAAAAGTGTGAAACAACTGAAAATATGTCTTATATATTAGGTTCTTCAAAGTAGCCACCTTTTGCTTTGATGACTGCTTTGCACCCTCTTGGCATTCTCTTGATGAGCTTCAAGAGGTAGTCACCGGAAATGGTTTTCCAACAATCTTGAAGGAGTTCCCAGAGATGCTTAGCACTTGATGTCCCTTTTGCCTTCACTCTGCGGTCCAGCTCACCCCAAACCATCTCGATTGGGTTCAGGTCTGGTGACTGTGGAGGCCAGGTCATCTGGGCATAGCACCCAATCACTCTCCTTCTTGGTCAAATAACCCTTACACAGCCTGGAGGTGTGTTTGGGTCATTGTCCTGTTGAAAAATAAATGATGGTCCAACTAAACGCAAACCTGATGGAATAGCATGCTGCTGCAAGATGCTGTGGTAGCCATGCTGCTTCAGTATGCCTTCAGTTTTGAATAAATCCCCAACAGTGTCACCAGCAAAGCACCCCCACACCATTACACCTCCTCCTCCATGCTTCACGGTGGGAACCAGGCATGCAGAGTCCATCCGTTCACCTTTTCTGCGTCGTACAAAAACAAGGTGGTTGGAACCAAAGATCTCAAATTTGAACTCATCAGACCAAAGCACAGATTTCCACTGGTCTAATGTCCATTCCTTGTGTTCTTTAGCCCAAACAAGTCTCTTCTGCTTGTTGCCTGTCCTTAGCAGTGGTTTCCTAGCAGCTATTTTACCATGAAGGCCTGCTGCACAAAGTCTCCTCTTAACAGTTGTTGTAGAGATGTGTCTGCTGCTAGAACTCTGTGTGACATTGACCTGGTATCTAATCTGAGCTGCTGTAAACCTGTGATTTCTGAGGCTGGTGACTCGGATAAACTTATCCTCAGAAGCAGAGGTGACTCTTGGTCTTCCTTTCCTGGGCGGTCCTCATGTGAGCCAGTTTCTTTGTAGCGCTTGATGGTTTTTGCAACTGCACTTGGGGACACTTTCAAAGTTTTCCCATTTTTCGGACTGACTGACCTTCATTTCTTAACCCCTTCACCCCCAAGGGTGGTTTGCACGTTAATGACCGGGCCAATTTTTACAATTCTGACCACTGTCTCTTTATGAGGTTATAACTCTGGAACGCTTCAACGGATCTTCGCGATTCTGAGACTGTTTTCTCGTGACATATTGTACTTCATGTTAGTGGTAAAATTCTTCGATATAGCTTGCGTTTATTTTTGAAAAAAATGCAATTATGGCGAAAATTTTTAAAATTTTGCAATTTTCAAACTTTGAATTTTTATTCCCTTAAAACAGAGAAATATATCACACAAAATAGTTAAGAAATAACATTTCCCACATGTCTACTTTACATCAGCACAATTTTGGAACCAAAATTTTTTTTTGTTAGGAAGTTATAAGGGTTAAAAGTTGACCAGCGATTTCTCATTTTTACAGCAAAATTTACAAAGCCATTTTTTTTAGGGACCACCTCACATTTGAAGTCACTTTGAGGGGTCTATATGGCAGAAAATACCCAAAAGTGACACCATTCTAAAAACTGCACCCCTCAAGGTACTCAAAACCACATTCAAGAAGTTTATTAACCCTTCAGGTGCTTCACAGTAACTAAAGCAACATGGAAGGAAAAAATGAATATTTTACTTTTTAGCCACAAAAATTATCTTTTACAAACTTTTTTTTATTTTCACAAGGGTAAAAGGAGAAAATGGACAGATAAAGTTGTTATGCAATTTCTCTTGAGTACGCCAATACCCCATATGTGGAGGAAAACCACTGTTTGGGCACACGGCAGAGCTCGTAAGGGAAGGAGCGACATTTGACTTTTTCAAACTAAAATTGGCTGGAATTTAGATTGGATGCCATGTCGCGTTTGGAGAGCCCCTGATGCACCTAAACAGTGGAAACCCCCCACAAGTGACACCATTTTGGAAACTAGACCCCCTAAGGTACTTATCTAGATCTGTTGTGAGCACTTTGAACCTCAAGTGTTTCACAAAAGTTTGTAAAGGCTGGGTCCAAATTTTTGAATTTTCCCAAGAAAAATTGGACCCAAAAGTTGTTGTCCAATTTGTCCTGAGTACGCTGATACCCATATGTGGGGGGGGGGGGAACTGTTTGGGCGCACGGCAGGGCTTGGAAAGGAAGTAGTAACGTTTTGGAATGCAGACGTTAATGGGGGTCATGTTACGTTTGCAGTGCCCTAGATGAGCCTAAACAGTGGAAACCCCCACAAGTGACCCCTTTTTGGAAACTAGACCCCCTAAGGAACTTATCTAGATCTTTGGTGAGCACTTTGAACCCCCAAGTGCTTCACACAAGTTTATAATGCCGGCATGAAAATAAAAAATCCTATTTTTTTCCCACAAAAATTATCTTTTAGTCACTAATTTTTTATTTTCCCAAGGGTAACAGGAGAAATTGGACCACATAAGTTGTTGTACAATTTTTTACTGAGTACGCTGATATCCCATATGTAGGGGGGAATCACTGTTTGGGCGCACGGCAGAGCTCGGAATGGAAGGAGCACCATTTGACTTTTTCCAACCAAAATTGGCTGGAATTGAGTTTGGATGCCATGTTTCATTTGGAGAGCCCCTGATGTGCCTAAACAGTGGAAACCCCCACAAATGACCCATTTGGGAAACTAGACCCCCTAAGGAACTTATCTAGATTTTTGATGAGCAATTTGAACCCCCAAGTGCTTCACACAAGTTTATAACGTAGAGCCGTAAAATTTAAAAATCATATTTTTTTCCAAAAAAATGATCTTTTCACCCCAATTTTATTTTTCCCAGGGTAACAAGACTCCAAAAGTTATTGTGCAATTTGTCCTGAGTGCGCTGATACCCCATATGTGGGGTAAACCACTGTTTGGGTGCATGGCAGAGTTTGGAAGGGAAGGAGCGCCGTCTGACTTTTTCAACGCAGAATTGGCTGGACGCCATGTCGTGTTTGGAGAGCTCCTGATCTGCCTAAACAGTGGAAACCCCATAAATGACACCATTTTGGAAACTAGACCCCTCAAGGAACTTATCTAGATGTGTGGTGAGAACTTTGAACCCCAGGTGTTTCACTAAAGTTTATAACGTACAGCCGTAAAATAAAAAATCTTTTTTTTTTTTTACAAAAATGATTTTTTCGCCCCAATATTTTATTTTCACAAGGGTAACAGAAGAAATTGGAACCCAAATGTTGTTGTGTCCAATTTGTCCTGAGTACGCTGATTTACCCCAATTATGTGGGGAGAAAAAAAACTACTGTATGGCACACGTCGGGGCTCGGAAGGAAGAAAATTAGTGACGTTTTAGGATTGCATGACTTTGATGGAATGGTCTGGGGGCGTCATTATCTAGGTGTGTGGTGAGCGCTATGAAGCCCCAAGTGCTTCACAGAAGTTATAATGTACAGCCGAAAAACAAAAAAATATTTTTTTTTGTACAAAAATGATATTTTCGCCCCAGTTTTTTATTTTCCCAAGGGTAACAGAAGAAATAGGACAAATTGCACAATAACTCTTGGGGTCCAGAGTACGCTGATACCCCATATGTGGGGATAAACTACTGTTTGGACGCATGGCAGAGCTCAGAAGTGAAGGAGCACCGTTTGACTTTTTCAACGCAGAATTGGCTGGAATTGAGATCAGATGCCATGTCACATTTGGAGAGCCCCTGATGTGCCTAAACAGCGGAAACCCCCAATTCTAACTCCAACCCTAACCCCAACACACCCTAACCCTAGTCCCAACCCTAACCACAAACCTAACCCTAACACACCCTAATCCCAACCCTAACCCTAATCCTAACTTTAGCGCCAACCCTAACCCTAACTTTAGCCGCAACCCTAACCCTAACCCTTATGGGAAAATGGAAATAAATACATTTTTTTAATTTTATTATTTTTCCTAACTAAGGGGTGATAAAGGGGGTTTGATTTACTATTTATAGCGGGGTTTTTATGTTTGGCAGCTGTCACGCTAAAAAGACGCTTTTTATTGCAAAAATAGTTTTTTGCATCGCCACATTTTGAGAGCTATAATTTTTGCATATTTTGGCCCACAGAGTCATGTGAGGTCTTATTTTTTGCGGGACGAGGTGAAGTTTTTATTGGTACCATTTTTGAGCAGGTGACATTTTTTGATCGCTTTTTATTTCGATTTTTGGGAGGTTAGAATGAACAAAAATCAGCAATTCATGAATTTCTTTTGGGGGAGGCGTTTTTTATTGTTCCACGTGTGGTAAAATTGATAAAGCAGTTTTATTCTTCGGGTCAGTACGATTATGGCGATACCTCATTTATATCATTTTTTATGTTTTGGCGCTTTTATAGAATAAAAACAATTTTATATAAAAAATAATTATTTTTGCATCGCTTTATTCTGCGAGCTATAACTTTTTTATTTTTTCGCTGATGATGCTGTATGGCAGCTCGTTTTTTGCGGGACAAGATGACATTTTCAGCGGTATCATGTTTATTTATATCGGTCTTTTTGATCGCGCGTTATTCCACTTTTTGTTCGGCGGTATGATGATAAAGCATTGATTTTTTGCTTCGTTTTTTTTTTTTTTTTTAAGGGGTTCACTAAAGGGGTTAACTAGTGAGGCAGTTTTATAGGGGGGGTCGTTACGGACGCGGCGATACCAAATATGTGTACTTTTATTGTTTTATTTTTTTTATTTACAGGAAGAAATGAATTTATTGGGGAATATTTTTTTTTTTATTTATTTATTTTGGATTTTTTTTTATAACATGTTTATTTTTATTTTTTTAACTTTTTACTTTGTCCCAGGGTGGGAATTCACTGTATTTTATCATATCGCTGGTGTGACAGTGTGCACAGCACACTGTCACACCAGCGATCGCTCAGGCAGTGCAGCAGGCTTCTCAGTGCCTGCTCTCAGCAGGCACTGAGGAAGCCGCCTCCCTCCAGGACCCCGGCGCCATCTTGGATCCGGGTCCTGGGAGGGAGGAAGCCCTCAGAACAGCGCGATCACATCGCGCTGATCTGAGGGTCTCAGGGGGCGCGCAGGGAGCCCCACCTGCGCGATCCTCCCTGTGCCCCCAGTACACCGCGATCAGCTGACACCCGGCGGCGATTAGCTGCGCTCCCCTCAGGAGCGCAGCTGATCGCCTATGACGTACTATTCCGTCCATGGGCAGAATGGCACGGGTTTTATGGACGGGATAGTACGTCTAATGTCAGAGAGGGGTTAAAGTAATGATGGCCATTCGTTTTTCTTTACTTAGCTGCTTTTTTCTTGCCATAATACAAATTCTAACAGTCTATTCAGTAGGACTATCAGCTGTGTATCCACTAGACTTCTGCACAACACAACTGATGGTCCCAACCCCATTTATAAGGCCAGAAACCCCTCTTATTAAACCTGACAGGGCACAACCGTGAAGTGAAAACCATTTCCGGTGACTACCTCTTGAAGCTCATCAAGAGAATGCCAAGAGTGTGCAAAGCAGTCATCAAAGCAAAAGGTGGCTACTTTGAAGAACCTAGAATATAAGACATAATTTCAGTTGTTACACACTTTTTTGATAAGTATATAATTCCACATGTGTTAATTCATTGTTTTGATTCCTTCAGTGTGAATGTACAATTTTCATAGTCATGAAAATACAGAAAAATCTTTAAATGAGAAGGTGTGTCCAAACTTTGGTCTGTACTGTATTGGGCTCATCATACACTGGAGCATTATAAATGGGGCCTATATACACTGGAGCATCATATACAGGGCCCATTATATTTGGAACATTATATATGGGGACCATTATATTTGGAGCATTATATGTGGCTCATCATACACTGGAGCATTATATATGGGGCCCATCATATACTAGAGCATCATATGGGGTTCATTATTTATGGGCCATCATATAAGGCCCTTTATATATGGAGCATCGTATGGAGCACATATGGGGCCTATTCTATATGTTGCATTATATGGAGCCCATTCTGTATGGAGCAATATATGGGGCTCATTATTCTGTATAGAGCAATATATGGGGCTAATTATTCTGTATGGCGCATTATGTGGTGCCCATAATACTGTATGGTTTAATATACTGTCCGGTTTTTGAGCTATTGTAGAATTTACAATAGATATCACTCATGTAATGTAAGAAGTGAAGTATTTGGCATTGTACTATACCTATATTTCTCTGCCGTACCGGAGCATCATGAATTGTGGTATGCGTTAATGGGGCCCACTAAGACTCTTTCACCCGGGGCCCACGAAAACCTGGAGCCAGCCCTGCCCCCCCACAACTTTAGCCAAATAACCCCCAGTTTTCAATGCGTTACTATTATTATAAAGTAAATTAAGGTTGACAAGCTTAAGCAATAGAATTTATGTTGTTGGCATTGAAATGGGCACTGTAGATGTGTTTACTGTCCTCCACTCACTGCCGACTTTTATTCCCCATTGACTTGCACTGGGATCGGGTATTTGACTCCGACTCGACTGTTTCCGTTAGTCGGCTGACTTCGTTCGACTCGACTTTTGGGAAAGTCGGGTGGCCCGAAACCCGACTCGACCCTCCCGGAGGCAATGTTGCTCATCTCTAATGGTTAGTGGTTGGGTGAAGCCATTTATTGTCAAACTACTGTGTTTTCTCTTTTTAAATCATAATGACAACCAAAACAATCAAATGACCCTGATGAAAAGTTCACATACCCCATTTCTTAATACCGTGTATTGCCCCTTCTAACATCAATGACATCAATTCTCTGATAATGGCCTAAAAAGGCAAGCATCCCTCCAATGTGGGGGAGCTGAGGAAGATCTTAAGATTCCTCTCTTACTACTCTACTTACATAAAGAACTTTTCCTGGATTGCCGCTCTGTTATACCACCTCTTGTGGGTAACAACAAATCCAGCCACATGATTGGAGAAGAAACAGAACACGGGTAGAATTCGGCCTAAAGAAAAAAAAACAGTTTCTGCTCAGCAACCAATTAGATGGATATCAGATCACCAGGAGATATTGGAAGAACATCCAAACTGGTCGTCTAGAGAGTCTCCTGTTAGACTGAAATCAGACAAGCTGTATAGACCAGTTCTTCCTAGAAAATGATTACTGTAATCATAGAAGCAGTCAGGACAGCCAGGAGCATCTGTATTAACTCAAAATAGAATTGAGAGAGCAACAGCACTGGACTCGTCCCCCTCCCAACACCTCAGTGCATGAGAAAGTTACAGTTATGCTTAGATTAAGACACTGTGTGTGAAGAGAAGTTATCTGGGAAGAGAAGTTATCTGTGAAGAGACTTTCATATATGTTGATGGAGCATCGAATGAAGAGAAGTAATTCTGTGAGATGAAAAGAAGCTTGAATAAAACCCCTGTGATCAACTTCAGCTCAGAACTGTCATAGCTGTGTGCCTGTAAACCATCCCCCCTCCTCTACTGTGAAGAATTAAAATTCATGGTCGCCCTGAGTAAGATTTCCACAGGATTCTAACCAGAAATCATGTTTCCTTTGTATCGCTCTTATATTCTTAGTGGCGTACATGCAACAGTAGTACACAAATTGCTCAATTACAGTCATTTTAGACATTATTTGATCCCTCAGAATTAACTTGAAAATGTGCGGTATATTAGGGAAAGTTAGCTAAACTTTGTTCCCAACTATCAGGCTGTCCATTCTTTTTTTATTGGATGTAGTAATGGAAGATTGATGCAAGTAAACAGAGGGAAAGTGATGTATGAGCTTATCCCATAGTTATGCCATGCTGTTGCTCATATCAATACTCTTGCTTTTTAAGGAGCTGGAGCCAAAAAGGAAGTATGTAGGGTTTTTCAATCCTGCTCCATGTTTTTGGAGTAGAAAATTGGAGAAAAGCCAGATGAAAACTGATGTACAGTCATGGCCAAAAGTTTTGAGAATGACACAAATATTAATTTTTTCAAAGTCTACTGCTTCACTTTTTCTAATGGCAATTTGCATATACTCCAGAATGTTATAAAGAGTGATCAGCTTAACAGCAATTACTTGCAAAGTCAATATTTGGCTAGAAAATGAACTTTATTCCCCAAAACACATTTCAACATCATTGCAGCCCTGCCTTAAAAGGACCAGCTAACCTCTTTTCAGTGATTGCTCCATTAACACAGGTGTGGGTGCTGATGAGGACATGGCTGGAGATCAATCTGTCATGATTAAGTAAGAATGACACCACTGGACACTTTAAAAGGAGGCTGGTGCTTGGCATCATTGTTTCTCTTCTGTTAACCATGGTTATCTCTAAAGAAACACGTGCAGTCATCATTACAATGCACAAAAATGGCCTAACAGGGAAGAGTATCGCAGCTAGAAAGATTGCACCTCAGTCAACAATCTATCGCATCATCAAGAACTTCAAGGAGAGAGGTTCCATTGTTGCCAAAAATGCTCCAGGGCACCCAAGAAAGACCAGCAAGCGCCAGGACCATCTCTTAAAAGTGTTTCAGCTGCGGGATCGGGCTACCAGCAGTGCAGAGCTTGCTCAGGAATGGCAGCAGGCAGGTGTGAGTGCATCTGCACGCACTGTGAGGCGGAGACTCTTGGAGCAAGGCCTGGTTTCAAGGAGGGCAGCAAAGAAGCCACTTCTCTCCAGAAAAAACATGATGGACAGACTGATATTCTGCAAAAGGTACAGGCAGTGGACTGCTGAGGACTGGGGTAAAGTTATTTTCTCTGATGAATCCCCTTTTCGATTGTTTGGGACATCAGGAAAACGCCTCATTCGGAGAAGACAAGGTGAGCACTACCACCAGTCTTGTCTCATGCCAACTGTTAAGCATCCTGAAACCATTCATGTGTGGGGTTGCTTCTCAGCCAAGGGAATCGGCTCTCTCACAGTCTTGCCTAAAAACACAGCCATGAATAAAGAATGGTACCAGATTATCCTCCAAGAGCAACTTCTCCCAACCCTCCAAGAGCAGTTTGGCGATCAACAATGCCTTTTCCAGCATGATGGAGCACCTTGCCATAAAGCAAAGGTGATAACTAAATGGCTCAGGGAACAAAACATAGAGATTTTGGGTCCATGGCCTGGAAACTCCCCAGATCTTAATCTCATTGAGAACTTGTGGTCAATCATCAAGAGACGGGTGGACAAACAAAAACCTAAAAATTCTGACAAAATGAAAGCATTGATTGTGCAAGAATGGACTGCTATCAGTCAGGATTTGCTCCAGAAGTTGATTGAGAGCATGCCAGGGAGAATTGTAGAGGTCCTGAAGAACAAGGGCCAACACTGCAAATATTGACATGCTGCATTAACTCATTCTAACTGTCAATATAAGCTTTTGTTACTCATATGTTTGCAATTATATTTCTGTCTGTGATAAAAACATCTGTCAAACACACATAAAAACCAGAGGTCAACAGCAGATCATGTGAAAATATAATATTTGTGTCTTCTCAAAACTTTTGGCCATGACTGTATGTCTGTGAGAATATCAGAAGTGATCACTTGAGGCTCAAAGAAATTTATCCTGATGTTGCTGATAACTGGGATGATAGCCTTATGGCTCTCCTATGTGCCAAACTAGGAAGTTGATATTTCTTCTTTGCATCATTGAAAGTGTGATTAATGTGTATTAAGGAAAGGCAAATGCACATAATATTAATAAGATAATCTATTATGTGTGAGAGGTGAATGCTAATTATTTTCCAATTGCTGATAATGCACCTTTCAGGATTAGTACTTGTTCTATTTCTCGTTTATGCCTCTGACACGATTGTGGTAACGGGTTACTTTTATTGTGTACATGTTCTCTCAGCCACCATTACATGAATGCTTCCTGTCTCGTGCTCTTACCAACGAGTCCCTCCTTTCTATCCTCTCAATACATCCAGGTAGTGAGACCCCTAGAGGCGGCTCAGCATATCACATATTGCTACATCCTTTGTCTTTTAACTGAAGAAATAACTAAGCTAATATAACTAACATACATGTGAACATTTCAATATTCAAGATATTGGTGACATAAACATAACTGGCAATCATCATGCTATTAAGATACTTTAAAATACTTGGTTGTATATATAGTCCTTGAGGTGTGCTGGCTTTGTGATCATTCTGCCCGATCTAGTAACATACGATGCGTTACTGCCACTATTCGGTGGTTCTCTCGATTCGGGCGTTACCGCATCTGGTATTGCCTGTCTCCGACCGGAATCTCCACACTGAACCTGGGCCATCCCTGTAGCCTCTCTGCTTAGACTTGCTGTTTCCTCATCTTGGATATGAGGATACTATGACCATGTATCAGATCCTTCTTGCATTTTCCTTAGATGTCTCCGATTTCTCCTTAGTTTTTTTCCCTCCTCTGTCACAATCTCGTAGGATCTAGGTCCTAGTTTCTGGAGCACCTTTGCTTTTCTCCATTGTTTGTCATATTTGCTCGGCTGCATCCTGATGTTGTCATTTTGTCTCAGTTCTGGTAGATCTTTTGCCGACTGATTATAATAGAACGCTTGTCTATCCTGATTTTTCTTTAGTTTTGACCTCATTCCCCTCACCAGATTTGGCTTCAGAAGACGACTAGCTGTTGGTATGAGTGTCCTTGTCCGTTTACTCAGAAGCCTCTGTGCTGGGCTGCTGTCTAGACCTTGGGAAGGTGTGTTTCTGTGGTCCAGTATAGATAGATATACATCTGTCCCTGCCTGTTTCGCTCTCTTAATCAACTTCTTTGCTGTTTTCACTGCTGATTCCGCTTTGCCATTGCTTTGAGGATATCCAGGAGATGATGTATTGTGTTCAAATTCCCATAACTTGCTGAACTCCTTGAACTCTTCTGACCTAAATTGATCAGTAAAAACAATCTCTGGAATCCCATATCTGGCAAAATGAGCCTTGAGTTTTTTAATAACTGTTCTTGCTCTTGTATCCTTCAAATGGTCCACTTCACAAAAATTAGAAAAATAGTCCACAGTTACCAGGTATTCTCTTTCCTCCAATGTGAACAAATCTATTCCTATTTTTGACCATGGTCTATTTGGAACGGCATGCGGTTGCAATGGCTCTTTCGGTTGTTTATCCCCGCCGGACGCACATATCTCACATTGTGCTATGTAACTTTTTATGTGATCATTCATACCCGGCCAATAAACTGATTCTCTTGCTCGCCGCAAACATCCTTCAATGCCCAAGTGGGACGAGTGTAATTTCTGTAGTATGTCTCTTCTCAGAGTCTCCGGTATCACTGCCCTTTCTCCCTTTATGATGATTCCTTGGTGTACTGACAGTTCATCTCGTATATGGAAGAATGGAGCAACTTCCTTTGGAGCATGCTGCTTATATTTTGGCCAGCCCTGCAGGATCACAGTTTTTAATATCTGTAGTGTTTTATCTTTTTCTGTGAAGGTCTGTATTTGTTTCAGTTTATCTTTAGATACTGCAAGATAATCACACATATTGATGTTGTCCATTTCTTGTCCTTTATCCTCTGAGTTGGGTAAGTACGCTCTGCTTAGAGTGTCTGCAATCAACAAGTCTTTTCCTGGACAATATCCAATTTCATAATCATATTTTTGAAGTCGCAGAAGCATGCGCTGTAGTCTTTTTGCTGCATTTAGTAGTGGTTTTTTTGTAATGCTCTCCAATGGTTTGTGATCTGACTGTACTGTTACCTGTCGACTGTATGTGTACTGATGAAACCTTTCCATTCCAAACACCACAGCTAGTAACTCCTTTTCGATTTGGGCATATCCCTGCTCTGTCGGTGTTAGCGCTTTGCTTGCAAATGTGATTGGTTGCCGCTCTTGCATTAATGTGGCACCTAGGCCTTTTTCTGACGCATCACATTGGACTACCACCTCTAACTGTGGATCAAAATATTTTAAGGTTGCTGTGTCTGCAATGGCTGTCTTTACTGATTGGAAAGCCGTCTCCTGTGCTTCTGTCCATTCCCACAACACATCTTTGTGAGTTAGCTGTCTCATTGGCTCACACATGTCTGATAGATTCTTGCAAAACTTGGACAGATAATTCACCATGCCCAAAAATCGTTGTACTCCACACACATCTGTTGGGGTAGGCATCTCTTGTATCGCCTTCACCTTTTCAGGATCCACTTTCACTCCATTTGAGGTTAGCAGATGTCCTATATATGGCACTTCCATCATTTTCAGTTTCAACTTTTCCAAGTTCAACTTTATCCTTTTTTCTCTACACCTATCTAAAAATCGTAGCATCCTTGTATCGTGATTCTTTCTTGCAGATTGCATATCGTCACCTTCTCCACTATTAATATATCATCTGCTATCGTCTTTACCCCTGGGAGTCCTTCCAAAGCTTGCATCAGCTTCTGCTGAAATATTTCTGGAGCTGGTGTCAGTCCCATGGGCATTCTCAGCCATTTACGGCGACCAAATGGAGAAGAAAACGTTGTCAATAAACTGGATTCTTCATCCAGTTCCACATGCCAAAATCCATTTTTTACGTCACAAACTGAAAATATTTTTGCCTTTGATAAATCTGGTAGCACATCCTCTATTGTAGGCATCGGATAGTGATTCCTTTTTAGAGCTTTGTTGAGTGGTTTGGGATCGATACAAATTCTTAGTTTTCCTGATGGTTTTTGCACTATGACCAAACTACTTATCCAGTCTGTGCTCTGATGGACGACTTCTATCATGCCTCGCTTTTCTAAATCCTGTAGTTCTTCTTTCAATGGCTGAAGTAGCGCTACAGGCACTTTTCTTGTCGCTAATCTGGTAGGTTGTACTGTGTTATCAATTTCCAGTTTGTGTTTTCCTTCCAAACATCCATCACCCTCAAATACATCCGCATACTGTGTTTTTATAATCTGTAAATCTAGATTGCTGTCTGCTTTTGGGATATCCTTCATACTCTCTTTGACTTCCACAGACATAATGTTATGGAATTGTACCTTTATTAAGTCCATTGCCTGAACTGCTTTTATACCTAGTAACGGTATGTGGTCACCACCCTGCAGCACTGTAAATTGGGCTCTATAACTCTTTCTGTTGCATAGGTTACTAACCTTCAGTTTGCATGTCCCAAGAGGTTTCAGTATCGTTTTGTTGTACATCATAAGTACCTTATCAGTAGGTTCAATGGACATCTGTTCATTTAGTAGATCCTCCGGTATGACATTGCAACTTGCTCCACAGTCCAACTGAAATCTAATGGGTTTGTCATTTAATAAAAGAGTTGCAAACAGTTGTCTTGTATCTTTAGGTTCTGGCTGTCTGACTGTAATGACATTCTCTGTTGCAGACTGTAGCTGTATCCATGTAATATCTTCTGCACTGTCACTGTCATTGTCCTGTGTCACACTGTGAATTTCTCTGTGCTTTTAAAGGGCTTAAGTCTGCAGAGAGCTGCGAAATGATTCATCTTACCACAGGTCCTGCAGCTTTGTCCATATGCTGGACACTTCTCTTTGTCTCTCTCATGTCTTCTGCCACAGTATCTGCATTGGACTGTTCTCGCTTGGTGCTCTGCTTTTCCTCTCATGGTTACTGCATGTACTGGCTCCTCAGTGGTGTCTGCCATCATCTTCAGGCTGTCTCTTGTTAGCTCTGCAGCTCTGCTTATTTGCATGCATTTCTCTAGGGTTAACTCCCCCTCTCTCAGCAGTCTCTCTCTTAAGGGTATGCCACACTAAACAATATCGCTAACGGGATCGCTAAAAAACGTCACTATTTAGCGATCCCGTTAGCGATATTGTTCAGTGCGGCATCTGCCAGCGACGAGCTTCCTGCTGTGATCTCGCTCGTCGCTGGAATCGTTCCGGACCCTATTTAATCGCTGGCGCTCCCGCTGGGTAAGTATCTAATCGCTGTGTGGCACCTTTTCTTAGCGATTTAGCGGTACTTTTGTACCGCTAAAGTCGTTAAGAAGATCGCTAACGGCGATAGCGTCGTTAACTATATCGCTAAATGTGGCCGCATTTAGCGATATAGAAACAATCCCCCTAGCGATCTCATTAGTATGCAACGCTAACGAGATCGCTAGCGGGATAGCTTAGTGTGGCAGTACCTTTAGCTGTGGCTCTCTGATGCCGCACACTATTCTATCTCTGATAAGAGAATCTCTGATATCTCCAAAGCTGCATGTTGCTGCCAGTCTTTTCAGCTCAGTCACATATGCGTCTATATTCTCTCCCATCTCCTGATTTCTGGTGAAAAACTTACATCTTTCCACTGTCTCATTCTTCTTGGGGTCACAGTGCTTATCAAATGCCTGTACAATGTCTGCCAGACTGTCCGTACCGTCCTGGATCAGGGTCTGAGCAAGTTCTCTGCCTTTTTCTCCAATCAGATAGTAGAAGAGCTTCACCTTACGCTTCTGATCATTGGTGTCTACTGTAAGATCCACATCCAGAGTAAACTCCTCCTTCCAATGTCTCCAGGTCTGCGATAGATTTGAGGACATGATGTCTAGTCTCTGAGGAGGTTTTAATGCAGTCTCCATAATGCTGTACTGTGGGCACTGTACTTACAGTTGACCTTTGTACCACAAGCTGCCTGGATTGTCTGTCCACTTGTTCTTTATAGGTTCAGCCCTGCTGCCACCATGTTCTATTTCTCGTTTATGCCTCTGACACGATTGTGGTAACGGGTTACTTTTATTGTGTACATGTTCTCTCAGCCACATTACATGAATGCTTCCTGTCTCGTGCTCTTACCAACGAGTCCCTCCTTTCTATCCTCTGAATACATCCAGGTAGTGAGACCCCTAGAGGCGGCTCAGCATATCACATATTGCTACAGTACTGCAGTTATTATATATAACGTTACATACATGTAATATATAATAACATTATTACAGGGACAGGGTAGCATTAGAGCAAATGATGTGGGCTGTCAGCATTAATTGAATAAACGACAGATGACTGTTCACCTGAAGAGATGTAAATGAACAGAATTAGTGAGAGAGGCTCTTGTGCACGGATGAGATAAGGTCCTGCAACCTTTAGTAAAAGAGTAGTCATCACTGACAATTTGTAGCTGCATAATGAGAAATTACAGATTGGTGATTTCCAGTTTTTCTCCTTTCTTTCAGCTAACACTACAGTTAGATTATAATCTATCTATCTATATTTGAGCATGGATTAAATCTTTTCCATTTTTTTTTGCTATGAATGGAACCTCTTTTTCTCCTATATAGTAACATTATTCTTTTGCCAGTGGATTTGGAGGATTGCATTTGGAAGACTAATGCTGCTTCACTCTACCTTTCTATAATTTATTCTATCTATCTATCTATCATCTATCATATCTATCTATCTATTATCTATCTATTATCTATCCATTTTCTATCTATCCATATCTTCTATCCCATATCTATCATTATCTTTTCATATTGATTATCTTCTATCTATCTTCTATCTACCTTATCTATATTTATCTATCTATCTATCTATCTATCTATCTATCTATCTATCTATCTATCTATCTATCTATCTATCTATCTATCTATCTATCTATCTATCATATCTATCTATCTATCTATCTATCTATCTATCTTTATCTATCTATATCTATCTATCTATCTATCTATCTATTATTTATCTATCTATTTAGAGGCAAAAAATGGAACAGCACAGCAATATACAGTAATTATGGGTGCACAGGCCTTCTCAGCAGTTCATCCAATACTTGCCCAAGTCCATAACATGAAAAAAGGAAGGCAGCACTCCAATATAAGTGAATAGGTGGATTTATTCAAACTAACATGGCTTGGCGACGTCTCAGCTCACAATGAACCTTTTTCAAGCAGTGAATTAATGTTACAAGTGGGTATATATAGTTACAATTCACAATCATCAATTAACAACAATCTCCATAAATATTTCAAAAAACTAATTTGATCCATAGTGCAATAGTACTACATATACTTCTTTCAAAAGTGCCAGTGCTTTAAAGTGCTATGTGTACATATACAGTATAGCTTAATACTTCTTAATTATTCATGATTACACTATCAGTGCAGCTGTGTAACAAATTTAACGCACCCATAATAGCTTATAGATTCAAATAGACAAAAAAAGGACCAGCACATCTAAGCTAGTGTGAACAAGCGCCAACCAAAGAAAGTATACAAATCAAAAATATCAAGGTTTGCACCATAACTTACCAAGATTGATTACTCTAGAGCATAGGAACTGCATTACTGCATAGAAAAAAATTTAAAGAAGCGCTATATGATGTATATGTGAAATATGTATCTGCAAAAATTGCTATGAAAAAACGAAGGCTCTTAGCCTTAGATTGGCCAATATATGTGTGCCCAATTACCATGTCACGGTGTCCTTTCTTTGGTTGGCGCCTGTTCACACTAGCTTAGATGTGCTGGTCCTTTTTTTGTCTATTTGTATTAAGCTTTTTGGACATGTGCACTCACTCCCAATAGCCACAGGTGATTTTAATCAGATTAGCTGGTCCATTCCTGCCCCATAAATTGTAGGCTTTTTGCCCAAGAGAGGTGACATAACAGGATAGTGACGCAATTGACGAAGGACACCATGACGTGGTAATTTGGCATACATATATTGGCCAATCTATGAGCTAAGAGCCTTCATTTTTTCATAGCAATTTTTGCAGATACATATTTCATATATACATCACATAGCGCTTCTTTCAATTTTTTTCTATGCAGTAATGCAGTTCCTATGCTCTAGAGTAATCATTCTTGGTAACTTATGGTGCAAACCTAGCTTATAGATTCACACATGGAGGACGCCAGAAACGCAGAGTCCGGTGTTCCATAGAGAGAACTGTGCATGTCACAGCGCGTCATTAGCCGTCACTACATAGTAACAGTTATTAAGGTTGAAGGAAGACTTTAAGTCCATCTAGTTCAACCCATATCCTATCCTAACCTGCCCTAAGATGTTGATCCAGAGGAAGGCAAACAAAACCCATGTTGCAAACAGTAAGCTTCACATTGGGGAAAAAAATTCCTTCCGACTCCACATACGGCAATCAGACTAGCTCCCTGGATCAATGCTCTGACAATCAGCCAATCCTATCCTCTGCTTGCCTCATTCTGTCTCACGCATGTGCGTTCCAGCATTTCAGTTACATCCGCACCATGTTATTTAATCTATACCCAATGAGCGGGGAACTATTGCGCATGTCTTTGTGCGTCATAGGTATCCAAATGTTTCCGCCCCATATGTATGGCAACAATGTGCACTACCATAGATAGGACATCACAGAGGCATGTTTAATGTGGCAGGCTGTTAATCTTGTAGTGCGCTACTGCAGATCCTTAGAGTTCTCCCTATCTGTTATACATGTAACGTTTTATTAATAACTAAATCGCCACTGTTTCAGAATTTGAAGCTATTTAGCATCAATGGAGTATTTTATTCATTGGGGTATTAGCCCTTACCCTGGCACAGGGGCGGACGTATCATTGGTGCAACCTGTGCAGCTGCACAGGGGCCCAAGAGGTAAGGGGACCTGTCACGAATAACTAACACACATGGTGTGGGGTTGCGCCTGCAAAGGTTAATATATCTCCTCTCACTCAGTCCAGCATTCAACCTCTGTCCTATGCTGCAATGGGAGCATAAATCACACCCCGACACAGACCACACACCGCTTCATACACGCTGCCACCACTCACCGAACACACGGGCGATGAGACCCGGAAATATTACTACTATGTGCCGATCACCAGGAGCACACACTTCTAAGGCTATGGATTCTTTATAGCAACAAGGTTCAGACTTATTAAAGTTTTAAGCTTTAATATAAAAGGTACAGTGCTTACAATAAAAAGGATATAAAAATGGAAGTAACAAGAGACATACAAATATGCAAAACAGTATAAAATAACAGGGAGAAAAACTTACAGAAATATCTAACTTTGCATTCTGGTACTCTGTCCCGAGGGAGGGGGGGAATATGAGATGATCACATCAGCTTGGCTGCCCCCATATATGACACCGTTCTTTTGTGTGGAAGTCTAATTTATAGATATGACTTGGGAATCCAATTTCTAGACCAGCCTCTCATTATAATATTCTAATTGCTGGTTTGATCAGTTAGCGGCTTGGCCAGAGCACTGTAGTTTGGCACAAACCTCCTATAGTAGCCAGCCATACCCAAGAAGGACAGTACCTGCTTCTTGTTTCGTGGGGTGGGCCAGGCTGTAATGGCTTCTATCTTCCCTGGCTCAGGTTTTAGCGGGCCTCCTCCCACCCGGTGTCCGAGGTATTGTACTTCCCCCAAGGCCACTCCAAAATGTTGACTTTGTTATCCTAAAGCCACTTTGTTATTATTTTGGAGGTATGCTCCGGGTCATAGTCCAATTGGCTGATGTCTTCAGATGTTGCTTCGGTATTGCCAATAATCTTCTTTTCTCATGATGCCATCTATTTTGTGAAGTGCACCAGTCCCTTCTGCAGCAAAACAACCCCAAAACATGATGCTTCCACCCTCGTGTTTCACAGTTGAGATAGTGTTCTTAGGCTTCTAAACTTTTCCCTTTTTCCTCCGAATGTAATGATGGTCATTATGCCCAAAAAGTTAAATTTTAGTTTCATCAGACAACAGGACATGTCTCCAAAAATTAAGGTCTTTGTTCTTGTGTGCATTTGCAAACATTAATCAGGCTTTTTATGTTTCTTTTGGAGTAATGGCTTCTTCCCCCTGGCAGAGAGGCCTTTCAGCCCACGTTGATACAGTACTCGTTTCACTGTGGATATTGACAAAATCTTACCAACTTCCACCATCATCTTACTAGGTCTTTTGCTTTTGTACTTGGGTTGATATGCACATGTCAGACCAAAGCATGCTCATCACTGGGACACAAAAACCGTCTTCTTACTGAGCGGTATGATGGCTGGACATTCCCATCTAATTAACTCAGATGTTGCAAAAAAAAAACCCAGAAACCAAAAGATCAGAAGCTTCCAAACACATGAAATCATCATATGGGCAGTCCAGAATTGTTTAACGGCATAGAAATCTTAGTGTATGTAAGCTTTTGACTTTGCAGTAAGTAATAAAAATGCCTAAAAACATTCTCTCTCTCTCATTATTTTGTCATTTGGCAAATATTAATAATTATTGTAATCCTAATTGACCTAAAATGAGAAAGGTTTATTCTGATTTCCTTTCAGATATTGAGAAAAACATGCATGTGTTTTTTAAATAGTGTATGTAAAATTATGGTTTCAACTGTATATTGTAAGATGGCCCAAATAGTTGGGTCCACAGAGATCACGGGGGGCACAGAGATCACATGGGGCACATAGTTGGGAAGCACAAAAATCACAGGGTGGCATATAGTTGGGGGCACAGATCACGAGGGGCACATAGCTGGGGGGCACAGAAATCATAGGTGGGCACACAGCTGCATAGCTGGGGGGCACATAGCTGAGGGGCACAGAGATCATAGGGGGCACATATCTGCATAGCTGGGGGGCATATAGATCACAGGGGGCACATAGCTGAGGGGCACAGAGATCATAGGGGGCACATAGCTGCATAGCTGGGGGCACATAGATCATAGGGGGCACATAGCTGAGGGGCACAGAGATCATAGGGGGCACATAACTGCATAGCTGGGAGGGCACATAGATCACAGGGGGCACATAGCTGAGGGCCACAAATCACCAGTAGAAAAACACAGAGCTGCCGGCACAGAGATCCCTGGGGAGGCACAGAGCTGCTGGCACAGAGATCGCTCTGGAATCTCTGTCAGCAGCTCCTCTTCCGGGACAGGAGGACGGGACAGCATTGGGCGTTTACCCCGCCCAGGGTCGGCATTAGTGGCAGGCAGAACAGGAAGCTGCCTTGGGCCCCCGCTCCCACAGGGGCCCCCAGCTACTCACCTGCCACCAGCGCCGACTCCCCCCACCAGTACCGGCTCTCCCTGCCGCCGCATTGAACTATACCGGCGTCATAGACGCCAGTACAGTTCAAAGCAATGATAGAGGAGAGAACGTCAGATGTGTACCCCTGCACTATAATATATAAATGTCATGAATATAGTAAGGGCATCGATATACAAAACTGCAGTTATAGTAAAAAATTGAAAGGCAAAGTATATATACAAAATTGTACAAATGGAAATTATTACACATATATGGTATCTTGGTAAAGGGCATTCAAGGGTCCGTATGGGGTTATTTGGTATGAAGGGCACCATCATGAAGACACAAAGGATGGACGGTGACTTTTTTGCCTATGTTGTACATCCATGTCCCTTCCCTACCTTTTTTTACTTGCTATCTAATAAAGTATTATTGTATTTTAATATAAAGACTGGTGAATCGTTTCTTTTTCCCCATAAAGTGTCACAGCTGTCATTCAGCCATGTCTCTGTGATCCCATCAATATTATAATTTTCTTGCAACAATATTAAATGTAATTAAGTCCTCTTGTTAGTGAGGCTTCTGGTATTAGTGTAATATTTTATGTATTTTTCTGTATCTCTATTCCTGCTTCATGTATTGACTATCTTAACACCTCCCCATACCACTCTCACTTTCATTACTTAGGCCTAGGTCACTATATACACCATCTTCTACAGCTGTACAGTAATTGCCCTCCCCTCAGTCCCTAGATTAAACACTCCTTCAACCATATAACCATTCTTTTCCCAGCACAGAAGCACCCTTCACATTGAGGTGCAGCCCATCCCTAGCATTGAGCCAGTAGGCAACAGAGAAGTTGGGCCAGTTCTCTGGGAACAAAAATCCTCCTTCCTTCACCAATTCTTGAGCTATTATTCACCTCCCTAATTTCCTGCTGCCTCTCTGGCGTGGCATGTGGTATCACCCTAACATTGATAGTAAATTAATAAAAGTTAAGGATGGGGAATTTATGTTTAAGCACTTTGCAGATAATGTTCTTCTCATGGTAACACATTTGTACATCTCCCTTCCTAATTTATACAATCTTCTGCATAAATTTTGTAAATTATTTGGCTACAAAGTAAGCACAACTAAGGCAAAGACTATCACTCAACATCCTCTTCACCCAATTACTAAGAAAGATGAAATTTCCATATTAATGATGAAAATTATACTCATCATACACTTCTTGATACAGTCACAAATTTTCACCACTTTAGCAAAAAATTTGAGGCCGATTCGTCTACATGGAGTAACCTGCCCTTCTTCCACTTCCTGCTTATTCTGAATTTCATGATGCCTGTCTATATTGGGGAATATTTCACAGACAAGCAATTTTCAGGTCAGCATAAAAAAAATACAGTCAAAACCAAATGATCAAACTCACACTGATTATTCAATCACTATGTTTACACAGAACTGTGATTGGAAACTTTGCTGGACTTTCTTTTTGGATGAAAACTGAATTACCACTAGGAAAAAAGGCCATACTGTCAGCGTGAGTGAATTTCGCAGCAGTCAAATCATTGATCACACAGTATATCAGATTTCGTTGATTCAATTTTTATGTCTAAAAACATTTTATAGATACCACTATGTATTAACTAATTCTGAGCATTGTAATCAACATTACCCAGTGAAAACTGCTGACTCAGTATATTCTTAGAATTACTTTCATCCAATTCAACTTTTGATGTTTATTTCCAGACATGAACACTTCCAAATGATTTTCTTCTACATTCAGTAAAAGTAACCACAACTGGTCTCAGAATTACTGTTTCACCCCCCTTGATGACTAATTCTGTCTTTAGATCCATTTTTATTGCAGCTTCCTTATCTTACCTCTTTATCTTTACCCTTTAATGAATCCTTCCTGTGGCTAGAAAAAAATGTCCTTTACTTGTTTCTTCAACCTTAACAGTAAGCTTGACAGTACTTTTGGCTTAAATCACAGCAGTGTAAAGTACTGACACTGTAATTAATGCATCACCACACACACAAAGCACGAGGGATTGCTGTGAAGTGATTTATTTTTTCAAACTTTAATATTATTACGATCTTCCTTTGCTAAATACTTCAACATACTGTTCAAAATGTTAACCTTAACTACAGGCTGACATTTTCACTGAATACATTCAGCTTTTAAAATCGGATATACCCTACTGTTGAGGAATAGACATATAAAATTACATTGACCAATCTTAATTAAAAAAATGAGACAATTGCATAATATTAATTGCCCAAAAGATATTATCTTAATTCTATACTTTACAAGCAGGAGTGATATTATACTAAAGCAGGGCATACATTAGGGTCTGTAAATGGTTGGCTTTGAACCACTTGTTGCTCATGATTGGTCTGTGAAGTTAACGTTTTGCATAAGAATGTAAAAAAACTAAAAACGACTAATTGCAGCTCAATCTCTTACAATGACCTGACCCGATCTTTTATTTATGTGATGCAAATATGACATTTGGTTTGACAAAAGCACCATTTACACTGAAAAATAATTGTGAACGAGCATGCTTAACCCCTTAATGACGGCCGATACGCCTTTTAATGACGGCAGTTAAGAGTACTTATTCCTCAGCGTCACTTTTTAACGGTGCTGAGAAATAAGGGTATAGCGCCCCCAGCGTCGGAAAATTTGAGACTCGGGTCAGTTTTTACTGTCCCCAGTGTTGCGATCGCCATTATTCACCGAATAATGGCGACAGCAAAAAAAAATCTGATTTCCCATTTATTTCTCTCTCCTCTGATATGATTTAGTACATCAGAGGTGAGAGAAATGGGGAACCCCGAGCCTCTCCGTTACCTGAAGTGTCGCCTGATCCCTCCAGTTCTGTTCCCTGGCGTATTCTTCCAGGAAGAAAATGGTGGGCGCATGCGCAGTGTGCCCGCCGAGATATGTCGGCCAGCACCTTGCAACAGTAAGAGATTTCTCCTATTGGTTCATTTTAATCACTGTGAGAGACCCCATCACAGTGATAAAAATAAAAAATAGTAAATCACACCTCCCTTTATCACCCCCTGAGTTAGGTAAAAATAATAAAATAAAAAAATATATATTTATTTCATTTTTCCATTAGGGTTAGGGTTGGGGTTAGAGATAGGGTTAGGATTGGGGTTAAAGTTGGGGTTAGTGCTAGGGTTAGACTAGGGTTAGTAATGTGTTGGGGTTACGGTTGGGGTGTTGGTGTTAGGGTGGTGTTGGAGTTGGGGTTAGGGTTGTGGTTAGGGTTATGGTTGGGATTAGGGTCAGGGGTAGGGCTGTGTTAGGGTTGGAGATAGGGCTGTGTTAGGGTTGGAGTTAGAATTCACTGGTTTCCACTGTTTAGGTACATCAGGGGGTCTCCAAAGGTGACATGGTGCCCGCCATTGATTCCAGCCAATTTTGGGTTCAAAAAGTCAAACCGTGCTTCCTCCCTTCTGAGCCCTGCCATACAACAGTCGCTTTCCCCCACATACGGGGTATCGGTGTACTCAGGAGAAATTTTGTCCATTTTCTCTTGCTACCCTTGTGAAAATAAAAAAGTTTGTGTATAAAGTAAATTTTTTGTGAAAAAAGTAAATGTTTTTTTTTTCCTTCTACATTGCTTTAGTTCTCATGAAGCACCTGAAGGGTTAATAAACTTCTTCAATGTGTTTTTGAGCACATTGAGGGGTGCAGTTTTTAGAATGGTGTCACTTTTGAGTATTTTATGTCACATTGACCCCCCAAACTCACTACAATTGTGAGGTGGTCCCTAAAAAATGGTTTTGTAAATTTTGTTGGAAAAACGAGAAATTGCTGGTCAACTTTTAACCCTTATAACGTCCTAAAAAAATTATGTTTCCAAAATTATGCTGATGTAAAGAAGACATGTGGGGAATGTTATTTTTTAATTATTTTGTGCGATATAACACTGATTTAAGGGCACAAAAATCAAAATTTTGAAAATTGCTAAATTTTCTAAATTGTTGCCAAATTTCCATTTTTTCATAAATAAATACAAGTCATATCAAATAAATTTTACCACTAACAATGTACAATATGTCACGAAAAAAATTCTCAGAATCAGTGGGATACGTTGAAGCGTTCCAGAGCTAACCTCATAAAATGACAGTGGTCAGAATTGGCTTGGTCATTAAGCACAAAATTGACTCTGTCACTAAGGGGTTGAAAAATATTTAGACTTGAGAGTCCTCAGTGGTTGATACCTTTTAATGGCTAACTGAAAAGATGGTAACCCCCCAGTCTGGGGGTCTGTATGTGGGGGAGACCGGGCAAAAACTGAGAACAAGGATGAATTCTCATCGCCACACAATAAGAGAAAAAAGAATGGATTTACCTGTGGCAAAACACTTTTGTATGCCCGGTCATAGCATGACGGATATGGAATTACTTGTATTAAAATCTAACTTCAAATCTGAGAAGGATAGAAAAGTCTGGGAATATAAACTTATGATGACCTTTGACACTCTTAGTGCTGGGATGAATATATCCCAGAGTTTTATGTCTTTCTACAACAATTAAGGAATCTGCTTCCCTGACCTTTTAGGGTCATCACAACACAATACCAGACCCCAATCAGAGGGTAATAAAACTTTCACTCCTTATCTATGAACTAGTCATATTTATGTTCATCCCTCTGCCATAATGACAGTTCTGCTTCACGTCACTAGTCTTACCTATTGCATTATTCCTGTGTCCTTTTGTGTATATAAATATGTGATTCTTCAGGTTTTGTTTTAGTCTTTGCCTGATGAAGAGACCTGCGTAGTCTCGAAAGCTTGCAATTTGTTACCATCTTTTCAGTTAGCCATTAAAAGGTATCAACCACTGAGGACTCTCAAGTCTAAATATTTTTCTATCTACTGGCTAACACGGTACGAAGATACACATCTTTCCTATATCACTAAGGGGTTGAAAACTCTTGTTTTACAATTATGTTGCACTGTAAACAGTTGTTCATCAGATGAAATGATCCTTTGTGCCACACCAAAAAAAAATCATCGTTCTCGGCTGTGCATAATACTGTGTGGATAGGACACACACTGCTGAAAATCAAGGCAGTCTTTTGTGCACTGAACGATGTATTACAGATCGGTCACTGTGCAAAGTTTACTGTGGTCTGTATAAAGAGGCTATTAAGTGCCTACTCTACTAACCAATAGGTAAAGTTGTTTACGTATCAATATGTGTTTAGTGCTCAGTCTATGTAAACGGACCCAAAGTTTTTAGCTATGAAAGTCAACAAGGACCATATACCCAGCAGTAATCTGCTTTTGATCAGCATCTGTCATGATGCTTTATGCTACTGTAACGGGGGCCAGGGTGGTAGTTATGGCAAGGGGCTGTGGTTGTTTCAGCACCCCCTGACGCTCCGCTACATAATTAAAATGTCCATTCTGAGGTGCGGTGTGTGTGGTGCAATTCACCCACCTGTGGGTCAGAATCCTCCTCAGGTGCAGAACTCCCGCATTCTTCAACAACGCACAAAGAGCCTCATAGTCCAAGTTCATTTTCAATTACGTTTTACTTAACTTGTACAACTTCACCACAACAGTTACAGTCCAACAATCTTCAGATGACAATAGAACTTCTCCTTCTGAGCTCTCCCTGACCTTTCCTGTCAACATGACTTTTGGCAACATGGCATCCAGTCCCGCAGTTCCCTAGTCAGTCCAGCTAGCTGATACTAGGTGCTCCCAGTCCCCTTTCCCCGTCTTGGGCGAAAATTCAGGTTGCCCCTTCAAATCCTGGTCGGACCGTAGGTCCCGGACGTCACGGAAGTTAACCCACAGCCTAGCCACCGATCCACTCAGGCTGCCTAGATCCACCTGTGCCCCACAGTCTCTCATTCTTCACTTCTCCTTGTCCATCTTTCTCTCCAGCAACTCTGTCTACCTTTCTTAGAACTTTTTCTAACCTCTAGCTAACTCCTCCCATACTCTCTTCCTATTGGACTGACATCTTATCTAAATCTAATCTACATCTAACTCTATAGTTTCCCCCTTGACACTAATCCAAAGCTACACTGACCTAACTAACACTAACTGTCCCTATTCCTGTCCCTAACACACAGATATAAAAGACATTAGAACCTGACACATTACTGCTCACAAACATATTTACTTTACACAGTATAAGCAGTAATCACATTGTACCCAGTTTCACTAGGTAGACATGAGTGGGAACGCGGAGTAAAAAGCCACCGCCTGCACACCCCTACACACCTCCTTCCTAAAACCATGGTCGTCCCCGACCCATGTGGTACCAGTAAGACACACATTACAAGACAATGTAAAGACATTATTAAGACATGAATAACTTCAACAATTCTTATACATTACATCAAAGAACCTTGCTCCAGTCCACCACATTTGACCCTGTTACAGGCCATAACTGGCACCGATCCCACTTGCTTGGGACCCCGGAGCAAACAGTTCAGTTCACACCAGCTCACCAAGATGTGAGCACAGTCCTTGTATAATCCGGCTCGATCCTCGGGTTCTCCAGACAAGGTTACGGGTCCAGTTGACCCTGGTTCCTCTCGTGACGGGACCTGGACAAACAGACAGTTCTCCATTGGACTCTCAGGTCCAAATACCAGTCCTTTAACTATCCTGAATGTCCAGTTACGCACAATTGGTCCACTTGACCCCGGTCCCTCTCCCGATGGGACCCGGACACACAGACAGTTCACCACAGGACTTTCAAGGTGCACTCACCAATCCTTTTGCCTTTCTCATGTGTCCACACTAACATTATGGCCCAGGTGGCCAATTCACTTCAGATCCAACAGTCCAGGAGCATACAGTCCATTCTGTTCAGACCCGGCTCACTCATCAGGTCCTCATGTAAATGTCTCCCCCTCCTATTTTCAGACCATGGTCCCTTTAAGACATGTGTGCTGCTCAATTTTCCTGTAAGTAAAATTCAGGTTAGAAAAGATACTTTCACATTTTAAAACACAGTCTTTAAAGCAGCCACACACAGTCCACAGGGCACTGTCTCTCCAACAAGGTCTGAGTCCTGCAATCCAGCAGGGAAAGCGCAACGAGTGCAACAAAACTTGGAGGTGGGAAAACAAAGAAATTCCCAACATTCAGATTGCGGCTCCTCTGCCCACACAAACTCCAGGACACTTGTCCTCAGGGACACCGAACAGTCTAACTTTCACATTTCAGGGCTCCTGCACACAGGGAAGCAAAACAGTCTCAATTTTTTCCAAATCCGGTGGAACTAGCACAACTTTCTTACAGGACAAGTTGTAGTCAGTCCTCAATTTGCACCATCAGGGCTCCGTGCCCGTGCTCCAGACATTCTCTCTGGCACTGCAGCTTCCGGTGTGCCAGAGTGGGTGATGATAGGCCTCATTGGCTCTGAAGGCCTCAGACGCGTCTCCCGCGCCCGGTCCCACTTCAGGTACGCACGCATCTCCACGTCATCCTACGGTGGCAGCAGATCCACCGACGCTGCATAGAAGCCCCTAGGCCCCCTCTCTTTGTAGAAGGCGACCCGATCTCCTTTCTGCAGGGATCGCTGGCAGCGGATGGAGCTGGCGCTCACAAGCACCTTGTCAAAGGTATGAGCCTCACGGATGAAACCATATCCTGCCGCCTGGTTGGTGTAGACCAGGATGCCGTTGGTCTCCCTGCTGGCAATGGTGCCTCCTCCCGGCTGCCGCAGTTGGGTCCAGATTTCCTGCTCCCGGCTTTTTTTTTTTACCTCCACCACCTTTGCGATCCAGGCTGCCTGGTTGGGAGATGGGAAGGGGCCTTCACCCTCCTGATATTGTGGTGGGGCCTCACAGGACATGTGACCAGACGAGGTAGGAGTGTGAGTAGGAGATGGAAGCCGCGGCTCCCGGGGTCGGACATCCGCCTACAAGGGCCGTGTCACTGGGGATGGGGGCTGCTGGGTGTCGCCTGCTAGACCGGGGGCCAGGGTTCCAGAGTTGGGGGCTGGGGATCACTCACCAGCGGCTCTGATAGAGTAGCTCCTTCAGCATCAGCGTACGCCTCTTCCTCATGGTCAGCTGGGCTCAGCGTGGGCTCCTCTGGGTCCGTGGGCTGTGTCTCGTCGTCCTCGTAGCCCACGTCCCCCAGCTCAAGTGCTGATCGCCAGAGTCCTCTGACCCAGCTTCTCGTGTCCCGCCTCTCATTCTTCAGTTCTCCTGGTCTCTCCAGCAACTGTCTACCTATCCCAGAACTTTTTCTAACCTCTAGCTAACTCCTCCCATACTATCTTCCTATTGGACTGACATCTTATCTAAATCTAATCTACATCTAACTCTATTTTGCCCCCCTTGACACTAACCCGAAGCTACACTGACCTAACTAACACTAACTGTCCCTATTCCTGTCCATAACACACAGATATAAAAGACATTAGAACCTGACACATTACTGCTCACAAACATATTTACTTTACACAGTATAAGCAGTAATCACATTGTACCCATTTTCACTAAGTAGGCATGAGTGGGAACGCAGAGTCCAAAGCAGCCGCCTGCACACCCCCTACACTACAAATAGGTAAGGATTCATCAGTAAATGGTCTAATTCAGCCTTTATGCCAGACAAAATGTATAGTGCATGCCCAACTTAAAACAGGCTAGCCAAAAGAATATTAGATCAGGGACATGTTTAAACACAAAGCAAAGGGAAAAATCGCAGTCTCTTGGAGTTATATTGTAGTATTTGGGCTGTGAAAGGTGGCACCTGGACAGGTCGTGGAAGGTAAGTATGTGTCCCTGAGGTTCCAAGCCTCAGTGATGTAGGACCCAGAAAAGCAGGCTTCACTACACATAGTGCTGAGAGGTGTTTTAATGGGCCCAGGTTTTACGAGCAGCTGAAAGAGCTAGATGAGATCAGGTCTTGGAATGTCTGATTTAAGGCAGCAGGTGCTGTCTCACTCTGTGTGTGTGCAAGTTGAAGAGGCCTTGTATGTGCTACTCAGACCCTGCTGGAGTCTGAGATTTAAAGGACTGACATTTAAACTGGTGAGCCGTTCTTTATATCGACTGGTTATTTTGCATTTTTGTTCTGTTATACCTTTTTGTAAAAAGCTGGGTTTTTTTTTTTAAACCAGACAATTTATGAACATTTAATAAACCACCCATTTGTTTCAATTGACAAACTGAATCCTGTGTGTTATTACTCAGGGGAATGACGTTGAGGAGTTCCTGGCAGTGTTTGAGAGGGCAGCTGACCATGAGAAACTGCCATTGGTGCATTGGGCGGAGGATTTAGCACCATATCTGAATGGGGAGCCACAGAAGGCGTACTTTGATCGGGCCCTGCAAGATATCAAAGAGCATTACAAATTTAAGGCCGAAATCTTGGCTCGACTGGATGCAAGCCTGGCAGTCAGGGCACAATGGGTCACAAATGTTTGACCTTATGCACCTGGTACAGAAGTGGCTGCAGCCAGAGACTTGTCCCCAAGCCGAGATGTTCGAGAGAGTGGTCATAGATCAGTTTATCTGCTCTCTGCCAAAGTTCTGGGTTGCCTAAGAAAATCCCCAAAATGCAGACGACCTAGTGGGCCTACTGGAGAGGTACGTACTGAGCGATAGAGGTTCCCTGGGTGATGAAACAGGGGTTAGGTTACCTTTCTGTGGTTCCCAAAAGGGAGATGGCTCCCAAAACAAAGGGACTAAATCCACACTGGGTGGGGTGAGTCCAAAGTTCCAGGAGACACCTGAGTCACAGCTGAGTAATCAGTCCCATGCCCCTTTGTCTGTTGGAGGTGTCATGCCCCTGGCCATTTAGTTGCCTGTTGTCCCATGAACTTGAAGCCAATTGACTGCAGCTGTTATGGACTAACCTGGGTTGTAGTGGTATTGCAACCACTAGGGGCTTCACCAGCAGGTAGCATAGTCAGGGATAGCCAGGGAGTCGATACACAGGAGCAGCAATGTAGTTTTAATTAGCATAAAGTAGATTATTCAGGGATAGTCAAGAAGTTGGTACACAGGAGCAGCAAGTAGCATAGTAATGGATAGCCAAGTGTCGTTACACTAAGTAGCAGCAGAATCTTGAGGATAAGCAGCAGGTGAAAGGTTGACTACAGGCTGGTATCTCAATAATCTCGCAAGGAAGGGAGGTATAAATAGGGTGTTAAATCAGAGTAGAGCCAATCATGAACCCTGGTTGGAGACAATCAGAAACAACACAGGTATAAGTATTTGGGTTAGCATGGAACTGTGCAGCAAGCTGAATGGCTCAGAGAGAAAAGCTGACCCCTGGTGCACAAGAGCTGCTGGTTTAGAGTCCTGACAGTACTCCCCCTTTCCTGGATGGCCTCTGGACATCTCAGGCGCTTGCTTCTCTGGATGTCTCTAATGAAAAGTTCTTGTAAGCCTGGGTGCATGGACGTTGCCCTCCGGCTCCCATGAATTATCTTCTGGTCCGTAACCCATCCATTGCACCAAATATTGTTGTCATCCTCTAAATCTTCTAGAGTCCAGAATTTCATCTACAATGTACCCGTCTTCATCATGGATTTTTTCTGGTGGAGGAGGTGGCTGAGTTCTACCTGGAAATGGGTTCTCACTGCATAGTTTGAGCAAGGATACATGGAACACAGAGGGGATTTTAAGGCTGTTAGGTTGTTTTATACAGAAAGCAACTGGGTTAATTTGTGCAGAAATTTGAAAAGGTCCTATGAATTTTTGACCCAATTTAGAAGACAGTACATTCATTTTCAGATTTTTGAAGAAAGCCAAACCTTGTTACTGACCTACAGGGTAGAAGGGGCTTTGCAATGTTTATCTACTGCTTCTTTGTAATCTTGTTGAGCCTTTTGCAAAATCTCAGTTCTTTTTGAGCTTTCTGCAAATCTATAAGTCTGTTTGTAACAGCAGAAGCCAAAATATTAAATGGAAGATTAGGAATAAATACCAGATCCAAGCCATAGTTAACAAAAAATGGACTCTGGGTTATAGAACTGTGTTTGAAGTTATTATAGGCAAATTCTGCTGTTGGTAAATTGTTCACTCAGTCATCCTGTAGGTAAAAAATAAAACAGCGAAGGTATTGTTCGAGGGTTTGGTTAGTTCGTTCAGTCTGACCATTGGATTGAGGGTGGAAGGAAGTAGACAAATTGACAATAAAGGGTATGCCACACTAAGCGAGATCGCTAACGAGATCGCTACTGCGTCACCATTTATGACGCAGTAGCGATCTCGTTAGCTACTTAGCTGTAAGATTCCAAACACAACTCATCAGCAATCTGTGATTCCAAACACAACTCATCAGCAATCTGTATAACGACCTCTGCGGTCGTTGGGAAAACCTAGTCCAAACTGTGACGCTGGTGAAGTCGTTCATAAAGGGTGTCACACTCAGCGATTTAGGCTCACCAGCGGGACACCAACGACCAAAAAATGGCTCAGAACGTTCATGAACGATCAGCGACATCTCAGCAGGGGCCACATCGCTGCTACATGTCACACACAGCTAAGTCGCTAATGAGATCGCTACTGCGTCATAAATGGTGACGCAATAGCGATCTCGTTAGCGATCTCGCTAAGTGTGGCATACCCTTAACTCCTAAAGTTGTACAGAAGCTTTTCCAAAATCTTGATGTAAACTGAATATCTCTATCAGAAATGACATTGTCAGGAATTCCATGCAGCCTAAATATCTCTTTGACTATTAATTCTGCAGTTTGTTCAGCGGTAGGAATCCCTTTAGTTGGAATAAAATGGGCCATCTTTGTGAGCCGATCAGTCACAATAAGGATAACAGTCATTTCTTTAAAGGAAGGTAGGTCCACGATAAAATCCATTGAGATTGATCTCCAAGGCCTGGATGGAATTGGAAGAGGTTGAAGGAGTTCTAGAGGAGAAGATCGAGGCGTCTTGTTCTGTGCACATGTTAATCAGGAGGAAACATATTTTCTCACATCTTTCCTACAATTAGGCCACCAAAAAGAACGAAGCAGTAGTTCTCGTGTTTTCATGACTCCAGGGTGTCCTACAAGTTAAGAATCATGGACATGTTTGAGGACATCAAGTTAAGCAGATTCGGGGACATGTATTTGGTCATTCTGCATCCAAATTCCCTCCTTAAAAGAAAGATCAATGTATTTAGAACAGTGTTTCTCAACTCCAGTCCTCAGGACCCACCAACAGGTCATGTTTTCAGGATTTCCTTAAGCCCCCGTCTCACACAGCGATCTCGCTAGCGAGATCGCTGCTGAGTCACTAGTTTTGTGACGCAGCAGCGATCTCCCCAGCGATATCGCTGTGTGTGATATTCAGCGACGATCAGCCCCCTGCCGGGTATCGCTGATCGTCGCTGAATGTCCTGAACATTTTTTTGATCGCTGGTCTCCCGCTGGCCAGCACGCATCGCTGCGTGTGACAGTCGGGACACCAGCGATCCGCTGGTAACCAAGGTACACACTGTGTACCTTGGATACCAGCGCCCGGATGCAGGGAGCTGGTAACCAAGGTACACAGCGGGTTTCCAGGCACCGCGCAGCGCCTGGAAACCCGACGAGTACCTTGGTTACCAGCTCCCTGCATCAGGGCGCTGGTATCCAACGTACACTGCGGGTAACTAGGCGACGTTACCCGCAGTGTCGCTGTGCTGATCGCTGCCTGAGCTGCCTGTTTGGCAGCTCTGCAGCGATCATGTAGCGACACCCCAGCGATCCTGATCGTTGTCGGGATCGCTGGTGTATAGCTATGTGAGACCCAGCCTTTAGTATTGCTAAGGTGATGGAATTAATGCTTGAGCAGGTGATAAAATTATCACCTGTGCAATACTAAGGAAATCCTGAAAACGACCTGTTGGTGGGTCCTGAGGATTGGAGTAGAGAAACACTGCTTTAGAAGGATGGTTAAGAAAAAGTCAATTTGGTATCTATCTTTAAAATTTGTCAAAAATATTTTGGAGTCCAGTATTCCCAAAAAATGTTTTGGACGTAGAATGGTACAGTCACTGTTAGACCTCTCCTGGGCAAATATCCTGGACAGAGCATCATACTATCCATTTCTTGAACAGGCCGATAAGAAATTAAAAAATTAAACCTGGAGAAAAATAAGGCCCAACGTGCTTGTCTTGTAGACAACCTCTTAGCTGTATGGATAAATTCTTAATTTTTGTGGTCAGTATGAACAGCCACTGGATGATTGGCCCCTTCCAAAAGATGTCTCCATTCAGAAAAGGCGACTTTAATAGCTAAAAGTTCTTTATTTCCAATGTCATAGCTCTTTTGTTGTGAATGTTTTAGAAATGAATTCTGAGCAGAAGCTCCCTCTGGTGGTTACAAACAGTACTGAACCATTCAATGAGGATTGGCAATCAGGAATCACAGACTGGTCTTATATAAGGGAGGTTCCCTCCCATCATGGTTGCCGGTGATCAATTGTTCTTGTCTCAACGTTGTTTCCTGGTTCACTTGGAAGCTTGCTGAGTCTTGCCTCTTCTCCTGCTCTCAGATAAGATATTTTCTGTTTTTTTGTTTTTGTGCTTACCATTTGCATATTTCTCTGCATTTCTGTGAAGTTAGCCAGGTCCCCCTCCCCGGGGGGCTTGGGCTCCTCTCAGTTCCTCTGGAGCCACTGTTATTTGTTCATTTGCCTTTTCCATTTTTTTCAGTGGCTGCGGCTTAGTTTTGTTACACCAGAGAACTAATTTGGGTGGTAGAGATCGTGTGATCTCAGGTGTTTTTGCAATTAGTAGCGTTGGCTTTTTTTAGGGTTTTTTTTTTGGATTGCAGTAAGCATCCTTTCTATCCTTTTTCTGTCTAGGCAGATTGGGCCCCAACGTTTGCTCATACTATTTTCTGTCTGTGTCTGTATTTCCTCTTGTCTAACCGCCATTACATGTTTGGGGGCTTCCTATGTTCTTTGGGGATCTGCTCCGGGGCAGATAGCTTTCCTCTTTCTATCTTTAGGTGTAGTTAACCTCTCAGGCTGTGACGAGGCGTCTAGGACCAACGTAGGAACGCTCCACGGCTGCCTTTAGTTGTGGTGGTTAGTCAGGGTACTGCAATCCAGTAGATTCCAACCTCTCTGGTGTATTTCCGTTTTTGCCTGCTCTCCTCAGCTACCAAAACATAACAATATCACCGGCCCAACTGAAAATTATATGGTACTCACAGAAGGGAAAAATAGTGTGGAAAGAAAAAAGGTTGTCAGAGTTGTCAGATTTTTTTTTCTGTTTGTTCCATTTTTTCCCTCTTTTTCTTTGGGTGCTGAGGAGGATTTTTTTTCTCTCTCAATGGAGTTTGCACAGTTGTCTGGCCGTGTGGATCAGCTTGCCACTGAGGTTCGGAGTATTGCTACCTATCTTGCTAGGTTGCCAGTTGTGGAACCCAGGATCCCCATGCCAGATTTGTTTTTGGGGGATCGAGCTAAATTTCTGAATTTCAAAAATAACTAAGTTGTTTTTTGCCTTAAAACCTAAGTCCTCAGGGAACGCAGCACAGCAGGTTCAAATTGTCATCTCTCTCCTGCGCGGCGATTTTCAGGATTGGGCTTTTTCCCTGACACCTGGGGACTCTGTTTTGAGTAATGTTGATGCATTTTTTCTGGCTCTGGGGTTATTGTACGATGAACCTAATGTCACTGATCAATGCCTTGTTGGCATTAAATCAGGGGCTTGAGGATGCTGAGTTGTACTGTCAGAAATTCAGAAAGTGGGCAGTCCTGACCAAATGGAATGACGATGCTTTGGCAGCCCTTTTTCGGAAGGGTCTGTCAGAGAATGTAAAAGATGTTATGGTGGGTTTCCCTGCTCCCTCTGGTCTCAATGATTCTATGTCATTAGCGATTCAAATTGACAGACGTTTGCGTGAGCGTAGAAGTATGCGTGGAATAGTGTTGCCTTGTGAACCAGCTTCTGAACCCATGCAGTGTGATAGAGTGGCTTCTGGGGCACAGCGTCATGAATTTCGAAAACGCAATGGGTTATGTTTCTACTGTGGTGATGCCTCTCATGCTATTTCAGTCTGCCCTAAGCGGGGAAGACGTTTTGCACGCTCAGTTGTCTTGGGTAGTGTTCAGACTAAATTTCTGTTGACTGTTACCCTGATTTGCTCCCTGTCCACATTTTCTGCTCAGGCTTTTGTTGATTCGGGAGCAGCTATTAACCTGATGGATTTTGATTTTGCTAAACGTTGTGGGTTTCCATTGATACCCCTACGGAAGTCCAATCCCCTACTGGGGATTGATTCTACCCCTTTGGCTGAGAATAAACCCCAGTTCTCTACTCAGGTGATAATGAGGGTTGAACCTGATCATCAGGAGAGTTGCAAATTTCTGGTGCTGCATAATCTGCATGACATTATTGTACTGGGTTTCCCTTGGTTACAGTCTCATAATCCTGTTTTGGACTGGAAATCTGTGTCTGTAACCAGTTGGGGCTGCCAATGTGTTAATGCCAACACTCCTGTTTTTTCTGCCTCTCCCAGGCTCAGGATGTTCCTGACTTTTTGACAGATTTTTCTGATGTGTTTAGCGAAAGTAAATCTGCATCCTTGCCCCCCCATAGAAGCTATGACTGCGCTATTGAATTAGTGCCTGGTAGTAAATTCCCTAAAGGTCGCCTTTTTAACTTGTCTGTACCTGAACATGACGCTATGCGGTCTTATATCAAGGAGTCATTGGAGAAGGGTCATATCAGACCATCCTCTTCACCCTTGGGTGCCGGTTTTTACTTTGTGGCCAAAAAGGATGGTTCATTAAGGCCGTGTATTATCATCTCTTGAACAATATCACTGTGAAATATCAATATCCGTTACCCTTGATTTCTGACCTGTTTTCCAGGGTGAAAAGTGCTACTTGGTTTACCAAGCTTGACCTCAGGGGGGCGTATAACCTTATTCGCATTAAGCACGGGGATGAATGGAAGACGGCGTTTAATACCCAGAGGGGAATTTTGAGTACCTAGTGATGCCCTTTGGGCTCACTAATGCTCCTTCCATCTTCCAGTCCTTCATGAATGACATTTTCAGGGATTTTGTGGATAAATTTCTGATTGTTTATTTGGATGATATTGTCATGTATAGTGTACAGTTCCTATAGCGTCTTGTGCTTGGGTGCGAGGAAAACACATGAGACACAGGTTGATATGAAATGACTTGTATTACTTCATACAAGCATGCAGAAAATGTCACACAGTTTGCAGGAACAGAGGCAGGAGACACAGCAGGCCAGAGTAACTTCAAGCTCTACAATAACTCTCCAAAGCAGGTTCAGGATCTCTTCTCTGTACCGTAATTCCTCTGCAAACATGGATTCACCAGACAGCAGGTTTCCAGAGTCCAAAAGTGTTCCAAAGTTTCTCAGTAGGAAATAGCTGGAGTCCAAAATCCTAGGTTTCCAGGAGTCAGGTCACAGGCTGACTGAAGCTTGATTCAGGAGCACTGATTGTTCAGCTGAGGCTGCTTAAGAAGCAAGAGGAGAGAATCAGGGCGGGAACATGAAAGCTGGAACCTCCATATTAACTGAGGGCAAGATAGCTGCAGCAAGACAGAAAGCAAAATGGCCGACGGAAAACTGAGTTTCAAGGAACATGTCAAAAGAGACAAAGAACCTTACAGATATCTTGATTTTTTCCAATGACTGGGACTCTCATGTGAAACATGTGAAACATGTTCGGACTGTGTTCCAGATTTTGAGAGAGAATGCTCTGTATGTGAAGGGATCAAAGTGCCATAGAATCATAGAATGGTAGAGTTGGAAGGGACCTCCTGGGCCATCTGGTCCAACCCCCTGCTCAAAGAAGGATTCTCTAAATCATCCCAGACAGATGTCTGTCCAGCCTCTGATTGAAGACTTCCATTGAAGGAGAACTTACCACCTCTCGTGGCAGCCTGTTCCACTCCTTGATCACCCTAACTGTCAAAAAGTTTTTTCTAATATCTAATCTGTGTTTCATCAGTTTCATCCCATTGCTTCTAGTCTTTCCTTGTGCAAATGAGAATAAAGATGATCCTTCTACAATGTGACAGGCCTTGAGATATTTGTAGACAGCTATTAAGTCTCCTCTCAGTCTTCTTTTTTGCAAGCTAAACATTCCCAAATCCTGCAACCGTTCCTCATAGGACATGGTTTGCAGACCGGTCACCATTCTGGTGGCTCTCCTTTGAACTTGCTCCAGTTTGTTGATGTCTTTTTTAAAATGTGGTGCCCAAAACTGGACACAGTATTCCAGATGAGGTCTGACCAAAGAGGAGTAGAGGGCAATAATGACCTCACGTGATCTAGACTGTATGCTTCTGTTGATACATCCTAGAATTGTATTTGCCTTTTTTGCTGCTGTATCACACTGTTGACTCATGTTCAGTCTGTGATCAATTAGTATACCCAAGTCTTTTTCACATGTGCTGTTACTTAGCCCTATTCCTCCCATTTTGTATATGCTTTTTTCATTTTTATTGCCCAGATGTAGTACTTTGCATTTTTCCGTTAAAATTCATTCTGTTAGTTGCTGCCCACTGCTCCAGTTTATTTATATCTTTTTGAATCCTCTCTCTCTTCTCTAGTATTAGCTACCCCTCCTAGCTTTGTGTCATCAGCAAATTTGATCAGTTTACCCACAATTCCTTCATCTAAATCACTGATAAAGATGTTGAACAATACAGGGCCCAAAACAGAGCCTTGTGGTACCCCACTTGAGACATTCTTCCAACTGGATGTGCAGCCATTTACGACCACTCTTTGAGTCCGATCACTAAGCCAGTTATGAATCCACCTAACAGTTGCCTTGTCCATTCCATACTTAGTCATTTTTTCAATAAGGATTGTGTGAGATACTTTGTCAAATGCTTTGCTGAAGTCAAGATATACTATATTTACAGCATTTCCCTGATCCACCCAGTCAGTGATTCTGTCATAGAAGGAAATTAAGTTAGTCTGACATGACTTAATAGTTACAAACCCATGCTGACTCTGTTTAATCACTTCATTCTTATGCAGGTACTTACATACATGTTCTTTAATAATTTGTTCAAAGATTTTTCCTGGTATAGAAGTCAGACTCTCCAGCCTGTAGTTCCCTGGGTCCACCTTCTTCCCCTTTTTGAAGATAGGAACAACATTTGCTCTTCTCCAGTCTTCTGGGACTTCTCCTGTTCTCCAAGAATTTTCAAAGATTATGGACAGTGGTTCAAGAATTTCTTCTGCTATCTCCTTCAGTATTCTGGGGTGTAATTCATCTGGACCTGGAGACTTGAATTCATTTAGGTTAGCTAAGTGTTTCCTCACTGTCTTTTGTTTATAGATATCCTGGATTCTTTTATTCCTTTAATAGGACAGTGAAGATCAGTTGATGTTACATTTCCTTTCTGAGAGAAAACAGATGCAAAATAGGAATTTAAAAGTTCAGCCTTCTCAACATCCTTTCTTACCATTTCATCATTTTCATCCTGTAAAAATCCTATAGCATCTTTGACTTTTCTTTTACTTTTGACATATCCCCAAAATCCTTTTTTGTTGCTTTTGCCATCTCTTGCAAGCTTTAATTCATTGTCAGCTTTAGATAATCTGATTTGTGCCCTGCAGGTTCTGCAGATGGCATTATATTCTTCTTTAGATATGCCTCCCTCTTTCCATTTGATAAACATTTCTTTCTTCCTTTTTAGCATGTGTTTAAGTTCTGTGTTCATCCATCCTGGTTTCCTTAAATGCTTCCCATTCTTCCCTCTTTTTGGAATTGTTAACAATTGTGCTTTGAGAATCTCATTTTTCAAGATGTCCCATCCTTCCTGGACATTTTTGTCCTTAAGGATATCCTGCCATTGGATCCCTCCAATTCTCTTTCTCAGTCCCTTAAAATCTGCCTTTCTGAAATCTAACCTTGACATCTGAGTCTTCACAGGTCTTCCTCCTCTTGTTATCCAAAATTCTAAAATAGCATGGTCACTACCTCCTAGGGTCCCAGCCACTCTTACCTCCTCAACCATTTCCTCCCTGCTTATAAGGATTAGATCCAAGGTAGCAGATCCCCTTGTTTTCTCCTCTACCTTTTGAAAGATAAAGTTGTCAGCAAGAGAGGATAAGAATTTCCTTGACCTGTTAGTTTTGCCTGAGAAAGATTCCCAACAAATGTCTGGATAGTTGAAATCTCCCATGACCACTTCATATTTTTTGGAGAACTTGGCCATTTGATGCATAAAGAGTTCATTCATATCTTCAGCTTGCATAGGCGGCCTGTAGTAAATGCCTACAATGGTGTCCTTTCCATTGTTCGCTCCTTGTATTCTTACCCAAACAGTTTCCACAGAACTCCCAGTCTCTGAAGCGTCAATCTCTGTGCAGATATACGCTTTTCTAACATACAATGCGACACCTCCTCCTCGTTTATCAAGTCTGTTTCTTGCAAATAAGTTGTATCCTTCTAGCCTTGTATTCCAATCATGTGTATCGTCCCACCAAGTTTCAGTGATTCCAATGACATCATACTTCTTCTCCTGCGTTAGTAGTTCCAATTCTCCTTGTTTGTTTCCCATGCTTTGTGCATTTGTATAAAAACATTTTAGTTTGTGATTGGTTTCTCTTCCTCCAATATTTTTATTATTTAGATTGTTTTGTCTTCGTTCTTCCTTTCCACTTCTAATAGCCAAGTTCTCAATAGCATTTGTCAGGTGTATGGCTTTTTCTGGCGTTTTGCTTCCCTTCCCACATTGTTCTAGTTTAAAGCTCTCCTGATGAGTGTAGCAAGGCGACTTCCAAATACATGTTTTCCAGTCTTCGTAAGGTGCAGCCCATCTCTAGCAAGTAGTCCATCGTATAGGTAATTCACTCTGTGATCCAGAAATCCAAATCCTTGCTGACGGCACCATCGACGTAGCCAGTTGTTCACCTGCAGAATCTTATTCCACCTCCTTGTTCCATGGCCATCCACTGGGAGGATGGATGAGAAGACCACCTGCGCTCCCAGTTCTTTCACTTTCTTGCCTAAGTTTTCAAAGTCAGTGCAGATGGTTTCCAGGTCACTTCTTGTGGTGTCATTTGTCCCCACATGTATTAGCAGGAATGGGTAGTCATCTTTAGGTCTGAAGAGTCCTGATATCCTGTCAGACACATCTTTAATTTTTGCACCTGGAAGACAGCATATTTCTCTTGAGGTTATATCCGGTCTGCAGATAGCGGCCTCTGTTCCTCTCAACAGGGAATCCCCCATGACAACAACTCTCCGTTTCTTCATCACAACAGTTTTCTTTCTCCATTCGGGAGGACTCTGAGGGCTTACAAGGTTGCTCTTTGTGGGCAAAGTCTTATCCTGATGTATTTCTTCATCATTCTCCTGTGTGAGAGCCTGGTACTGGTTCCTGAGCAGTATGGGTGCTGACTGCTTCACGATCCTCCTGCTTCTCTGGGTCACATGCTTCCATTCCTCTGTTTCTTCAGGTGCAGGTCGAATTTCTTCTCTTTCTGCACCATGAAGAGATAATTCTGCTTTGTCTAAGAACTCTTCATCTTCCTTAATGATCTTCAATGTAGCTAACCTCTCTTCTAGATTTCGCAACTTTTCCTCCAACATGGACACAAGCTTGCATTTGTGGCATGTGAAATTTGGCTTTTCCACTGGTAAATCTGTGAACATGTAAGCAAGAAATGCAATTCACCACATGGCTCCTAGCCTCTTCCATGCTCTTATTGTTAAAGAAATATCACAGCGGTGAAAAAAGTGCCAAAATTCGCGCACCTAGCGGCGCGCGGTTTACCGATGTCCTCCTTTCAGCTGCAACAGCCAAAACCCAGTGTTCTTGGAGCTCGCGGAGACTCTTCACTTATCCCAGAATGAACTGGGAATATGCAAATGATCTCCTCAGGACTCCTCCCCTGTCTTTTTGGCGTACAGAGGATCTCATTTCTGGGATTCATTTTGTCTCCATCTGTTATTGAAATGGACCCGGTCAAGGTTCAGACCATCTGTGATTGGGTCCAACCTACTTCATTAAAGTCTCTTCAGAGATTCTTGGATTTTGCCAATTTTTATCATAAATTTATTGGTAATTTCTCTGTTATTGTTAAACCATTGACTGATTTGACCAAAAAGGGTTCTGATGTGGTGAATTGGCCTCCTGAGGCAGTCTCTGCGTTTCAGGAACTTAAGCAGAGATTCACTTCTGCTCCTGTTCTACGGCAGCCTGATGTTTCTCTGCCATTTCAGGTGGAGGTTGATGCCTCTGAAATTGGGGCAGGTGCCGTTTTGTCCCAAAGAGATCCTGAGACCTCTAAAAGTAACCCTTGTGCTTTTTTCTCTCGAAAATTTTCTCCAACTGAACGTAATTATGACGTGGGTAATCGGGAGTTATTGGCCATGAAGTGGGCTTTTGAAGAGTGGAGACATTGGCTGGAGGGACCATAAGAATCTGGTTTATCTGGAATCAGCCAAGCGACTTAATCCTAGACAGGCCAGGTGGGCCTTGTTTTTCACACGTTTTAATTTTGTGGTTTCCTTTCTTCCTGGCACTAAGAATGTTAAGGCGGATGCCCTCTCGAGGAGTTTCCTTGCGGACTCTCCTGAGTTATCTGATCCTGCTGTTATTTTGAAAGAGGGTGTAGTTCTTTCCGCCATCTCGCCCAATTTGAGACTGGCTCTGGAAGGGTGTCAGGAGGATAAACCCGAGCGCTGCCCTATTGGGAAATTGTTTGTCCCAGACCAGTGGAAGAAGAGTGTGATGTCTGAGATTCATTGTTCCGCGTTGGCCGGTCATCCCGGAATTTTTGGTACCAGAGACTTGGTGAGTCGGTCCTTTTGGTGGCCTACTTTGTCTCGTGACGTCAGGGAGTTTGTGCAGTCCTGTGGGACTTGCTCTCGCTCCAAGCCTTGCTCTCGCTCTAGTGGTTTGTTGATGCCATTGCCTGTGCCCAAGAGACCATGGACCCATATCTCTATGGATTTTACTTCCGACCTCCCTGTTTCTCAGAGAATGACCGTTATCTGGGTGATTTGTGATAGGTTTTACAAGATGATACATCTTGTGCCATTACCTAAGTTGCCTTCCTCCTCCGAATTGGTGCCTTTGTTCCTTTAGCACGTGGTTCGGTTACACGGCATTCCTGAGAACATTGTGTCTGACAGAGGAGTCCAGTTTGTTTCCAGATTTTGGAGGACTTTTTGTTCTAAACTTGGTGTTCAATTGTCTTTCTCCTCTGCTTTTCATCCTCAGACCAATGGACAAACTGAGAGAACAAACCAGACATTGGAGACTTATCTGAGATGCTTTGTGTCTGCTGATCAAGATGACTGGGTCTCTTTTTTGCCTTTGGCTGAGTTTGCTCTTAATAATAGGGCAAGCTCTGCCACTTTGATGTCTCCATTGTTCTGCAATTTTGGGTTTCACCCTCGATATTCTTCGGGACAGACGGAGGCTTCTGTCTGTCGGTGTTGACTCTGTTGTGGAGCGTATGCAGCAGATTTGGGACCAAGTAGTGGAGAGGTTGTCCCTCTCTCAGGAGAAGGCCCAGCGGTTTGCCAACCGGCATAGGACTGATGGTCCTCGGTTTAAAGTGGGGGACTTGGTCTGGTTGTCCTCAAGAAATATCCCTATGAGAGTTGCATCTCCTAAGTTTAAGCCTAGGTTCATTGGACCTTATAAGATCATGGAGATTCTTAATCCTGTTTCCTTTCGTTTACTTCTTCTAGGGACATTTAAGATCCATAACGTGTTCCACAAGTCCTTATTGAAGAGGTTTGTCGAGCCAGTGGTTCCTATGGCTGCGCCTCCTGACCCTGTTTTGGTTGAGGGCAATCTGGAGTATGTGGTTGAGAAAATATTGGATTTTCGTTTTTCTAGACGGAAACTCCAGTATTTGGTTAAGTGGAGAGGTTATGGTCAGGAGGACAATTCTTGGGTGTTTGCTTCGGACATCCATGCTAGGAGACTGATCCGTGCGTATCACAGAGCTCATCCTGACCGACCTGGTTGCACAAATGAGGGTTCGGTGACCCCTCCTCAAGGGGGGGTACTGTCGTGTATGTTTTAGAAATGAATTCTGAGCAGAAGCTCCCTCTGGTGGTTACAAACAGTACTGAACCATTCAATGAGGATTGGCAATCAGGACTCACAGACTGGTCTTATATAAGGGAGGTTCCCTCCCATCATGGTTGCCGGTGATCAATTGTTCTTGTCTCAACGTTGTTTCCTGGTTCACTTGGAAGCTTGATGAGTCTTGCCTCTTCTCCTGCTCTCAGATAAGATATTTTCTGTTTTTTTGTTTTTGTGCTTACCATTTGCATATTTCTCTGCATTTCTGTGAAGTTAGCCAGGTCCCCCTCCCCGGGGGGCTTGGGCTCCTCTCAGTTCCTCTGGAGCCACTGTTATTTGTTCATTTGCCTTTTCCAGTTTTTTCAGTGGCTGTGGCTTAGTTTTGTTACACCAGAGAACTAATTTAGGTGGTAGAGGTCGTGTGATCTCAGGTGTTTTTGTAATTAGTAGCGTTGGCTTTTTTTAGGGTTTTTTTTTGGATTGCAGTAAGTATCCTTCCTATCTTTTTTCTGTCTAGGCAGATTGGGCCCCAACGTTTGCTCATACTATTTTCTGTCTGTGTCTGTATTTCCTCTTGTCTAACCGCCATTACATGTTTGGGGGCTTCCTATGTTCTTTGGGGATCTGCTCCGGGGCAGATAGCTTTCCTCTTTCTATCTTTAGGTGTAGTTAACCTCTCAGGCTGTGACGAGGCGTCTAGGACCAACGTAGGAACGCTCCACGGCTGCCTTTAGTTGTGGTGGTTAGTCAGGGTACTGCAATCCAGTAGATTCCAACCTCTCTGGTGTATTGCCGTTTTTGCCTGCTCTCCTCAGCTACCAAAACATAACACTCTTTTCTGCAAATGACACGGTATGAGAAAGGAATGCACATGGATAAAACTGCATTTTGTCTCCAACTCGTTGTGATAAAAGGCTCTCACTGCAGAGTCTGAGGCATCTACTTAGACAACAAACAGCAGTTCAGGATTTGGATGGACTAGTAATGGTGCAAAAGTAAAAAGTGTCTTTAGTTCGTCGAAAGCCACTTGTGCCTCTGGAGACCAGAAAAACATTTTGCTTTTCTTTATGAGTGAAGTGTGGCAGGACGGCTCACTCAGCTGTTCCCCAAGGTAGACACAGGAACACTTGGTATTAAAGTCTGTTGGGTGGTTCATTGCTTCATAAACCACAAAGCAAAGTAATAACACAAAAACAGTCTTTCTGGCACAAATGAAAATAAAAAGTCCACACAAGCAGTCATTCCCAGTATGGCTCCAGCCCTTTGGGATACAACACACTTCAACTCCCGCTGGAGGTAGCATATGAAGACTTACTTAATCCAAACATACAACAGAGAAAAAAACACAGTCGCTGGACATTTAACTCTGCCAACCACACCCTTGAGGTGGAGATATGGTGAGTAGGTGTCCTGCCCATCTCTCACATACTCACCAAAAACTGATATCCTTGTAACGACTGGTTAAACCCCCTTCAGCACATAGTATGCTGGAGAGAAACTTATGGGTTTTAGAGAATATAAGAAAACAATATACGTGGTACATATCACACCTTACACACAGTGCCAGTGACTCTGTCACAGAAGTAATTAGTAAAATTATTTTTGCAAAGTTTTTAATGAATGTTCTGTAGAAATTTGCAAATCCTATAAAGCACTGAACGTCTTTTAAATTTCCTGGGGTAGGCCAGTCAACTACCGCTCTGATTTTACTGAGATCCATGCTCAGACCTTCTGGGGAGATGACATATCCCAGAAATTGTGTTCTGGTTTATTAGAATTCACATTTTTCGAGTTTGATATATACCGTATTATTCAGATTATAAAACTCTCCGGATTATAAAATGCACCCCAAATTTTGAGGAGAAAAATAGGATTTTTTTTTTCATAAAATGGTAGTGCTTCTTATAATCCATGTGTCTTATTGCTTACCGGGGTGGTGGCTGCGGTGAAGCGGGGCCCCAGGGTCGCTCTGGAGGAGGCAGGAGTGGGGTGATTCCGCAGCCTGGGATGAGGGGGTGTTTCGATGTGTGGCGCGCCGCTGCGGGTGTCCGGCGCTGCTGCAGGTGTCTCTGGTGCTGTGGGTGCCTGGCAGTGCTACGGGGGTGTCCGGCGCTGCTGCCTGGTAGTGTTACGGGTGTCTCCGGTGCTGCAGGGGGCTCTGCCGAGATTTTGTGAAAGGCCAGAGTCCCCCACAGTTCGATGGTTTCCAAGGCAGTGGACTCCAGTAAATTGGCCGCCGGGGCAGCGCTTGCACAGATGAAGATCTCAGCACCAAGATCTAGAGAGATGAGATTTCAGAGCTGAGATCTCATCTCCCGAGATCTTGGTGCCAAGATCTAAATCTGCTCATGCGCCGCCTCCGGGGGCCATTTTCCAGAGTCCATTGCACAGGAAACCATGCGGGGGGTTCTGGCCTTTCAGCATCGGGCAGCAGCGCTGGACACCCCCATAGCACTGACGGGCACCCGCAGCACCGGAGACACCTGCAGCAATGCCGGACACCTGCGTATTATAATCCGAAAAATACGGTAGATGGTTCTCCTGGACATGTTCCAGGACTAACTGGACATGTCTGTGATGCTTCTCCAAGGTATCTGAAAATATAAGAATGCAATGCCATTGAGATAAACATCAACAAATTGATCCAAGAAATCTCAAAAAACATCATTAATGAAGTGCTGAAAGGTGGCATGAGCATTGCTTAGGCTGAAAGGCATAACAAGATATTCAAAATGTCCGTATCTATTTCCAAAGGCATTTTTCCACTCATCGCTCGGGCGGATTTGTATGAAATTCTAACCCCTCTTAGATCAACTTTGATAAAAATTCTGGCAGAAAGCAGTCTCTACAGCAACTCAGAAATTAAGGGGACTAGGTAGCGATTTTTAATGGTAATCTTATTTATTTTTCAATAATCAATACATGGTCGCAGGATTGAGTCTTTCTTTTAACAAAAAACAAGGGTTCTCCAGCTGGCGAAGAAGAAGGTTGAATTAAACCTTTCTCCAAATTTTCATCTTAATATTCTTTTAGTACTTTGAATTCTGGCTCGGAAAGATTATAAATTTGCCCAAATGGAATGGATGCTCCAGGAAGCAATTCAGTGGCACCGTTGTAAGAACGACGAGGAGACAGTTGATCAGCTTTCTTCTTACTGCAGACCTCACTGAACTTCTGGTACTGAGGTCGTAGTTTATCATAATTCTTATGAGAAATCTTGGATACTTGAATTTGTTTGTAAATAGATACATTAGCATGGCAATTGTTCTTACAGTAATCAGAGGGAAAGGTAATAGTCCTCAATGCCCAGTTGATAGACGGGTTATGGATTGAAAACCAGGGAATTCCTAAAATAAATGGAAATTTTGGAGATGAATTACAATGAAAACTAACCGCTTCATGATGATTCAGTTCAATACAGATTTCAAGTTCAATTGCCTCGTAACAGGTCCAGATGATACAGGTGATCGAAGCACAGTTTCAATATCGATTGGCATGGATTTAGTCCTACTTGCATGTTATTGTAAAGTGTGAATTGTAAGTCCATGAAATTCCCTCCTGCTCCAGAATCTAACACGGCAGAGCATTGTATTATTTGGCTCCCAATTATGACCTGTGTGAGAACTTCAAAATGAGAAAATAGCGATTGCTCTTTGCCCTTACTCTGCATTACAAATGATATTGTTTGCATAACTGGATCTAGCCATTCAGAAAGGTCTAAATTGCTTGCAGTTTTGGGATTTCTGAAGGCTATGGTCCTTTTATTAGGACAGTTAATGGCAAAATGTCCAGAGCGCCCACAATAGAGGCATAAATTCTCTGTATGTCACCTCTCCTTCTCTACATCAGAGAGAGGTTTCCAGATGATCTCAATTTGCATAGGTTCAGGCACACTTTACATTTCCTGTTGTTTTTTTAATGCGGATTGACTAAAGGAGTAGTTAGAGTTGTTTCCAAATGCTCGCAGTCTTTCCTTTCTACGTTCAGTGAGTCTCTGATGCACAACTGAATAAAGTCCTCTAAATTATCACGGGTCTCGACCCTGGCAAGTTCATCCACTATTAGCTCTGATATTCCTCGGCAAAATTGACTCCTCTGGGCAGCTAAATTCCATGTGGTGTCTGCCACCCATAGGCGGAATTTAGAGGAATATTCAGCTACACGTAGGTTATGCAATTTAGTTTCAGCTGTAGCACAATGATTCGGGTCATCAAATACTTTATTCATAGCTGAGATGAAGGAAACTAAGTCGTTAAGGAGGTCAGAATTCTTTTCCACCTAAGGTGAGGACCATGGAAGAGCCTCATCAGTCAGGAGAATAATGATGAACAGAACCTTTTTCCTGTCACTGGTAAACGGAGAAGCTTTCAACATCTGAAAATTGATATGGCATTGATTTAGGAATCCACGCTATTAATAATGATTCCCAGTGAACTTTGCAGGCAGCGGCAAGCATGCATTTTATTCCGGGCTACAGTTGCGCAAATCCAGAAGTTGCCTCTGTAACTCAATATTTTATTTTTGCTGACCCAACACCTGAGTTTGCAACTTATAAACTTTTTCTTGGTATGTGGCCTCAAAATTCTGAAGTTCAGCAACTTGTTCCCTCAGTTGGGCAGCAACAGACTCCATTTTGTGCTCGAGATTATTCTGTTATGGACTGACCTGGGTTGGAGTAGTGGTATTGCAACAACTAGGGGCAGCACTGGCAGGTAGCATAGTCATTTATAGCCAGAGAGTCGGTACAGAGGATCAGCAATGTAGTTTTAAGGAGCAGCACATAGTGCAGTCAGTGATAGCCAAGGGTCATTACACGGAGCAGCATTAGAATCTTTTGGATAAGCAGCAGGTTTAATAATAATAAAAGAAGCTTGACTAGAGGCTGGTAGCTCAATAATCTCGCAAGGAAGGGAGTGCAATGCCAGGTTTAAATAGGGTGTTCAATCATGGTGAAGTCAATCAAAAACAACACAGGTACAAGTATTTTGGTTAGCATGGAACTGTCCAGTGAGCTGAATAGCTCAGAGGGAAGAGCTGCAGCCTGATGCACACGAGATGTTGGGTTCAAGTCCTGACAGCAGCATATGCTGGTGTTGCTCCTATTTTGTCTACAACACCTGCATCTGCAGTGCGTTCCCTCAACCTGAAGAGGGCCCTCAGGCATGCTCAGTGTCTGTAAATGGGGTGTGAGTGACTGGACTGTTGGACTTAGGAAGTTTGGTGACCCTGAGAAGGGTCACACCTCATGGGCTGGTCCCTGGGAAGGGGGTGGGGGTCCAGGGTAGTCATGAGAAAGATAAGAACTATTATGTGGCCCGGGTGGATGTAAGCACGGACTGTGGCACCGCATCTCAGAAAGTGGGGGTCGTCAAGGCGTTGGTCTGTCTTTTTCACCAACAGCTTCAATCATTTTACAACCGTGAAGGACCTTCCACCTCTTCTGTAGCAAGCTCGTCCTCAAAAAACTCCATCATCGATCAGGGGACAATGCAGATGTCTGCAGTGAAACTGAGCAGGAGGCATTAAAGGTACTTGAGGAGTTGCTGAGTGAACAAGAATCAGAAATGATAGTCAACTTTCCGACCTCTGTCACACCCAGATCCATGACCTTTGCTTCCTTGTCAGTCTGCCCACAAGTCAATATTTTTGCACGGCTGGTAATGGAAGATTTCAAACAAATATCATCCAAGATTACAAGAGACATCAGTCCAATACAGAGAGGAAGTCTAAAAGAATTAAAATCACTCGATAATGAGGTTATCAAAGTAGCTGACAGGGAAAGCAATGTCATGGTCCTGCCTGTTGAAAAATGAAAAAGAGACTTTCAAACAACTTAAAACCAAGGACTATTACCACATTCTCCCTCAGAATCCGACACCTAGTTTCTCTCAGCAACTACATCAAATACTTAATCAGGCATTTGAAAAAGACATTATCCCAAGAAATCTTAGATGGCCTAATTGTCAAATTCGAACTTTGTATCTTCTCCCCAAAATCCATAAGGATCCGATTGACCCCCCGGGCAGTCCTATAGTCTCTGGTATGGGAGGGCTATGCGACCCAGTTTGCAAATTATTATTGATCATTACCTAAAACCTTTGGTTGAAACGCTGCCCTCCCATGTCAGGGACACTACTGACGTCCTGGTGAGGGTCGATGGTATAACCTTAGATCCAGACATGCTACTTGTCAGTGCAGACATAGAGTCCCTCTATACGTGTATTGGGCACGAAGATGGAGTGCGTGCAGCGCGTTTCTTCTTGGAGATGAGCAGTCTGGACAGACCCCTTGTCAACCTAATTCTTGAACTGTTACAATTTGTTCCGAATCATAATTTTTTTTACTTTCAAGGATAGGTTCTATTTGCAGAGGTGCGGCACTGCCATGGTTGTGACATGTGCCCCTGCATATGCAAATCTCCTTCTTGGCTTTTGGGAGAGGGAGATCTTCCGTGGCGATGGGGCATGTGCTGCCGATCATGTGCTGTGCTGGTTTGCTACATATCGCTACTCATCATTTGGCAGAGTTCGGAGCTTGAGTTGGATAATTTCATGTACAATCTCAACAACAATACCTATAATATCAAGCTGACCTACAAGCGGCATGAGAAATATATAAATTTTTTGGACATCGCATTGTCAATTGATAGTCGCAGGTCTTTCCAGACTGACATTCATTGCAAGAAGTCTGTCAATTCGGTGCTACATTCCTCCTCAGCACACAGGCAATTCTTGAGAGTGGAGCGTACTTGTTCTACGGCAGATAGATTTGAGCCACACGCCAAAAACCTCAGGGACAGATTTCACAAGGTTATTAAAAATGGATACCACAGAACTAAACATACTCCACGTGACAAACTTGTCATTCCATCTAATAGCAGTAAGAAAGGAGATCACAAGACCAGATTCATTACCACCTTCAATTGTGAGTGGCACACAATTCGCCAAATTTTAACGTGTTTTGAACAGCTGACATGTGCCTGCAATAGCCACAGGTGGAATCGCGATCCACTCACGGCTATTAACTAGTTAAATGCCACTGTCAAATGCTGACAGTGGCATTTAACAAGTGCTTCCGGCAATCGCGCCAGAAATACGCTCACCGGGTGACCCGCGTCATGTGATCGCGGGTCACCTATTCATTGGCATGACAGCCAGCGGTGTCCTGGAGACCTCTATGGTTGTCAGTGCCAGGTTGCTGTGAGCACCACCCAGTAGTCGGCGCTCACAGCAAGTAATTTTGGTACATAGAGGCGATCTGATCATCTCTAAGAAGTAGAGCGGATCGGGTAATGGCAGCTTCTAGTCTCCCATGGAGACTATTGAAGCATGCCAAAAGTGAAAAAAAAAGTTTTTAAAAATATTAAAAAATAAAAATATAAAAGTTTAAATCATCCCCCTTTCACCCTATTCAAAATAAAACAATAAAATAAAATCAAACATACACATATTTGGTATTGCCGAGTTCAGAATCGCCCGAACTATCAATAAAAAAAAAGGATTAATCTACGAGAAAAAAATTAAAAAAGCCAGAATTACGTTTTTTTGTTGGCAGCAACAATGCATTAAAATGCAATAACGGGCGATCAAAAGATTATATCTGCACCAAAATGGTATCACTAAAAACGTCAGCTCAGCATGCAAAAAATAAGCCCTCACCCGACCAGTGATCACGAAAAATGGAGACGCTACGGGTCTAGGAGAATGGCGCAATTTTTTTTAACAAAGTTTGGAATTTTTTTTCACCACTTAGATAAAAAAGAACCTAGACATGTTTGGTGTCTATGAACTCATAATGATCTGGAGAATCATAATGGCAGGTCAGTTTTAGCATTTAGTGAACCTAGTTAAAAAGTCAAACAAAAAACAAGTGTGGGATTGCACTTTTTTTTGCAATTTCACCGCACTTGGATTTTTTTCCCGTTTTCTAGTACACGATATGGTAAAACCAATGGTGTCATTCAAAAGTACAACTCGTCCCGCAAAAAACAAGCCCTCACATGGCTATATTGACGGAAAAATAAAAAAGTTATGGCTCTGGGAAGAAGGGGAGTGATAAACGAAAACCGAAAAAAGCTCCAGGGGTTAAGGGGTTAATTTGTATGTCTTCATGTTTCGTTGTATTAATTTTGTCTTTTCCAATTTTAGTAGCTCACTCATACTCATTCTTGTCCTTACGGTGCCTTGCGTCAGAGCTTGGGAATTTTGGAACCTTACATTTGATGTGACCAATCAGGTGTCAGTATTTGGGAAGTGGGATCCTTCTATTATGATGTGGGTTTTTACACACTATCCATTGGATGAAGAATAGAAGACCGAACTTGACATGCTGAAGAGTTTCCCTATCAAGTTTGGGACCTTATAATTAAGGAACTTTGTGTATTAAGAAACTTTGTTTTATATCTTTTGATATTATATAAATCATTTGTTATTCTTCATTATTTGACACTGTTATCCTTCTTTATTTCTCTTATATCTTATTTTTCATTATTTGTTTCTCATTTTTTACCTCTTTTTCATATTCATTAGTTTTATTTCTCCTCCATTATGTGGATATTATTATTCACCCCACTTAGTCCTTCAACCTGTATTAGTCCTTACACTCATACTCTGTTTTTAAGGACTTATACTCCTTTTATATCTAGCACTGTGCACTTTATCTTTATACATATCGTTGTGCTCTGACTGAAAGGCTAGGATCGACCAGGTACATTACCAACCTTGACATCACAAAAGGGTATTGGCAAATTCCCATGTCCCAGGAAGCCAAGGAGAAGATGGCATTCTCAACGCCAGACGGTTGTTTTCAGTACACAAGGATGCTGTCTGGGTTTCGAGGAGTGCTGGCTACTTTCCAGAGAGCCATGGACAGGATCCTAGCTCCCCACAAGAAGTACGCAGCGGCCTACCTGCATGACATCGTGACCTTCAGCCAAGATTGGGGAAGCCATCTGAGCAAAGTCAAGGCGATACTTGTTGGTATTCAAAAGGTCGGATTTTTCATAAATCCAAAAAAAGTGGCATGGACATGGAGGAAGCTAAATACTTGGGCTATGAAGCAGGCATGGACAAAATAAAGCCCGAGATAAAGTTGACGCAATCCAGAGTTGGCTACAATCTCTCTTAAAGAAGCAGGTTCATCCCTAACTTTGTCATAATAGCTGCCCCTCTGACAAACCTCCTTAAATGGACAAAGTCGGCTATAACTAAGTGGTCTCCAGAAGCTGGTCTTCCAGGGATTGAAGCTAGCCCTGTATAAACAGCCAATCCTGGTGCCACCGGATTTCTCTACGGAGTTTTTGGTCCAGACAGACGTATCAGATGTTGGGCTGGGTGATATCTTATCACCAGAGGTGAACAGGGAAGAGCACCCCATAATGTATCTAAGTCGGAAGCTGTCATCCTGCAAGAAGAATTACTCCAAACTGGAAAAGGAATGTATGGCCATCAAATGGGCTTTAGACACGCTAAAGTACTACCTCTTAGTCAGGAAATTCAGGCTAGTTTCAAACCATGGCCCACTGAGGTGGATGAGGGAGAAGAAGGGGAACAATGCTTGAGGGTAAAGCTAGACATTACAGAATTTCAGTGGTGTTATGGTGAACAACTTGTCATTAGTATTGTTAAGTTGTAGAACGACATCCCACACATCACATACAACTAATGCCAGCACTGCACATTGATCTATGCCCTCTCTGACCTGGGTGAGAGCGGCAAGTGATGATGTCATTTGTTATTAATGACTGTTCAATCATTCAGTTACAATTTTATGTTATCTCAATAAACAAGATCTTATTTTTTTCAACATTGAAGACCACAACTGAGAACTTGAGAAACTGAGTTCACATCAAGGAATGTAAACGTTAATGTATGAGTTGGTCTTTTATAGTTCTGCTGTTTGACATAGGATAGTATTTCTTTTAGATATTCCCACCAGCTATGGAAAAAGGAGTGACTGCACCATTTCCCCCCAGGGACACTGTAAGAACATCCTTTGGGTTAATGTTTTGTCATAAAAACAAGAAAAGACATAGATAGCAGCTCAAATATGATTACTATTTATTTGCATAAAGTTCCTATGTCACACTCTCATAAATATGCATATTATTCTGGAATCAGCAAAAAAATTACCTGGCTACAGTTTGTTTATTTAGGCATAAGAGACATTCTCTGTGTACTTTGTACATAACTGCTGTGCTTCTGATTCTCTCAGGATGTGACAATCATGTGCTTTTAGGTATGTTCAGCAATTCAAATCTTTTTGCATTTCCAGAACTCAGATATTTCCATACAAAGGATGTGAAATTTACTCAAAGCACTAAGTCTGTTTACCCTTCATTCAACTTCAAACTTCTGCAACTGGATGATTATAAGGTAAGGTTATACAGAAAAGTGCTAAGGTGTAATCAAAGGAACAACTTGAGGCTTTGTGCAGCAATTATAGGCAAAAGAAAGAAAATCAACATAATAAACTCATTTCATTTGTATGGACCTTTTTTCTTTTCTTTTTTTTTTTTAAAAGGACTTGTCATACGGTCAAAGTAGCCAGTTTTTGCTCTTATTTTAGTATTAAGATTTTTTAAAATGGGTTATCTAGGACTATATTAGTTTCTGGGCTTATAGTAAAAAAAAAAAAATCTAGCCAGCACCAGCTCAAGCAGACACCAACCGCTCCTGCCAGCAATTAAGCTGCTCCATGTCAAAAGAGCAGCTCTTCTTTTTCTGGACTGTTCTGTCGATGGGGCGTGACTACAGGCATCTTGCTGACTGACTGCTGGCTTTGCACAGTTAGGCAGCGGGGAGCCATCTGTTAATCATCATGACATTGGCAGTTACACCCCACCAACAGAGCAGAGTGGAAGAGAAGCCACTGCCTTGATGATGTGACGTTAGCAGAAGCTCCAGAATCGCCAGCAGGACCGGTCTGTGACCACTTTGTGCCAGCAGAGATCTGTGCTGGGAGGACAGGCAGGTAAATAGCAGCTACCTGCCTATTAGTTCTTAAGGGTATGCCACACTAAGCGAGATCGCTAGCGAGATCGCACCTGCGTCACGATTTATGACGCAGTAGCGATCTCGTTAGCGACTTTAGCTGTGTGTGACATGTAGCAGCGATGTGGCCCCTGCTGAGATGTCGCTGATCGCTCATGAACGTTCTGAGCCATTTTTTGGTCGTTGGTGTCCCGCTGGTGAGCCTGAATCGCTGAGTGTGACACCCTTTATGAACGACTTCACCAGCATCGCAGGTGGGACTAGGTTTTCCCAATGACGCAGAGGTCGTTATACAGATCGCTGATGAGTTGTGTTTGGAATCAAACAGCTAAGTCGCTACCGAGATCGCTACTGCGTCATAAATGGTGACGTAGGTGTGATCTCGCTAGCGATCTCGCTTAGTGTGGCATACCCTTTAGGCACATAGTAAAAAATATTGTAGTCCTGAATAACCCCTTACCTGACATAGGTTCAAGAGAAATAGCTTTTTCATTTCATGCTAATTTTTAAAGTTTTTACTCATAAGGTGTTGCTCCCAGAGTAACCATGTAGAGCGGCCTGAAAACTTGCCCCCCAAAGAATCCTGTGAGTAACACTTCATTCATAAAAATTAGCATTAAATAAAAAGGCCTATCTCTGTAATCAGATAGCGAGTTACAAAGCACGAAGCTAAAGAAAAAAACGCCATACTCAAAGCAGAATTGGGAATAAGAGCAAAAGTTGCCCACTTTTGACCTGGTGACAGGTCCTCTTTATCTGCAGCAACAAGGTAAATAAAAAAGAAAAAGGCACAACCGATTTATGTTACAGTAATTTGCATTGTCCAGGTCATTACGTAAACTGGCTAGACATGGTAACATTTTTGAAGAAAATGAAACAAACATTTGATCTAAATTCAATTTAAGAAATGAAACGATTTATCCATGAATGAAACTGACATAACAGTCAGTCATAGTCGAACCTCCTAACAATCCTATTATTGCTATAACATCATAACCAAAATAGAATTTACATCAAAACTACAAAAAAAGCCTTTATAGATTTCAAGTGTTGGCAAATTAACATGACTTAATTATTGATATTAATTGAAGTCATCAGCAGAAAATGACTGTTCAAAAAAAGAACAGCACTTAGTAAGGGGACACTATGGAAATTGTACATCTAGTGTCCCAGTTCATTGCTGCGTTTGCCAGTGTGGCTAAGCAGTTCAGCGCACCTCAACATCTACTTGATCTCCACCCCATTGTCCTTGATTTGCGCTGACTTTAGAGTAGATACAGAAGGGAGACGAGATGGAATACTAGTGGGTGGGAAGGTGCACTGAACTAATTTGGTCACGTGAAGGGAACACCGGGCACCTCATTATTCATGTTTTATGCTAATAAACTTCCTTTGAAGATAAAATTTGCAATCTCACTGTTATAAGAGAAACTGATGACCAAACTGATCTCATCCTTTCCTTGTTGCATTTCAGACCAGTGTACAAAGTGGACGATTTGTCATAAATTGTGTTCACAACAAGCAAAAAAAACTTGATAATGAAATATGGGAACCAATCTTACAAATATGGTCTTGCTTTAAGAAAAGTTGGAGTAATGGTTATTTATTAAAATATCTACAAAACTCCAAAATTATTGTATTTGACAGAAGTTGGAAACTGCCAAAGATAACTGTTCAAAAATCATACCAAAGTGCGTGTTGTGTTTCCTATGCAGAAGTCGTAAGTCAATACTGTGAAGTATGGACACATTTATTGTTGACAGGACCCACTACATAGTGTATTTGGCCACTCATAGTTTGGTAATCATTGAGGCACACATTCTTCTAGTTCTTGGCAGGGCTTGGCTTAGATGGTGTTGTGACCTTGTGAGGCCCAGGAGACTGTAGGAATCTATTGCACGTTCTTATCATTGCCAAATAGAAAACTTCACTTGGTAATGTCTCTCAGTAAGATGTTAATAAGTATCTGTAATGCCACTGTAATAATGGCGATCAAAGTGCTGAAAACGCAGCTAATCAGAAATAGGTTTGTTTTTTGCTTGGTGATAAGCATCTCTCTAATGTAAACATTCCCAGGAATGGTTGATTGCTGTGATCCCTACTTGTAGAAGACTCCGTCCATATTAGCGTTAAGGCTCCTGTTCATTAGGAGAGCCATGGCAGCTTTCACCAGTTTGGAAATTGACCCTAATAAATTCTAGCAGATGTCATTGACTTATAATGGACACTTCAAATTTCATTTTTGAATATGGAAAAACTAGTTTAGCTTTTACTTACAGAAAGAACAGTTCTGGATATTGTGCTATTCAGTTTTTTTATAAAAACAACTGAAAATTGAAAAAAAAGCCAATATGGACAGAGTCTAATTTCTTCCTAAATCATACACTACTGCTGAAAATCATTTACACATAGTAAATAGGACCTAAGCTTCATTCATATTCATATTATTCATTCCCTAAGTAGTATTAGGGGTGATTACTTTTACACTTTACAATGTACTATTCATGGAAAATAAACCTCGATGATTATGACACAAAAGGCAACTTCAGTTAAGGCCAATGTGGCTCCGCAATTCCAGTGCGCCTCGATAAATGTACAAGCAGTTTGTGCTGAGATGGAAACTCGACTCCTCACCGGGAAACATCAAGCACTTTCCTTTACAGTTCAGAATGACTTAGCAGCTGTTTTTACAAAAAAAAGTGTTCCCCTGGTAGAGCTGTAAAGGTCAGGTTACTTCATGACAAGGTCGCTGAGAGCAGCAGAGACCTCAGTGTTCACTTGGGATGACACGCTGGCTGGAATAATGCTGAGATATAAGTCATACTGTTGGTCCATGCCCAGGTAGCTGTCGCTCATGAGATACAGCGTGTAGATACACCTGACAAATAGAAGAAAAGGGAGAAGTAAGTCAATCTAGCCCTAAGAACTGGTGGCCACGTCATCTGCCATAGTCACTGACACTTACCTTCCAGTACTCTCTGGGGTGTAAAACGCTACGGACACTGTGCTTCTATTCCTCACATAGCCCACTCTCTTAAGTGCAACCAGCTCTTTCTTGTCCACCTCTCCCAGGATTAAAAACCAGCCTTCATCCTTAGCCTTGGGGAACTTTGGAGCAATTGCCTTACTGTCTTGCTTGCCCTGAAATGACAGATTATGAATAAAATGAGAGGTTAATAATGAGAAGAATTATTCCAGGTAAATTTCTGTTGAAGAGAAAGTGATCAAATGTTAGTCTCCTATCCTGCACCTCGGCCCCTGGTGGCGGCACCCCCTGGACACAGAAGCAGTTACCCTTATAGGGTGCAGGAAGCTTTAGGCACATTGTACCCCTCACCTTGAGCCTGGCTGTTTAACCTTCTGTATATCTGACTTGAGATTTATGCCCATGTGAGAGCAGAACTATGTAGAGGCAGAGACCTTGATTACAGTGATGTGTCACTTAAGGGCATTTACACTGCAATATAATCGTGAACAATCATTGTGAAAAACACTTGTTTCACGATTATCCTGTTGTGTAAACAGATTGCCAATCGCAAGATGAAAGAGCAAAATGCTCGTTCATCAAGTGGAATGTTCTTTTACGCAGCATAAAAGTTTACCGATAGGCAGCCATATTGTACTGCTGGTCGGTCTGGGGAAACTGACCCTTACTGAGCTGCTTGCCGTAATTTTGATAAAATCACTGTTTTCTGTGCTGCAGATATAACAGTTCTTTAAATGCTGAGCTCTTTATAATCCCGCCCATATCACTGTTGACTGCTTTCTATGTATACTGTGCATAGGCAGAAAGCTGCCAATCAGTGGTGGGGGCGGAGTTATACAGAGCAGGTGTACTAGTCCTTTAATGATTATATCCTGCTGATAAAACAGTGATTTTATCAAAACTACAGCAAGCAGTCCAGTATAATAATTTCTTTTCACATTACAAAACACATACTATATAGACAATTTCTTTAGTCTAGGAAAAAAAAAAGATTACTCCAAATAAAGCAAATTTTCAAAATGAAGAAAACTCTACTTAATAGAATGGAGGTACACAAATAACCAGAAACACCACATCCTAATTACATGAATAAATCATACCCTAACATGAGGAACTAGGAGTGGACATGGAAATATATAGACACATCGGTTATAAATGTAAACAAAACCACCGAGGTGGAGAAAAGATGTACTAGTCCATGTATAAAACAAGATTCTTTATTAATTACCAAAACAACAAGTAAAAGGCAGTAAGGGGCATGAACAACACCCTAGTGGATGTACAAACAGCGCACATGCAGATTAAAAGTACGAGACGGGGCACACCACCCCCAACAACCCTCGAGTTTAAGGAAGATTAGTGGCATAAAATGCAGAATGATAACGGTGTCTAATGATCCCGTATCCTTACAAGGCAAATGTACAAATTATCTATATGCAGTCAGGAATTACCAAGCTTCGCTGAGACATAGCTGTGCTAACATATATCAACATGAATGGCAATAACAACGCCACTACCTAATGAAACAAAGAATAATAATAATAAGTGCAGATACCAATGGATAGGCAAATCCTCCGTGTTGTGAGAAATGTCAAATAGCAATAAAATGCACCCTGGTTGTCAGGAGACAGAAAATATGCCAATAAGCTATATAATCAATCAAAATGGCCATCAGGAGTATCCTGTCTACAAGAAAATACAGGGTGCCTAATTAGATCAGAGAGGCATGTTACCTGACACCACGGAAAACTGTCCTTGGTGCCCCCTGAAGAAGGACTGGACCGAAACGTGCGTTGGGGTGCGCACACACACCCCCTCCTGCCCTCACATACACAGTGTGCAGTTTTCCGTGGTGTCAGGTAACATGCCTCTCTGATCTAATTAGGCACCCTGTATTTTCTTGTAGACAGGATACTCCTGATGGCCATTTTGATTGATTATATAGCTTATTGGCATATTTTCTGTCTCCTGACAACCAGGGTGCATTTTATTGCTATTTGACATTTCTCACAACACGGAGGATTTGCCTATCCATTGGTATCTGCACTTATTATTATTATTCTTTGTTTCATTAGGTAGTGGCGTTGTTATTGCCATTCATGTTGATATATGTTAGCACAGCTATGTCTCAGCGAAGCTTGGTAATTCCTGACTGCATATAGATAATTTGTACATTTGCCTTGTAAGGATACGGGATCATTAGACACCGTTATCATTCTGCATTTTATGCCACTAATCTTCCTTAAACTCGAGGGTTGTTGGGGGTGGTGTGCCCCGTCTCGTACTTTTAATCTGCATGTGCGCTGTTTGTACATCCACTAGGGTGTTGTTCATGCCCTTACTGCCTTTTACTTGTTGTTTTGGTAATTAATAAAGAATCTTGATTAATAGAATGGATTAGGATAAGGATGTGCCTGACGCACTAATGAGCATCGATGGCTCTGTACCTTTCTGTATCCAGCCCGAATCCTGTGCAGAATCACCTGCAGCACATACTCCTGATCCGCATGTAATGAAATCCATTTTTTCTCCTGTGCCCCTGGAAATATGATAGGTACGGCGCGCTCATCGGGGGCTTGTGCTGGGTCCTCCCACCATCCTTTAATGGTCATCTGGACGTCAATCACTGGGAGATTTGACACAAAGTTCCAAGCCTAGAATGAGGCAAGAAGACAGAACAGGAAGCCGTTCTACCAGATCAGGACCAGAGATGTCACACAGAGTTCATACAGATGCTGTAGATTTCTACTGCGGAGGTGAAACCTTTTGTAAGGATTTTCATGTTTTAGCACCATGTACGAATGTCCTGAACCTAGAAATATAACGCTAACCGTGCCATGTATGGGAACCCTGCACCAACCGCTGACAGTTTTTCACCAAGCAGTTTGCATACAAGCAATTGTTTGCACGCTGATGGAATAAAGCATCTCTAGATTACCCACGTACGACCCATTATTTCTGCACACAGCCATATATATGTGACAACGTAAGGCAGATATATACCGCTATCTGTGTACATCTTCTGCCTGACTGTGGGACTGTAGAGGGGCAGCGTACACGCTCACACTATTTTTGCAAGTACTAGGAACACCAGCCAAACATATTTATCTGAGGATTAATCTTCATCTATTGAATCAGACAAGGACGCCACCATGCATACAATTATTTAATTAGCAGCCAAATCCTCTTCCAGTTAGCAGCCGTTGCAGGCATACTGATGTGGCAAAAGATGCAAATCTCGCAGTAGTACTACTTTTTCTCATTACTACTGCAATTAGCACTTAAATTGATGCTTTAAACCTGCTAATTTCTGGAATAATTCAGAATTTTGATGTTACCTGGGATCGCCTCACAGTAGAGTCGGCAGCAGATTGCAACGCAAATTGAAGTGCTTTTCAGCCAAATAACCATCATCGTATCAGACAGAGCCAATTTGCATTTGGTTTAAAAGATAACAGAATGACAATTTATGCAAATAAATTAGGTAAGTTTACTTCCCAGTTCTCCCCGAGCTAATTATAACAATGTCCCGATCAGTTTTTTTATCGCATTCGAAACCTGTTGTGCCCGCAACTTCCATTATGGCAGAAAAGTGTAAGTGAATGCTTGTTCCAATTTGTACTAATTACCTTTACTCGGATTCTTTTATTTTTATAGTAATCAAGTTTCTCAAGTAGACAATCCATTTGTCATTAAAATGGTCCTAATTCACAACCAAGTTCAGGCAAATCTGGTTTCAATGAATCGGATTACAGGGAAATGGAACAATCAATGGCATAGTGCCAATATTAACGACAATGACAAATAGCAAAACTTTAAGTTTTTTTTAATAGTTTTATACAGCTTGGAAAAATATAAAACTTTGCAAATCACTTTATTAGGAGATTTGTCTTAATTCTTGCATATAAATTGCATGTAAATGGCTTCACCACATCTATTTGGTTGCGTTTAGCTGCACTGCTATCAGAAAATACTCATGGCAGTGAAAGGGTCAGCACCTGAATCCTCCTAGTGTTGTGCTTTTCAGAACAATCCCTGGCAGCAGGCTTATCCCAAGAGTAAAGCCCGGGTCTCACATGGCGATACACCAGCGATCCCGACAACGATATGCACTTGTCAGGATCGCTGGTGTATCGCTACATTATCGCTGCTGAGCTGCCAAACAGGCAGCGATCAGCACAGCGACACTGCGGGTAACATCGCTTAGTTACCCACAGTGTACGTTGGATACTAGCACGCTGATGCAGGGAGCTGGTAACCAAGGTACACGTCGGGTTTCCAGGCGCTGCGTGGTGCCTGGAAACCCGCTGTGTACCTTGGTTACCAGCTCCCTGCATCAGCGCGCTAGTATCCAAGGTACACAGCGGGTTTCCAGGCACAGCCCCGCGCCTGGAAACCCGCTGTGTACCTTGGTTACCAGCGGATCGCTGGTCTCCCGCCTGTCACACGCAGCGATGCGTGCTGGCCAGCGGGAGACCAGCGATCAAAAAAATGTCCAGGACATTCAGCGACGATCAGCAATACCCAGCAGGGGGGCTGATCGTCGCTGAATGTCACACACAGCGATATCGCAGGGGAGATCGCTGCTGCATCACAAAACTAGTGACTCAGCAGCGATCTCGCTAGCGAGATCGCTGTGTGAGACGGGGGCTTTAGTGAGACACAGGCGCTAAGCTGACCTTTCAGTGCCATCATCTGTACTCCAAATTAGTACGTTCTGATAACAATACAGGCAAATAAACTGGGAAAAAACAGGGATGTAGATGTCAGTTAGATGCCATTTTATTTTTACTACAATGAAGATAAATCCCTAAATAAAGTGATTTGTAAAGTTTCATAACTTTCCGTGCTGGATAAAATCTATATGTATAAAATTGAATGTGTGTATGTGGGTATCACAAACCAATCACGGAGTATCTTACATTTAACCAGAGCTGTTTATAACAAGCTGAGCTGTGATTGGTTGCTATGAGCAACAGTTTTCTCACTCCACAACACCTCAGCTGACACTGACCAGGTGGGAGAAATCTAGCATCCCGGAAACATAAGCTCCCAGCCATTGTCTGCCCCCCAGACAGAAGCAGAGCGCACATGACAGAAATGAATCACCAGCTCCCATTCCCATATCCCTATCACACATCATCCATGCCATAGGCACATCTTCCCTCTTAAAGGGATCCCCGGTATGGAAGTTAGGACAAATCCATCCAGCGCTTTGGTTCTGAACCCCAGGCCCTTCTTAAAGGGATCCCCGGTATGGAAGTGAGGGCAATTCCACTAAGCGCTCTGGTTCTGAACCCCAGGCCCTTCTTAAAGGGATCCCCGGTATGGAAGTGAGGGCAATTCCACTAAGCGCTCTGGTTCTGAACCCCAGGCCCTTCTTAAAGGGATCCCTGGTATGGAAGTGAGGGCAAATCCACTCTGCGCTTTGGTACTGACCCCAGTCCTCTCTTAAAGGGATCTCCGGTATGAAGTTAGGGCAATTCCACTCAGCTGTGGTTCTCACCCCAGGCCCCTCTTAAAGGGATCATTGGTATGGAAGTTAGGGCAATTCCACTAAGCGCTCTGGTTCTGACTCCAGGCCTCTCTTAAAGGGATCTCCGGTATGGAAGTTAGGGTAAATCCCTCAGCGTTCTGATTCTCACCCCAGGCTTCTATTAAAGGGATCATTGGTATGGAAGGCAGGGCAAATCCATCCAGCGCTTTGGTACTGATGCCAGGCCTCACTTAAAGGGATCCCAGGTATGGAAGTTAGGGCCATTCCACTCAGCGTTCTGGTTCTGACTCCAGGCTCTCTTAAAGGGATCCCCAGTATGGAAGTCAGGCCAATTGCCTTCAAATGCTCTGGTACTAACCCCAGGCCTCTTTAAAGGGATCATTGGTATGGAAGTCAGGGCAAATCCATCCAGCGCTTTGATTTTGACCCCAGGCCTCTCTTAAAGGGAACCCCAGTATGGAAGTTAGGACCGTTCCACTCAGCGCTGTGGTTCTGACCCCAGGGTCTCTTAAAGGGATCATTGGTATGGAAGTTAGGGCAATTCCACTAAGCGCTCTGGTTCTGACCCCAGGCCCCTCTTAAAGTGATCCCCGGTACGGAAGTGAGGGCAAATCCACTCTGCACTTTGGTTCTGATGCCAGGCCTCTCTTAAAGGGCTCTCAGGTATGGAAGTTAGGGTAAATCCCTCAGCGCTCTGATTCTCACCCCAGGCTTCTATTAAAAGGATCATTGGTATGGAAGTCAGGGCAAATCCACTCAGCGCTCTGGTTCTGACGCCAGGCCTCTCTTATGGTTCAAATAGTTTTTATTATAGCATTTATGTAATACAAAAGGCAACAAACAAGTTGCGTAAACAGTTACAGTGCAGTGCCTCTCTCGGCAATGAAATAAAGCAAGTACATCTAGAATACAAGACAACCTCCAGCACCGAATTATACAGTAATGTTTAGAAACATAGCATTCAGTAGTATTCCGGGCTCTGGTAAACTCGTAGAAACATTGTTCACAATACCCAGGTACTTTGCTTTAATAAACTTCAAGAACAGAATGAGAGCGGACAACATCCACCATCAAAGAAAAATATAGGAAGAAACTGAAAAGAGTAAAGAAAAGCAAAAGCCAAAGAAAAAGAAAAAGAAGAGAAGAGGAAGAAAAGACAATAGAACAAAGATAGAGAAATGTCCGACCCTCGCCGATCCACCCGGCCACTCATTGCCCATATCCATCAGAAAGTCTATTCACCGCCACCTACTTCTACCCCTGGAAGCCTCAACAGCCCCGGGAAAGCCAATCCCGGAACTCCGGAGAGTCCCTAAATGCCACCCAATCACTCCACATTCGCAAATAGGACTCAGACCTCCCTGCATCGGCTGCCCTAAGCTCCTCCATGTAACGTATGTCGTCCATGAGTTCCACCCATTGGATTCTTGATGGTGGATGGACAGATCTCCAATTCCTGGGGATCAATTGACGGACCGCCTGCAGAAAGAAATGCAGGAGCCCTTTTTTAATGAGCTGCACCCTTCCCGGGATCATTGATAGAAGGGCCATTTCTAATGTGACTGAGACGAATCCCCACTAAATTTAGAAAACAATAACCCACCTCCCTCCAAATTGGGACTATCTTGGGGCATTCCCACCAAATGTGGACGAAGGAGCCATAGCCACTGCCGCAGCGCCAGCACTCATCAGTACAAGTGGAGTACATCTTCGCCAGTCTAGAAGGGGTTCTGTACCAGCGAGACAACAGTTTGTAATTCGCCTCCTGAGCGCGGCCAGCTATTGTGCCCTTGTGAGTCATGTGGAAAGCTTTAGACCATAAGTCCGGCAAGAATGTTTTATCCAACTCCCGTTCCCAACTACTCACAAATGGGTAAATTTCACCGCACACTCATTAAGATAGATTTGCAATGTGAAAATTTATTTAACAATATCTGAGCAAAAACAGGAATACAAGGTCTGAAGCGATATCAATACAACGTTTCGGCTCTGCCAGAGCCTTACTCATGTATTCGCTCAGTCCAAGATATGAATAAAGATGAGTGCATATAGAAATGAATAATCCACAGTATATATGGTGGCTTTATTAAGCAGCCTTAGTAGGGGAATTAGCCCAGTGAAGCTGTAGTCCAGTTAGCTAATGAGCCAGAAGGCTAGTCTTATACCTGGTTGATCGCTAGTCCTAGTGTAGGAAAATACAGCGGCGCTCCCGCGCTTTGCTGTGGTGATGACCACAGCAAAGAGCGGGAGCGCCGCTGTATTTTCCTACACTAGGACTAGCGATCAACCAGGTATAAGACTAGCCTTCTGGCTCATTAGCTAACTGGACTACAGCTTCACTGGCTAATTCCCCTACTAAGGCTGCTTAATAAAGCCACCATATATACTGTGGATTATTCATTTCTATATGCACTCATCTTTATTCATATCTTGGACTGAGCGAATACATGAGTAAGGCTCTGGCAGAGCCGAAACGTTGTATTGATATCGCTTCAGACCTTGTATTCCTGTTTTTGCTCAGATATTGTTAAATAAATTTTCACATTGCAAATCTATCTTAATGAGTGTGCGGTGAAATTTACTAGTATGATATTGGACTAATGTGTCCATTCTACCAGCACCTCAATCTATATACGGTCTGTGTGCACGCCAACCATCCCTATTACGTACTCACAAATGGGGGCAAAGAGTCCCCTGTCTCTCCCGCAACCAAGAGGCGATACACCAAAGAAACATCATGGACAGGAGCAGTCCCACCTGTACATAGCTGTTCAAAGTCTGTAAGTCGCAAACGTGGGCGGACCAGTGCCTCCAATGAGGAGGCATAACTACGCATCTGGAAGTATACCAACCACGCGCCTGCTGTACCAGCTCCCGTCACCAGGATGTCCCCAAAGCCAACGTAACCTGATTGCGTGTAAAAATTGCGCAGGGAAAAAACCCAGGTGTCAAAAACCGGCAGAGCAGGGAACCCCCTCGTCAAAGATGGGCAGGCAGCATTACCAACAAGGGGCGTCAAGGGACCAGGAACCGACACTAAACCGACCCCGGGCGCGAAGCCGTCCCATATAGTCAGCAATGTCCTCAAGATCAGGGACAAGTCTCCATCGCGATAGCGTGCCAATTTTGGCAGCCAAAATATGCCCTGTGCCGCTACTGGGCCGTTATGTCTCTCTATTTCTACCCATAGTTTTTCCTTCCCTCGATAAGTCAGGTCTAGGACTTTCTTGCAAACAGTGGCTCTATAATACAACAGAAAGTCCGGTAATCCGACCCCCCCATTCAGTTTTGGGCGGATCAAAATAGAATGCCGTATGCGCGGACGGGAGGACCCCCACACGAACCTCGAAGCTGCGTGCCGTAATCTATCAAAAAAGGGTCTAGGCACAACCAAAGGTATGGTCTGAAACAGGTAGAGAAGCCTGGGAAGGATATTCATCTTCAAAGCATTGACTCTGCAGAACCAAGACAATTGCAGTACATTCCACTTCTTGAGATCCTCCTCAATCTGACGCAACAGAGCGCCATAATTAAGGTCAAATAATTTGGAAGTGTCCGATGCTATTTTCACCCCCAGATATGTGATGGCTAAAGGCTGCCATGCAAAAACCCCACTGAGCCCTATCCTCTCTGCCTCCTCTCCCGACAGGGACACATTGAGCAGCTCCGATTTCTTATGATTAACTTTAAAATTGCTAAGCTCGCCAAAGGTTTGGAAATGTTTCATCACCGTGGGAATCCCTATATGTGGCGAGGACATATATATGAGGAGATCATCAGCAAACAAGGACACTTTCTGATGAAAATCACCCCTATACATCCCTTGGAGAGTGGCATCCTTGCGTAAGGCATTAGCCAACGCCTCCATGACCAGCACATATAACGTCGGTGACAGGGGGCATCCCTGGCGCGTTCCATTCCCGATACGAAAAGGCATGGAAAGTGACCCATTGACTCTCACTCTAGCCGTAGGTGATCTATACAGAGCTAAAATCCAAGAGCGCATACGGGAACCCAGACCAATCCGTGAGAGAGTTGCTGCCAAAAAGCCCCAATGCACCCTGTCAAACGCCTTCTCAGCGTCAATGGAAAGGAGGCAGATAGGTGACCCCGAAGCTCGTGCATAATCCATAAGAGCCAATGTCTTTAGGGTATTATCTCCCGCCTCCCTGCCCTGAACAAAGCCCACCTGATCCCTGTGTATGAGGCCAGGCAAGTGTGGGCGAAGCCGCCACGCCATGACCTTAGCGTAGACCTTCATGTCTACATTAATGAGCGAGATAGGGCGAAAGTTACCACAACTTGAAAGATCCTTCCCAGGCTTCGGCAACACCGTTATGACAGCTTGGAGGGTCTGTGAAGGAAACTGATCTCCCCTGGCCACAGCATTAAAAGCCCGAAGCATTACCGGCCCCAAAATGTCCCCAAATGTGCGATAGAATCTGGGCATGAACCCGTCAGGTCCCGGGCTTTTGCCCACCTTTAAGTCCTTGATGACTAGGGCCACCTCCTCCAACGTCATGTCACCCTCCAAAGCACTAATCGTCCCGGAGTCTAAGCGTCGCGGGGCAAAGGTCTCTAAGTAGTCCAAAATACGCCGTGATGGCAGAAACGGGTCCCCAGTCGGAGAGGGGTCAATATTGTACAAGGTCTCATAGTATGACCGGAAGGCCTCCAAGATTTCTCCATTGGAATGAACTGTTCGGCCACGCTGATCATTAATGGAAAATAAATAAGAGTTGGGAGCCCTCGGATGCAAGGTTCTGGCGAGCAAAGTGCCAGCCTTGTTGCCATACTCATAATAATTCTTGCGCCATTTATCGCGGTAACACAGCGATTTTTGGTCCAGAATTTTCAAGATCTTATGACGAACATTTGAGAGTTCCGCCAGTCGTGCGTCCGAGGGTCCCCTTTTATTGGCCATCTCCAGAGCACCCAGATCTGCCAGCATAGCTCGCAACTTACCAACCCTATCCCTTTTCAGACGCGAACCATGGGAGATAAATATGCCCCGCAATACGCACTTAAGGGACTCCCATTGTATAGGGGCGGCCGTGTCATCCGACTCATGCACCTTGACAAAGTCCTCAACAGCCCTGCGCACAGCCGCTACACACAGAGTATCCTGCAATAAATTGTCATTTAGGCGCCAGGAAACTCCCGTTTACACGCCGAGGACTGCCTACATGAGCAATAAACAGGTGCATGATCAGACCACAAGAACGCCCCCATGGAACACGTGGGATTGTCATCCAATAGTGAGTGTGATACAAAAACGTGGTCCAGTCTACTATATGAATTATGTGCCAATGAGTGGTAACTATAATCCATTGTAGTAGGGTGAAGTGTACGCCATAAGTCCACCACCCGTAAGGCAATGAGACCCTTCTTCAAACGCCTCAAGGCTGCAAGAGAGACAGAGGACCTACCTGTTGACGAATCCATCTCCGCATTGAAGAATAGGTTAAAGTCACCCCCCAAGATAACAGCAGAACCCTCAGCAAACCTGATCAGCTTGTCTATCACCTCCAGTCCAAAAGACACCTGAGCTGAGTTAGGAAAATACAGATTAGCGAAGGTATATCGATGCATTCCAATCAACAATTTCAGAAAAAGGTAGCGACCATCTGAACCCGCCTCTACCTCCACCACCGAATGCTGGAAGCTTTTGTGAAGGGCTATGGACACTCCACCTACTTTAGCCTCCGGATTCGGAGCGTGGTGCCATGAAGAATAGAAGCGGGTTGAGCATCTGGGAAGCTGATCTGCCTTAAAATGTGTCTCCTGCAGCATGGCCACCATTACCCTCTTTTTATGCAAATGGTACAAGATCTGTCCCCGTTTCCCAGGACTATTAAGGCCACGAACATTATAAGAACAAAAAGTGAGATCAGCCATGGGACCACGCAGAGGAGAAACAAATTAGGAGCTGGGCGGGAGGACCAACGAGAGGAAGGCCGGGCACAAAGAGTAGAAAAAGAGCAGAAAGAAGAAGAAGAAAAGAACATAGCAGAAAAACAGAACATGAACAAAACCCATACCCCCCCAAATGTACACAGGAACCGAAATTCCTCAAACTAATACTGAATCCCAATCGGGAAACAATGACCCCACGGAATTCAGGACCCGGAGCGCCACCAGGAAAGCGGTGTCCCACCAAGGCCTCCAACCCCGTCGGGTCGCCCTAAGAGCAAGCATGATAACCCACCCAGAATAGACAGAACCTGTCCCAAACCCCCTCCCCGCAATGTAAAAATATAACTTTATAACTGTGAGGCACTGCGTAGCGCAGTCCCCCATAACCTGCATTCCTAAGCAATCCCGCAAACAGTAACATTGTAAATTTACCGGAGAACCGGCCCCAAGCCCCCATGGCCCCCCTCACCTGAGCATGCCCTCAGGCGTTTTACATTAATTCGCAATAAAGCGAAAGATCAACAAGGGAGAAGACCGTGTGAGCCCAGAAACCCGCCCCCCCTTAATGTACATCCACCAACCAAAGGCTTCTAAAGCTGAACATGAGGAAACAAAGTACTCAAGAAAATAAGCAGTAATGCATATCATATAACCGGATCCCTGCGGTTTCTTCTCTCACGGTGCTTCCGCGGACGAACCACCGACCAGTCGCCACCCGAAGCTGTAATCGGGGGAGACTCCACCTTAGGCCAGTCCGGAAGAGAGATCATCGGCAGTTTAAAGGTGCTCAGGAAATTCGGTAAATCGCCCAAAGAGCGAAAGGTGGCCGACCGTCCATCCTTACGGGCCAAGAGCTGAAAGGGATAGCCCCAACGATAAACGATCTCTTTGGAACGGAGAACCTCCAACAACGGCCGAAGCGCCTTGCGCTGAAGAAGCGTACGTCTCGCCAGGTCTGGAAGCAGCTGAATGGGTCGATCACGGAACTGTAACTGGGCTTGCTCTCTGGCTTTATTGAGGATCCGGTCCTTGATTTTGAAGAAATGGATCCTGCAGATGACATCGCGGGGACGAGACGGGTCAGTGGATTTAGGTCCCAGGGATCGATGGATGCGATCAATTTCAATGGCGGTCGCAGGGTCCTGGTTAAGAAGAGAGCTGAAAAACGATTGCGCCCAACCGTCCAGCTGAGCAGCGCCAATGTCCTCTGTCAGGCCCCTAATGCGGATATTGTTACGATGATGACGATTCTCCACGTCGTCCAGATGGGACCATAAGTTAGAGATCTGTAAAGCGTGAGCCTGCAGCACCCCGCCATGAGTATCAACAGTGGAGCTCAATGAAGAATGCGCATCCTCCACCTCTGAGACCCTCTGGCCCACATGATGTAAGTCCTTCTGTAACTCCGCCATATTGCGGGTGTATAATTGCTCCAGCTTCTGGAAGCGCCGGTCCAGATCCGCATTGGTAGGTAGGGCTTTTAGATGTGCCTGCCAGTCCCAGCTTGATCCCTCATCTCCCTCAAGGGTATGCCACACTAAACAACATCGCTAACGGGATCGCTAAAAAACGTCACTATTTAGCGATCCCGTTAGCGATGTTGTTGTGTGCGGCATGCAGCAACGACGTGGCCCCTGCTGTGATCTCGTCCGTCATCCTGATCGTTTCGGACCCTATTCTGATCGTCGGCGTCCCGCTGGGTAAGTATATATCGCTGAGTGTGGCACCTTTTTTAGCGATTTAGCAGTACTTTTGTACCGCTAAAGTAGTTAAGGAGATCGCTAACCACGATAGCGTCCTTAACGACATCGCTAAATGTGGCCGACACTAGCGATATTGTAAACGATCCCGCTAGCGATCTCATTAGTATGCGACGCTAACGAGATCGTTAGCGGGATCGAGTAGTGTGGCAGTACCTTCAGAGTCAGGGGAAGCAGAGCCAGCAGATGAGCAGGACTGAGGAGCATTCCCTCCGACCCTCTGCTTCAGTGGCTTAAGAGAGGGGGGGGTCTGCAGTAAAAACTCCAGGGGGGTCTGTCCAGAAAGGGCCTCCACACTCCTATCCTGCCTGGAGTCACCTGGGGAGGGAGAGCCAGTCACCCCTGCGCCTCCTTCATTAATATGTCCCCTGATGTGAGGGGATGCTGCAGCTGGAGGGGAGCCATCCTCATGAGCAGGCAAGTCAGCTTTATCAGCATAATGCATAGGCCCCCCGGGACCTCTGATGTCCTCACTATGCCTCCCCTACTTCATAGCACCCCCTGTACATGTGAGCTTGTCGCTGTCGCTGTGGGGATGCTCCATCACAGGAGACCTCTGCAGGGCCTCCCCCGCTGGGATCACTGAGCTGGAAAGTCTGCTCTCAGCCCCCACCTTCTCCCCTGCTGTAGGAAGCTTCGCGCTCTCTGCTTCAGGGCAGTCTGGCTTCTCCCCAGGCTTCTGTGAGGCCCGTAGGCCTGAATCCCCGGGGTCCCGGAGGTATTTGTGTAAAGTGCCGGCAGCGGCAGCAGCAGCCACAGCTGATCTCAGAGAGCCTTTCTTTATGCCCATGGCCGGCAGATGATGCATAGGAACGCTCAAGAATGCAGATTTATAGCAGGGATTGCAGGAGCTCAGAAGGTCTGCTTCCTATCCCTCCATAGGCTAGCCACGCCCCTTCTCCAGGCCTCTCTTAAAGGGATCCCCGGTATGGAAGTTAAGGCCATTCCACTCAGCGCTCTGGTTCTGACCCCAGGGTGACCGGAAGATGTGGGATATTAGGGGTAGTAGTCCGATGGCTCTGGCTGACGGGATGATGTGGAATTTTAGGGGGAGTAGTCCGATGGCTCTGGCTGACGGGTGATGGATTTGTGTAGGATTTTTAGGGGTTAGTAGTCCGATGGCTCTGGCTGACGGGATGATGTGGGATTTTAGGGGGAGTAGTCTGGTGGCTCTGGCTGACGGGATGATGTGGGATATTAGGGGTAGTAGTCTGGTGGCTGTGACGGGATGATGTGGGATATTAGGGGTAGTAGTCCGGTGGCTCTGGTTGACGGGACGATGTGGGATATTAGGGGTAGTAGTCTGGCGGCTGTGACGGGATGATGTGGGATATTAGGGGTAGTAGTCCGGTGGCTCTGGCTGACGGGATGATGTGGGATATTAGGGGAAGTAGTCCGGTGGCTCTGGCTGACGGGACGATGTGGGATATTAGGGGTAGTAGCCCGGTGGCTCTGGCTGACGGGACGATGTGGGATATTAGGGGTAGTAGTCTGGTAGCTCTGGCTGACGGGATTGTGTGGGATATTATAGTTAATGTGGCTATGCGGCGTGGGTGGAGCTATGCACTCAGCTTTATATTTATAGATATAATCATTACAATTTGTTATAACTAACCGTAGTTTGTTACTATGCCCAGGCAGCGCCGGGCTCCTCAGCTAGTTATTAAATAAAAAAGGAAAGTTTAGTTACTCTTTAAATGTGTTGTGAATTGGAAGAATATAATATGATACCATACATGGGGTCCTATCAATGGCTACACAGAGCAGTTTCATAGACCCACTGTACAGGTTTCAGCCTGAAGAGTGATCTAAGTTGTAATAGTAATAATGGTCAATAACAGTTTAGTAAAATAAAATTATTAAATTGTAGCTTGATCTTCTCTAGTTCCAGAAACTTTAGCGTGTGTGTCATTTATTCTAACTACTGTATGCTACGAGGACCAAGTGACCTAAAACATAACCATTATTCTGGAAATGTACATTTTTTTCATACACTTAACAATCTAGGAGACAATACTGAAGTGACGATAGGTGGAAACAGTCATTAACAATGGATTGAAATGCTTCAACTGCATAAACACGTAATAAAAGGTGTACAATGTACTCTGACATTGAGCATTATACCATAAACACTCGAGGGACAAGGAAGGTCTGGATTAAAATGCTTGCTCCTAATGGAAAGCACATAATAGTCTGTGGAGAAAACATTTCCATGTGTAGGAACAACAGCTTAATGAGTAGAAGCAATATCATATTAAGCACCTAATGAAGTGGATAGCCATAAACCCAGTTCTTCGTTGGTTAACAAGTCTAGTTAAGTATGAATGTCATTTCCATTGGAAATTCAAAGAAATGCATTGGAAATTATTGTATTTCCATTCCAGGTTATTTATACAGTGTTAGCTCTACCAAACGGAAATCACAGAAGGAAAGTCTGATTTTTTTCTAACGATGCATGTTCCAGTTTTGCGAGGCCATCTTTAGTTATCTATCAATGAAACAATTCAGACACAAAAAAATCCATTGTTATAACGGCTTACTACTCTTTATGGCACATGGACATGGGCATATCATAGCACCATACAACCTTCAAATTGTCCAGAACTCTACTACAGAACATACTCCGCTTCTGATTTTATAAGGCTCCATGATATGCTTCCAGGAGAAAATCTATCCATAATGTGGTAACATTTGGAGGCTCCACACATCAGAACCTAACAGTCGTGGTATTTTGGGACGAGTACTATTCTCACAGTAGTGTTATTACACTAGAGAGCATACCTGTGATCTCTTTCTCCATTGGATTCTAGATGAATAAAATAAAAGATTTTTCGCGGAGGTACCCATAGCAGAATGTAAAACAGAAGAGTAGGAGAGTCTAGGTAGGAAAGGGTATGAACTACAGAGTATCCTGAGCACCCTTACATACCTCTCACGTGAAGTGAAGACCATTTCCCTCTAACACTGAATGGGTATCACTTGGACATACACAAGTTTTTCATCATTTTTTCTTAGTAAGTATTTTTGTGTGCTTACACCAGAAGTCGGGAGACACAAAGCATCCCATACTAGCCATTATTATCCAGCTGAAATGTTGGGCCATTTTGACTCTCTGGCTTTTCGAATTTACCAAAATACAAGATAAGTTTGTCCCTGATCGGACGATTTTCCATCACATCCCACAGATGCTTTCGAATGAGATCTAAGGAATTGGGAGGTCAAGTCTCTACAATTACTGCTGCTATGAAGTGGTGTACTTGGTCTGCAACAATATTCAGGTAGATGACATATGTCAAAATAAAATCCACATATATGGCAGAACCCAAGAATTCCCAACAGGACACAGCCCTGAGCAATCATGGCTTGCATTTGTCCCATAGTGCATCCTGGTGCCATGTCTTCCCCAGGTAAACGATGTTCACACACCCTGTAGTCCACACAATGTAAGAGAAAATTCTATTCACCAGACCATGTCTCCATTTTAATCCCTCCATTGTCCAGTTCTGATGCTCATATGCTTAATGTAGGCACTTTCGGTGGTCTGCAGCACATAGCCTCAATATATAGCACTGCGCATTCGTTCACCTTTTTTTTCATCATAGACAGCATTAACTTCTTTAACAATTTGTGCTCCAATATCTCTTCTGTAGGAAGGCTAGCTGTCCACATGCATGAATTAGACGTGGACACCCTTGGCGCTGTCACCAGTTCATTAAATAGCCTTGCTTGGACCACTGTTACTTTTTTTCAGTGGTACAAACCACAGAATACCGGGAATACCCACAAAACCTGCCAAAGACGCTAAGATCTTTACACTTGCCCATTTTTTCCCACTTCTACCATATCAACTTCAAGAACTGATTGTCCACTCGCTGCTTAATATTTCCCAACTCTCGACGGGTGCCAATATCACATGATAATCAATATTATTTTCTTCACCTGTCAATAGTTATCCTGTTATGTTTGATGAGTGAAACTGTAAAATAATTACCTGTGAAATATGTGCAGCCGAAAGCTCTTTTTCAACTAAAGAAAAGAACAGTTCTTCCTTGCCTCCACATGCCGCCACCAGCTCTGGAAGACACTCAATAGGTCCAGCAACCTCTTCAGAATTTCTAATCCTTTTTCCTGTATTCCAGTTTCTTGGGGGAAAACATAGGAAATATAAGAAAATGAGCATAAAGAATTAAGTATGACTATCCACACAGCATCACTCTCTATTAAAAAATACTACTATAAATGTAAGCGTTATGCTCAAGTAGCTTTCACTACAATATAGTAAACTTAGAAACCTACGCAATAAAAACTATACTGAATGAGAAAAAAAACCCTGTAATATTCATGATCAAAAAATTAGGAGCAAAAATAGAACCCTACAAGAATGAGATCAGTTATATTTACGAGTATTTACAGGCAAAATAAAAACAAATGATAAGTGAGCTTTACATATTGACCCATCCACAGGTAGTGATACCCGTGCTGGTACATGACCAGAGCGGTGTGTGAAAGGAGAAAGCTGGCTGATTATTTCAATAGCTAAAGCCAGCCCCCTTCTTGGTCTATTCATTGGCTGTGACAAAGAAGGTCATGTGCACTAGCCCATTGACTCACATTGGTCAAGGTTCTGTCCATTACAGAAAAGCCCACACTAGCCGAAATCACGTTAGCGTGAATGCAGCCTTAGAGTGCAGACGCTTAAAAGCAATTTATCAAACGGGTTGGCCACTACTTTTCTATAGATGGTCTATCCCTAAGATTGTAGTATCTGATTGATGGGGGATGTGATACTTAATACCCGTCGATCAGCTGTTATCAGCACTTGGCCGGAAGTTCTCGGAATGCTGCTGGAACACTGCAGCATCGTAAATTCTATAGTTGCCGCTACTGGGTCATGCAGATTCACCCACTATTCAAAAGATTAAAGGGTATACCCGGATATGGCCACTATAGTTTTGATGGAGCGGCTATGTTCCAGTGGCATCTGTGAACTTCCTGCTGCTGCCGGCAAAAGCAGATTAATTGGGGTACATGCAACCCGTCGATCACATCGTAAGGATAGGCCATCTATAAAAAAGAAGTGGCCAATATCTTCAACTATATTTTTTTAGCATTTAAAAGCATATAGGTAAATGTTCTTTTTCTCTTCATTTTTATTTTTTCCTTATTGTAATTTTTAAATGACATTTTGTGTACAGCATTATGGGGGTGGACAATTTGACTGAGTTGTAAGTAACATTAAAGGTACTGTCACACTAAGCGAGATAGCTAACAAGATCGCTACTGCGTCACCGATTTTATGACACAGTAGCGATCTCGTTAGCGACTTGACTGTGTGTGACATGTAGCAGCGATGTGGCCCCTGCTGAGATGTCGCTGATCGCTTATGAACGTTCTGAGCCGTTTTTTGGTCGTTGGTGTCCCGCTGGTGAGCCTGAATCGCTGGGTGTGACACCCTTTATGAACGACTTCACCAGCGTCGCAGGCGGGACTAGGTTTTCCCAACGACCGCAGAGGTCGTTATACAGATCGCTGATGAGATGTGTTTAGAAGCTAACTAGCGATCACATAGCGATCGCACTAGCGATCTCGCCAAGTTGTGTCGTTGTCGTGATCGCTGGTACGATCGCTAAGTGTGACAGTGCCTTTAGAGTTATGCTTCACAGCAGGGGCATGAAACATAGGAAACAATAGACAGGAGATGTTCACTGATTTTTGTTAGCAAGTTTTGTGACCTATGCAGAGGCCACGGGGCAGGGAAGAGGAAGACAATCACCAAATGTGCATGCTGTGATCCTGAATTAGCTAGAAATAAGTGATATCATCTTTGCAGTTCAGCTTGTGATGACAGTGTGATAACGGGTAGAAAATACAACAGGAAATGTTAGTTTATAACTAGGCCTAGCAGCAAGGATAAAAAGTGCAACATTTCAGGATTTTTTTTTTAATAGAAAGACTGGAAAATAGGGAAAAACATCACCAAAATTAATATTTTATAATTTTTAACATGATAAAAATGTAACCAGTAGGTAATTTTCTCTTGAGTTCTAGGCCATCGAGTTTCCACAAATTTTATCTCACATTCATACTTTGGGTATGATACTCCAGTATTCATAAATATGCTCCATGTTCGCTCTCTTATGTATATATTTGCTACTTTGAAAATAAAGTTGAAGCTGCAGATTTAATCAGATGGCCTATTCCTTCCCTAAATGTAGCTGCCAGATTGTTGCTTTAAAAGTACATACCTGAACAGATAAAGATGGTGTTTCTCAATATTGGATATAGTAAGGAAACCGGAATCATGTACCCAGCGAGCTTGGACTACCATTTGGACCAGATTTGTGATGTTGAGTACTGTAACAAGCCAGCCATGATGAGCGGCAACATCCAACATAGCCTATGGAAAAAAATCAATAAGATTATGAGTCTCAAATTAAACCTCCACCTAGCTATCATTGCTAATATAGAGCTTATAAATAAATAAATAAATGAATATATATATTGTGAGACAGTGAAGGGGTGCGTACTGGACGGGGTGTATATCTCCCCCAGGTTTCTTAGCTGGGGCGCATAAAAGTAGGTTGTCAGTGCGGTGTTCACTCCATTCCCATCTGGGACAGGTTTGCAGTTCAGCCCAGAGTGAACACAGCTGCTTAATTAGACAGCCATAAGTACCTGCTTGGAAGTTCAGAGGAGGCTCTCTCTCAGTCTGGATCTGACCATTGGAGCCTCATGTGAAACCCCATACTGGTAATATATATCATATGTGTTGTTTTGGGCCAGGCTGGTAGAGCCGGGACCCGGATAGACAGGGCAATCTATCTATGTGTAATTAGTGGCTAGACAAGCCTAGGTTTTCTGTTTATGCTTATTTTTATCTGTTTGCTGTGGGACTTTAATAAAGCTGGTTGCGGCCAGTTTTTAACAGAACCACTGTCTGTGAATGGTCTCTTTATGCCACTCCGTCTCCCTAAGACGGCGATCCCAGAGCTATATCCCCTGAAGAGCTTACAATTGGTGCTTGAATGCTGGGGCAGCACAGTGGCTGAAGACTTTGAAAAAAAAAAAAGGTGTCTGCACCGCAAAGCTGAACTTGTTGTGGAGAAGACTGTGGAGTGTATATGTCTTGGGTGAAGGCTGTCAGCCAGCCCAAGATGTCCGGCAGTATGGAGGATCTCGTTAAGCAGCTGGCCCAGAACCAGCAGGCCATGCAGCAACAACATCAGCAGGCCATGCAGCAGCAACAGCAGGCCATGCAGCAACAACACCTAGAGGCCCAGCGGAGCCAGCAGCAACAGCAGGAAACCAACCGGTTGTTACTGGAGCAGGTTGCAGCACTAAAAAAAACTCCTAGCACCTCGTTTCCGAATGAAGACGCCGGGTTACCGGCATTATCCGTTGTAAAGAAGGCGGTAAAACAGACTCTGCAGAAGATGACGCCTCATGACGATGTGGAGGCATATCTGGCTATATTTGAGAGACTGGCAGAGAAGGAGAATCTGCCACAATCTGAATGGGCTATGGTGGTCGCGCCCTATCTGACTGGGGAACCCCTAAAAGCCTATTTTGACCTCAGCGAGCAGGACAGCAAAAACAATACTAAGTTGAAAGCGGAGATTCTTGCCCGCCTGGGTGTGACGAGGGCAGTCCGTGCCAGGAAAGTCCATAACTGGAGATACAGGCGAGACAAGCCTGCTCGCTCACAAATGTATGACTTGATTTCTTTGGTAAAGAAGTGGTTGGAACCTGACGTCAGCACCCCTGCCCAAATGGTTGAAAAGGTGGTGCTGGACCGGTACATCTGGGCCCTTCCCCTTGAGGTCCAGCTCTGGGTCGGACAGGGAGACCCCAAAGATGCCGATCAACTGGTCAGCCTGATAGAAAGGTATTTCGCCACCAAAGACTATCTACGTGACCAGCCGTCCGAGCGATCATCAGTTCGGAATACCCGGCCTCTGTCATCTCCCGGTAAGAGGGTTCCAGCTGTGGGGGCAAGGGGGGCTGTTGATAGTCCGGGTCAGCCCCGAGGGGACATGTATGAGCGAAAGGGTGATACTTACCTACCAGGAGACCCCAGACCTAGGAAGGTCTCCCCGTCTGAACACCCTGACCTGAGACAGTGCTGGAGATGCCGTGAACAAGGTCATATTTCAGCCAATTGTCCACTAGTGGGGGAACCTATGGACTGTGACGCTGGACAGTCTCTCTCGTTCCTCGCCGAGCCCGTGTGCGTGGCCACCCTAGTCGAGGAGACTGGCCCACAGCTGTGTCAGGTCGTGATAAATGGGTGCCCAGTACAGGCCCTACTCGACTCAGGAAGTCGAGTGACTCTGATACATGCTAGTCTGGCTGATAGGGACTTCGTCACAGGTAGGCACCTAAGCGTGGTGTGCATACATGGAGACATCAAAGTCTACCCAGTAACCTCCTCAGACTTCGTCACAAAACTCAGGGAGATCTCATATGAAGTGGGGGTAGTGAAGAACCTGATGCATCCCGCCATATTGGGTCGTGACTTTCCCCTGTTTTGGGGTCTTTGGAAAAAAAATGTTTCTGCTGGACAGTGTGATGAAGCTCCTACTGAGGGTGCGCAGTCCCGAGGGGCGGAACACAATGCTAGTGGGCCGTTAAACTTATGTGATAATAATGATAATGATGATGACCATGATAATGATGATGATCATGATAATGATGATGACCATGATAATGATGCTGATCGTAATCACGATAGTGATATTGATAATGATGATGACTGTAAAAAAAATGAATTTCCATTTCAGGTGATGTTGGGGGAGGGGGAGGATGTTTCTCTAGAACAGAATGTCCCTGACCTACCGGTGTCCCGTTGCAATTTTGGGAGTGAGCAATTGCAAGACCCCACTCTTAAACATGCCAGGGAGAATATAACTGTTCTGAATGAGATCCCACAAGAGCCCGGCTCTGAGGAAAAATTTCCCCATTTTGCCATGAACAATGACCTGCTATATAGGGTCACTAAAGTAAAGGGAGAGGCCGTGAGTCAGCTCCTAGTACCTAAGCCATATAGAAGTATGGTGTTAGGTTTGTCCCATAACCACGTGCTGGGTGGGCACCTGGGGATGGACAAAACCCAGGAAAGAATTCTTCAGAGGTTTTACTGGCCCGGGATTTATCGAGATGTGGAGGATTATTGCAAAACCTGCCCCTCGTGTCAGATAAATGCTCCGGTGTCTCACTTCCGGAGTCCATTAATCCCGCTGCCAATTATAGAAATACCCTTTGAAAGGGTAGCAATGGACTTGGTAGGTCCTATTGTAAAATCAGCCAGGGGACACCAATACATCTTAGTTGTACTTGATTATGCAACCCGGTACCCCGAGGCGGTCCCGTTAAGAAATATGGCCTCTAAAAATATTGCACGGGAACTCTTTCATATGTTTTCCAGGACAGGAATTCCTAAAGAGATCCTCACGGACCAAGGCACACCTTTTATGTCCAAAGTGATGAAGGAACTGTGTAAGTTGCTTAAAATCTCGCACATTCGGACATCTGTGTATCACCCCCAGACGGATGGGTTGGTTGAACGTTTTAATAAAACATTAAAACATATGTTAAAGAAAGCAGTAGAGAAAGATGGGCGGGACTGGGACTACCTGTTACCCTACTTATTGTTTTCGGTCAGAGAGGTTCCCCAGGCCTCTACGGGATTTTCTCCCTTTGAGTTGGTGTATGGTCGGCATCCGTGGGGCTTGCTGGATATAGCCAAGGAGGTTTGGGAAACCGAGACAACTCCATACAAGAGTGTTATAGAGCATATTGCCCAGATGCAAGAGAGGATGGCTAAAATTATGCCATTGGTGAAGAATCATCTGCAGAGAGCCCAAGAAGCTCAAAGCAGAGTTTATAATCGGTCAGCAAAAATTAGGTCTTTCAACCCCGGGGATCGAGTCCTAATTCTAATTCCCACGGTGGAAAGTAAGTTTTTGGCCAAGTGGCATGGTCCATACGAGATCGTACAAAAACTGAGCGAGGTTACTTACAAAGTACACCAACCCGGGAGACGGAAGCCCTACCAGGTGTATCATATCAATCTGATCAAGCCCTGGAGGGACAGAGAGGCATTGTTGGCCTCGGGTGAAGTAGAGAAAGGGGTAAAACCATCTCTACCTCCTGTGACCATGGGAGAGACGTTATCCGTGCACCAAAAACAGGAAGTGCGGGAGTTTCTGCAGAAAAATCAGAAAAGATTTTCTGACTTGCCCGGCCGGACTTCTCTAATAAAACACCATGTCGAGACCGAGCCCGGTACTAAGGTCAAGATAAAACCGTACAGAATTCCAGAAGCCCGCAGAAAGATAGTCTCTACTGAAATTAAACGCGTGTTAGACCTCGGGGTCATTGAGGAGGCCCAAAGCGAGTGGTGTAGCCCGATTGTACTCATCCCAAAACCTAATGGAACCTGGAGGTTCTGTAATGATTTCAGAAGGTTGAACGAGGTGTCAAAGTTTGACGCATACCCAATGCCACGGGTAGACGAGCTAATCGAGAGGTTAGGGGGTGCCCGTTATATTACAACCCTCGATCTGACAAAAGGGTACTGGCAGATACCCCTGTCGGAGGAAGCGAAAGAAAAAACGGCCTTTGCAACCCCGGAAGGTTTGTTTCAGTATCTAGTGATGCCCTTCGGGTTGCATGGAGCCCCAGCTACCTTTCAGCGGCTTATGGACCAGATACTGCGCCCGCATCGAGCCTATGCGGCTGCCTACCTGGATGATGTGGTAATTTTCAGTTCAGATTGGGAGAGCCACCTCGCTAGGGTGCAAGCCGTCGTAGACTCGATAGCCGGAGCTGGACTGAACATAAACCCAGAGAAATGTGCAATTGGCCTCGAAGAGGCCAAATATCTGGGCTATGTTATTGGCAGGGGGCTGATAAAGCCGCAAATTGATAAGGTAGAAGCAATTCGGAACTGGCCTGTACCCCTCACAAAACGACAGGTCAAAGCATTTCTGGGCATCACTGGGTACTATCGCAGATTCGTACCAAATTATGCCTCCATTGCTGCCCCATTGACTGACCTGACAAAAGGGGGGAAGTCAAAAATGATAAATTGGAATCCGGAGGCAGAAAAAGCATTTCTGTCGTTAAAAATAGCTTTGTGTCAAAGACCAGTTCTGGTCACCCCTAATTTTAGAGAAGAGTTTTTGGTTCAAACTGATGCCTCTAATGTGGGGTTAGGGGCCGTGTTGTCACAGGTCGTGAAGGGTGAAGAACACCCAGTCCTGTATCTAAGTCGAAAAATGACACCGGCTGAACAAAATTATGCCATTGTGGAGCGAGAGTGCATCGCAATCAAGTGGGCGCTGGACTCCCTGCGTTATTATCTCTTGGGTAGAAAATTTAAATTACAATCAGACCATGCTCCTCTGGCATGGATGAAGCAGAACAGGGAAAGGAATGCCAGGGTGACAAGGTGGTTCCTTTCACTTCAAGAGTTCAATTTCTCGGTGGAGCATAGACCTGGGAAGTTACAGGGTAATGCTGATGCCTTGTCCAGAGTTCACTGTCTCTTTGGAGTTTTGGACCAGCCCTCCGGTCTGGAGAAGAGGGGGGGGATATGTGAGACAGTGAAAGGGTGCGTACTGGACGGGGTGTATATCTCCCCCAGGTTTCTTAGCTGGGGCGCATAAAAGTAGGTTGTCAGTGCGGTGTTCACTCCATTCCCATCTGGGACAGGTTTGCAGTTCAGCCCAGAGTGAACACAGCTGCTTAATTAGACAGCCATAAGTACCTGCTTGGAAGTTCAGAGGAGGCTCTCTCTCAGTCTGGATCTGACTTCAGACGCCATTGGAGCCTCATGTGAAACCCCATACTGGTTATATCATATGTGTTGTTTTGGGCCAGGCTGGTAGAGCCGGGACCCGGATAGACAGGGCAATCTATCTATGTGTAATTAGTGGCTAGACAAGCCTAGGTTTTCGGTTTATGCTTTATTTTTATCTGTTTGCTGTGGACTTTAATAAAGCTGGTTGCGGCCAGTTTTTAACAGAACCACTGTCTGTGAATGGTCTCTTTATGCCACTCCGTCTCCCTAAGACGGCGATCCCAGAGCTATATCCCTGAAGAGCTTACAATATATAGAGACACACAGTTGAAACCAGAAGTTTACATACACTATATAAAAAGATACATATGCATGTTTTTCTCAATATCTGACATGAAATCAGAATAAACCTTTCCCGTTTTAGGTCAATTAGGATTACCATAATTATTAATATTTGCCAAATGCCAGAATAAGGAGAGAGATAGATAATGTTTTAAGGCATTTTCATTACTTACTGCAAAGTCAAAAGGTTACATACATTTCATTAGTATTTGGTACCACTGCCCTTAAACTGAATGACTTGGGTCAGACGTTTCGGATATCCTTCCACAAGCTTCTCACAATAGTTGGTTGGAATTTGGGCCCATTTTTCCTGACAAAACTGGTGTAACTGATCCAGGTTTGTAGGTTGCCTTGCTCACACCGGCCTTTTCAGCTTCGCGCATACATTTTCAATAAGATTGAGATCAGGGCTTTGTGATGGCCACTCCAAAACATTGAGTTTGTTATCCTTAAGCCACTTTGTTATCATTTTGGCAGCATGCTTTGGGTCATTGTCCATTTGGAAGACCCATTTCCGTCCAAGCTTTAACTTCCTGGCTGATGTCTTGAGATGTTGCTTCAGTATTGCCATATGATCTCAATTCACACCTTTTCATTTTTGAATGCTTATATTCATTACAATTTGGTTAGCCTTTCTTAATTTGAGCACTATACAGGCATTCAAAAAAATTGATTTTCTACTAAAGCACACCAGACTCGTCAGGTCTATTAGATCTTTTTAATAGATGCAGTTTGTATTATGAAATCTGTTGACAAATCCAATGTCTAACAACTGAAAGGATCGGTGTTAAGGGTATGCCACACTAAACAGCGTCGCTAACGAGATCGCTAAAATACGTCACTATTTAGCGATCTCGTTCGTGACGCTAACGTGTGTGGCATGTAGCAACGACGTGGCCCCTGCTGTGATCTCGCTGATCATTCACTAAGTTCTGGACCGTATTTAGATCGTTGGCGTCCCGCTGATGAGCCTATATCGCTGTCTGGCACCTTTTGTGAGCGATGTGCGCTGTTTTTTACATCGCAATGACCGTTAAAGTCGTTAATGAGATCGCTAACCGCTTTTGAGTCGTTAACGAGATCACTAAGTGTGGCAGCTACTAGAGACATTAAAACGATCACAAAAACGATCTCATTAGCTTGCGTCGTTATTTGAGATCACTAACGAGATCACTAAGTGTGGCAGTACCTTTAGACCGGGGTCACACTTGCGAGAAATTCGCACCTCAAAACCAGGCACTGCCGCCGACACTTGGACCAGAGAGTTCAGCTGCATAGAAATACATGCAGCCGCACACTCCAGTCCCGAGTGCCGGCGGCAGTGCCGAGTATTGAGGTGCGAGACTCGCTCAAGTTTCTCGCAAGTGTGACCCCAGCCTTATAAAGCTTTACAAGGCCCGAGTCCTGTGACCACCACAATGTTTGCAACTGTTATTTGCTCGCAGTATGTTGGCATTATTTACACACTGTGTGCCCCTGAAAGGCAATGCTACTTATGTGATGCAGTGTACAGTCATGGCCAAAAGTTTTGAGAATGACACAAATATTATATTTTCACATGATCTGCCGCCCTCTGGTTTTTATGTGTGTTTGACAGATATTTTTATCACAGACAGAAATATAATAATTGCAAACATATGAGTAACAAAAGCTTATATTGACAGTTAGAATGAGTTAATGCAGCAAGTCAATATTTGCAGTGTTGACCCTTCTTCTTCAGGACCTCTGCAATTCTCCCTGGCATGCTCTCAATCAACTTCTGGACCAAATCCTGACTGATAGCAGTCCATTCTTGCACAATCAATGCTTTTATTTTGTCAGAATTTTTAGGTTTTTGTTTGCCCACCCGTCTCTTGATGATTGACCACAAGTTCTCAATGGGATTAAGATCTGGGGAGTTTCCAGGCCATGGACCCAAAATCTCTATGTTTTGTTCCCTGAGCCATTTAGTTATCACCTTTGCTTTATGGCAAGGTGCTCCATCATGCTGGAAAAGCATTGTTGATCGCCAAACTGCTCTTGGAGGGTTGGGAGAAGTTGCTCTTGGAGGACATTCTGGTACCATTCTTTATTCATGGCTGTGTTTTTAGGCAAGACTGTGAGAGAGCCAATTCCCTTGGCTGAGAAGCAACCCCACACATGAATGGTTTCAGGATGCTTAACAGTTGGCATGAGACAAGACTGGTGGTAGCGCTCACCTTGTCTTCTCCGAATGAGGCGTTTTCCTGATGTCCCAAACAATCGAAAAGGGGATTCATCAGAGAAAATAACTTTACCCCAGTCCTCAGCAGTCCACTGCCTGTACCTTTTGCAGAATATCAGTCTGTCCATGATGTTTTTTCTGGAGAGAAGTGGCTTCTTTGCTGCCCTCCTTGAGACCAGGCCTTGCTCCAAGAGTCTCCGCCTCACAGTGTGTGCAGATGCACTCACACCTGCCTGCTGCCATTCCTGAGCAAGCTCTGCACTGCTGGTAGCCCGATCCCGCAGCTGAAACACTTTTAAGAGACGGTCCTGGCGCTTGCTGGTCTTTCTTGGGCGCCCTGAAGCCTTTTTGGCAACAATGGAACCTCTCTCCTTGAAGTTCTTGATGATGCGATATATTGTTGACTGAGGTGCAATCTTTCTAGCTGCGATACTCTTCCCTGTTAGGCCATTTCGTGTTTCTTTAGAGATAACCATGGTTAACAGAAGAGAAACAATGATGCCAAGCACCAGCCTCCTTTTAAAGTGTCCAGTGGTGTCATTCTTACTTAATCATGACAGATTGATCTCCAGCCATGTCCTCATCAACACCCACACCTGTGTTAATGGAGCAATCACTGAAAAGAGGTTAGCTGGTCCTTTTAAGGCAGGGCTGCAATGATGTTGAAATGTGTTTTGGGGGATAAAGTTCATTTTCTAGCCAAATATTGACTTTGCAAGTAATTGCTGTTAAGTTGATCACTCTTTATAACATTCTGGAGTATATGCAAATTGCCATTAGAAAAAGTGAAGCAATAGACTTTGTAAAAATTAATATTTGTGTCATTCTCAAAACTTTTGCCCATGACTGTATATGGCGGAAGTGTTGTGCATTATTATTTACACGATTGTATGGATATGTTGCATGTTCGGCACGGTTATATAGGCCTCAGTTTATGTGATGGTTACACTTTGGGATTGTGTAGCTACATGTATACTGAATAGTATAGCACACTACAGAGGGGTAGAGAAGCACTAAAAATGAACCCTAACAAAGTAGCCCAAACAGAGGACTGTGTCCTTGCCAGGAGCTGTTAGATATTTGGTCACAGACAGTAGACTCTCCTAAAGTGGACTTGTCCACACCCATTGAGCTGCAGTAGAACTCATCATCATTTTCTGTAGTCCTGTAGATGACAGAGATATACATTGCCGCCTATCTGAAAAGGAACTTTAGTGTTTAGCTGAGCTTTATACCATCTTAGAGAAGCGACAGAAATAAAATCTGGACTCTCCATAAAAGAAACATAATATCTATAACATCATGTGAGCACTTTCTGTACAAATCCTCCTGACGATAAGGCAGCCAGAACATAGGTATACCCTGTGCGTTACTTCCCAACGCTATTAATCGTAGCATTGAGTCCAATGTTTTACAGACAAACATGAGGCTGTGGACTTAAGACAAACTAAACACCCAAAGCTTCTTCCAACAAAGGACGTGTTTACACACAGCTTCAATTAAATTAAAGAAATTCTCAAGAAGTGCAGAATTGGGGATGTAAAGGACGCACTACAGCACTGATCAGCTCTCACCGCCTTATTATTACTGCCGGAGAAATACATACAGAATATAATGGGAATACATAACATTAATAATGGCAAGTCTGATCATACACACTGTACCCACAACTGTATTAATGCATTTACTGAAAAAATTGTGTGGGAGGGAACATTAAGTGGGTTGTGGAAGGCGCGAGCAATGGTAAGTAAGCACAGCAGTAACTGAAGGTCAACTGGACTTTTCCATCCCCTCCATAGTATACACCTTACATCATTAACATGCTCACTTCACAACATGACATTTTTTATTACAAGTTTATATTTATTTTAGGCTCCGATTGTTTCTCTTTTTTATGTTCTGTCTATATTATTTATATTAATTGGACCATCATAGATTTCAGTTAAAAATGTCATCCAATGCTAGAAATATGTAAAAAAAAAAGTAAAAATAGCAAAATAAATAAACTAAAGGGTTAATCCTATCTTCTTAGATGGGTAAATATGCATAGTGCTTGTAAAAACAACTGTGCGCACTGCTTAGGGGAGCAGCTATGGGCCTTACAGACTGTCTTCCACCCGAGGATGGCGATGGAGAGCGCTGTTAGATCCTAATCCCTCCCAGCCTCAGTCCCATTGCGCTCCTAATGCTGCAGAGGCAAAGCGCTCGTACATAGCAACAATGGCAGTGCGTAGTTCGGGTCTGTAGCATAATGACAGGTCAGGTTGCTGGCCTGACCTGTCAATCACACAGGAGCGAATGGCCCCACAGCAAACAAACTCCAGGGCGGTTGGAGCATGATGTGCTCCTGAAGCAAGACAATTGGACCAACCCTTTAACAGCACCCACCAGCTCTTTGCTCTGTAAGTCAAGCGCTGACGCTTAATAGTCATCCCTGTCTTTCTTAACAAGCTTGTGCCACATGACCGCTGCAGCCAATCAGTGTCCTCAGCAGTGCGAATGGTATCATGGCTCTCACTGCTGAGCAATGATGTAATTAGCATGTCACGTGACCACAGTGACAACTTGATCTATGTTCTGGAACGTGTTGATAAAAAAGTCAATTTTATATTATATATATTTTAGTTTCATTAAGATAAACTATTAGCTCTCTGGATCTCTCTGTTTTAGTAAATACTTGTATACCCCTTTAACGCCACTGTCACACATTCAGTATTTGGTCAGCATTTTATATAAGTATTTGTAAGCCAAAACCAGGAGAGGAACAATCAGAGGAAAAGTATAATAGAAACACGTCATCACTTCTGTATTTATCACCCACTCCTTGTTTTCGCTTACAAATATTGGTGTAATATACTGACCAAATACTGATAGTGTGAACATGGGCTAAATAAATCCCCCCTCTCTTTTGCTTCTGCTCACTGGCCCCATGGTGAAACAATGTGTGGTGCAGCACACATCTCGGCGCTGGGAGCTTTCCTGGTGCTGCACAGCTGTCCAAGCAGTACGACTGCACAGCTCCAGGGCTCCCTCTGCTTCTTCTGTGAGATGCTGGTGACGGCGCCTACATGATGACATCATCGCATACACACCATCATGTACAAGGTGGGGGGTGCGGACAGCAAATGATGAATTGAAGGTGGGGGTATGGAAAGCAAATAATGATGAATTGAGGGTCGAGGACAGCAAATTATAATGCATTGAGGGTGGGGCGAGTACCATAAATTATGATGTATTGAGACTGGGGAACAACAAATGATGATGAATTGAGGGTGAGGGCAGCAAATAATGATAAAATTGAGGGTGGGGGAGAGCAAAATGATACTTTATTGAGTGTGAGGGGAGACCAAATGATGAATTGAGGGTGCGGAAGAGCAGTTGATAATGAATAGAGGATAGGGGTGGGAGGGAGAGAGGACATGACATATTGAATTGGGGCGGAGAGTGGCATGTAAGTATAATGAATTGGGGGAGCGGGAGGTACAAAATGTGGGCGTTGAGGATGCAGATGTCTGACTGGTATTGAATTGGGGGAAAGAGTACAGGTGCTAATTAATTTATATATTTATTGGGAGTGGAAAGTGGCTATTTATTGTTAGTGGGGGCGCAGTGATGGATAACAATTTATATTTAGAATGGTGGCTTGTATAATAACTACAGTAATTATATATTAATGGTGGGTACTTGTCTGTATTCAGCTATGTAGTGTAGAAGTTGGGGAAAAAGTGGGGAACGTGCTCTTGAACTGGGGCTCTAGATAACTGTATGTTATTTTTTGCAGAGACGAGTCTTGGCTGGAAGAACTGATTACGGTCTGCACTGAATGAAGAAGAGAAGATGAAAGGCTTCAACTAGAGATGTCACCGGTGAGTCAGTGTGTTACCTGTATACTGACACTATACACTGTATACAGAGTTCCTGTGCATAATGGCACTAATGGTAATATTAGTGTTGTGCTTTTTTTTATTAATGATTAATATGGTAATATTCGGTCACGATGTGGTGGCAATTTGTGGTCTGGTCATGCTGTGGTGGTATTAATTTCTTGTATGTGGTATTATTTGGTTACTATGTGAAGTAATATGTGGTCTAGTCATGGTGTGGCAGTATTTGTTCCTTGTATGTGGTATTATTCAGTTAATATATTGTGGTAATATGTGGTCTGGTCATGATGTGACGGTATTTGTTCATTGTATGTGGTATTATTCGCTTACTACGTGGTGGTAATATGTGGTCTGCTATCTCAGAATTTGAAATATCTGCCTTCATTAAATACTGATTTTACCCATGAACTGAGAGTGAAAGAGGAAAGAAAGTAGAAGATTTTTCTGATAAGACATATTACAAATTTGCTGACTTTCATGTGTTTTATTGATTTATGAAATAAAAACTATAAAGTCAGTTACACTTTCAATATTCAGTGTAAATTAATGTATTAATAATAAATCTTTATAGAAGTCAGGGTTCCAGTTTTCCAAATCCCCTACATAGTTTGGCTACCTGTAGCCACCACTAGAGGGAGCTTAGCTTACAAACTATTAATTATATATGGAATTCCTTAATAAATTGCACACCGTAAGCTGCTAATTTGCCTCTATGTCTCCCACCTTTGTGAGATGGACTTGGACCTCTGTATCAGAAGTCTTGGGGTTACTAGTTTCCTTTATACTTCAAGGTACTGCCACACTAAACTATCCCGCTAGCGATCACGATAACGACGCATACTAATGCGATCGCTAGCGGGATAGTTTCAATATCGCTAGTAGCGGCTTAATTTAGCGATGTCGTTAAGGACGCTATCGCGGTTAGCGATCTCCTTAACGACTTTAGTGGTACAAAAGTACCGCTAAATCGCTAAGAAAAGGTGCCACACTCAGCGATAATACTTACCCAGCGGGAGCGCCGATGATAAAATAGGGTCCGGAACGATGTCAGCGACGAGCGAGATCACAGCAGGATCTCAGCAGGGGCCACGTCGCTGGTAGATGCCGCACACAACAACATCGCTAACGGGATCGCTAAATAGTGACGTTTTTTAGCGATCCCGTTAGCGATGTTGTTTAGTGTGGCATACCCTTCATACACCGTATGTAGAAATAAATAAATACAGACCAGTCCTGTATCTAGGTGCCCACATTCGATTGTGTACATAGGTAAGGGGGTCACTTAATTTCTACTGTCACGTGATGTTACTTATGGCTATTAGTTTTTTTCCCACACTTTGGACAAAAACATGCTAATTTCCAAATAGAAGGAAATGAAGTTCCTTGCATGCATTCTGCGGTCTATTAACGCCAGTCCACCTACAGCTGAGCCTCGCTCTCTGTGCAGCCTCCAGCTAGCCGGACAGGAGCAGGGAAGCTAATTGGGAATCAAACAAGTTCACGACACTCCCCGCTATTCATTAGGACACCGGCTGATACCAGAACTGATCAAGCCTTGCTGTAGTAAATCAACGGGTCTCCCTTGACAACTGAAATCAACAGTTTTTCTTAGGAATGAGGGTAACAACAGGCAAGTTATTTACAATGCATCAATGAATGAGCTGATGTTTTTTTATTTACTTACCATATATTCTCTCTATATATTTTTATCCAAATTTAGCAAATTGCATTTGAGCGTTCTACTTTAATCTACAATTTTGGGCTCTTTCAATTTTCGATAGAATAAAGGTTACTTTTTACATATCTCATCCTGGCAGCAAATCCCTTATGTAATAGGTAATTCTCTTTCAGTGCCGGCTTTTGTTCTTAATTAACGTCGGTGGTAACAGAATCATTGGTGAGTAAGTCTCTTATAATGCCATAGGGCTAAGTTTATTAACCTGGGATTTCAGGCAGGGTTTTGGAGTGCTTTTAACCCTTCATCCAAATCTACCAGTTGCTACAAATTTACCAGCACATTTTGACTTATTTATTATGCAATATACAGAACTAATGCGTAGTAAAAGATGAAGAACAGCACTGACTGTATGTTCATTCTTCACCGACCCATTGGCAGCATCTCATCCAAACATTTCTATATGGAAAATATTTTAATATGAATTAAGCCAAGATGCCTAACTGGAACGCTTGGCTGCTAGAATCAGACAGTAAGGGCGCCTTGTCTTAGAAGCGTTCAGACAGTTCACGGGATGTATACTCCACTGTATCTGACCAATCACATAGAAGGGAAAGTATCATCTACACATTATTATTAATAATAATTAAAATCATAGACTGGTTAATGGCATATGGAAATCCGCAATATACTGGAGATGTCCATTGGAGAGCGAGCTTCTTAGCTATGCTCTGTGCAGAGGTCATTGTGCAGAAAGGAGTGATGTGAGCTGTGACCATCATCTTTTACTAAACACTACCAATCACCAGTTTGAGGCTGCCTATTTTAAGTAAAACCAACCTTGGCATCATGACTCCAGGAATCCACCCATTATGGACTACCTACCAATTCCTCCTGATGAACCAGTTTGAATGGCGAAACGCATCAAGGTTACAACACTTTTGTAGCTGACGTGACAATTTGCATCACCCCATATTGGTTTAAGGACACAGGTGTACACCTATATATTAGTTGGATTAAGAACAATTTGCATCTTATTACATGTGTGGACACCTCCTCCATACAACATATATTGTGTAGTTGTTTCAGCACTTAGGAATATCGGGTGTTATCTATATACCTGACTATATATTGGGCAGGACAGACTTTGGCTTCATGTTGTTGGATGCTCTGCCTTCTTTTTTCAGGTACACTGCCACTGTGGACTCATTTTAGTCAAGACTACTTATGGGTGAGCGGGGCGCACTATAGGGTGCTAACCTTTCTCGGTCAGGAAGGGCTCATCTTTAGGGTACACCTCCAGGGAAAATGTTAGGACACCCCTCTGCCTGATCTTGTTTTCAGCCATGCTTTCTATGTGATGTAGTAATTGGATATTATTTGGTCACCTGTTGTGAATGGGTTTGAGATGAGTTCTGAGCAGAGGCTCCCTCTGGTGGTTACAAGCGGTACTAGTGAGGATTGTGAGGACTGGGAATCAGGTGTTACTGATTGGTCTTATATAAGGGAGTCATTTTCCCATCAGGGTTGCCGGTGATCAATTGTTCTGGTCTGAATCCTTCTTTCCAGTTTCCCTTGTAGCCTGCTGTGTCGTGTCTGCATCTCCTGCTATCAGATAAGACAATTTCTTATTTTGTGTTTTTGCTATATTTTTGCATTTTGTCCTGCACTTCTGTGGGGGCCTTCAGGGTCCCCTCCGGGGGCTTTTGCCCTCTCAGTTTAGTCCAGCCACTGTGTTTTGTACTTTTGCTTTTTCCAGTTTTTTTTCAGTGGCTGCTGTTTTGTTTTTGTTACACCAGAGAACTAATTTAGGTGGTAGAGGTCGTGTGATCTCAGGTGATTTTGAAATTAGTAGAGTTGGTGTTTTTCAGGGTTTTCTGAGATTGCAGTAAGTACCCTTCCTATCCTTTTCTGTTTAGATAGTTTGGGCCCCAGCGTTTGCTCATACTATTTTCTTTCTGTGTCAGTATTTCATCTTGTCTAACCGCCATTACATGTTTGGGGGCTTTCTATTATCTTTGGGGTTCTGCTCCGGGGCAGATAGCTTTCCTATTTCTATCTTTAGGTGTAGTTAGTTTCTCAGGCTGTGACGAGGCGTCTAGGACCAACGTAGGAACGCTCCACGGCTGCCTCTAGTTGCGGTGGTTAGTCAGGGTACTGCAATCTCATAGATTCCAACTGCTCTGGTGTATTTCCTTTTTTACCTGCACTCCTCAGCTACCGTAACATAACAGTATCACCGGCCTAAAAATTGTATGGTACTCACAGAAGGGAAAAAATATTTTGAAGGAAGAAAAGTTGTCAGAGATATTTTTCGTTTGTTGCATTTTTTTTTTTTTTTTTCCCTCTGTATCTCTGGGTGCTGGGGAGGATCTTTTCTCCCAATGGAGTTTGCACAGTTGTCTGGCCGTGTGGATCAGCTTGCCACTGAGGTTCAGAGTATTGCTGCATATCTTGCTAGGTTGCCTGTTGTGGAACCTAGGATCCCCATGCCAGATTTGTTTTTAGGGGATCGAGCTAAGTTTCAGAATTTCAAAAATAATTGTAAATTGTTTCTTGCCTTAAAATCTAAGTCCTCAGGAAACGCAGCGCAGCAGGTTCAAATTATCATCTCTCTCCTGCGCGGCGATCCTCAGGATTGGGCTTTTTCCCTGACACCTGGGGATCCTGTTTTGAGTGATGTTGATGCATTTTTTCAGGCTTTGGGGTTATTGTACGATGAGCCTAATGTCACTGATCAAGCTGAAAAAGCCTTGTTGGCATTAAATCAGGGGCTTGATGACGCTGAGTTATACTGTCAGAGATTCCGTAGGTGGGCAGTCCTGACCAAGTGGAATGACGACGCTTTGGCGGCCCTTTTCCGGAAGGGTCTGTCGGATAATGTAAAGGATGTTATGGTGGGATTCTCTGTCCCCTCTGGTCTCAATGATTCTATGTCATTAGCGATTCAAATTGACAGACGTTTGCGTGAGCGGAGAAGTATGCGTGGAGTGGTGTTGCCTTGTGAGCCAGCTGCTGAGCCCATGCAGTGTGATGGAGTGGTGTCTGGGGCACAGCGTCATGAGTTTCGAAAGCGCAATGGGTTATGTTTCTACTGTGGTGATGCCTCTCATGCTATTTCAGTCTGCCCTAAGCGGGGAAGACATTTTGCACGCTCAGTTGTCTTGGGTAGTGTTCAGACTAAGTTTTTATTAACTGTCACTCTGATATGCTCTCTGTCCTCATTTTCTGCTCAGGCTTTCGTTGATTCTGGAGCAGCTATTAACCTGATGGATTATGATTTTGCTAAACGTTGTGGGTTTCCCTTGATACCCCTACAGAAGTCTATTCCTTTACTGGGGATCGATTCTACCCCTTTGGCTGAGAATAAACCCCAGTTTTCTACTCAGGTGATAATGAGGGTTGAACCTGATCACCAGGAGTGCTGCAAATTTTTGGTTCTATATAATCTGCATGACATTATAGTGCTGGGTTTCCCTTGGTTACAGTCTCATAATCCTGTTTTGGATTGGAAATCTGTGTCTGTAACCAGTTGGGGCTGCCAATGTGTTAATACCAACACTCCTGTTTTTTCTGCCTCCCCCAGGCTGAGGATGTTCCTGACTTTTTGTTTGATTTTTCTGATGTGTTTAGCGAAAGTAAATCTGCATCCTTACCTCCCCATAGGAGCTATGACTGCGCTATTGAATTAGTGCCATATTCCCTAAAGGTCGCCTTTTTAACTTGTCTGTACCTGAACATGACGCTATGCGGTCTTATATCAAGGAATCATTGGAGAAGGGTCATATCAGACCATCCTCTTCACCTTAGGTGCCGGTTTTTTCTTTGTGGCCAAAAAAGATGGTTCATTAAGGCCGTGTATTGATTATCGTCTCTTGAACAATATTACTGTGAAATATCAATACCCGTTACCCTTGATTTCTGACCTGTTTTCCAGGGTGAAAAACGCTACTTGGTTTACCAAGCTTGACCTCAGGGGGGCGTATAACCTTATCCGCATTAAGCACGGGGATGAATGGAAGACGGCATTTAACACCCCTGAAGGGCATTTTGAGTACCTTGTGATGCCCTTTGGGCTCACTAATGCTCCTTCCGTCTTCCAGTCCTTCATGAATGACATTTTCAGGGATTTTGTGGACAAGTTTCTGATTGTTTATTTGGATGATATCTTGATTTTTTCTAATGACTGGGACTCTCATGTGAAACATGTTCGAACTGTATTCCAGATTTTGAGAGAGAATGCTCTGTATGTGAAGGGATCAAAGTGTCTTTTTGGCGTACAGAAGATCTCATTTCTGGGATTCATTTTGTCCCCATCTGTTATTGAAATGGACCCGGTCAAGGTTCAGGCCATCTGTGATTGGGTCCAACCTACTTCATTAAAGGCTCTTCAGAGATTTTTGGGTTTTGCCAATTTTTATCGTAAATTTATTGGTAATTTCTCGGTTATTGTTAAACCATTAACTGATTTGACCAGAAAGGGTTCTGATGTGGTGAATTGGCCTCCTGAGGCAGTCTCTGCGTTTCAGGAACTTAAGCAGAGATTCACTTCTGCTCCTGTTCTACGGCAGCCTGATGTTTCTCTGCCATTTCAGGTGGAGGTTGATGCCTCTGAAATTGGGGCAGGTGCCGTTTTGTCCCAAAAAGATCCAGAGACCTCTAAAAGTAACCCTTGTGCCTTTTTCTCTCGAAAATTTTCTCCTACTGAACGTAATTATGACGTGGGTAATCGGGAGTTATTGGCCATGAAGTGGGCTTTTGAAGAGTGGAGACATTGGCTGGAGGGAGCCAAACATCAGGTGGTGGTCCTTACGGACCATAAGAATCTGGTCTATCTGGAATCTGCCAAGCGACTCAATCCTAGACAGGCCAGGTGGGCCTTGTTTTTCACACGTTTTAATTTTGTGGTTTCCTTTCTTCCTGGCACTAAGAATGTTAAGGCGGATGCCCTCTCGAGGAGTTTCCTTGCGGACTCTCCTGAGCTATCTGATCCCTCTGTTATTTTGAAGGAGGGTGTAGTTCTTTCCGCCATCTCGCCCAATTTGAGACTTGCTCTGGAGGGGTGTCAGGAGGATAGGCCCGAGCGCTGCCCTGTTGGAAAATTGTTTGTCCCGGACCAATGGAAAAAGAGTGTGATGTCTGAGATTCATTGTTCCGCATTGGCTGGGCATCCCGGAATTTTTGGTACCAGAGACTTGGTTAGTCGGTCCTTTTGGTGGCCTACCTTGTCTCGCGATGTCAGGGAATTTGTGCAGTCCTGCGGGACTTGCTCTCGCTCCAAGCCTTGCTCTCGCTCTAGTGGTTTGTTGATGCCATTGCCTGTGCCCAAGAGACCATGGACCCATATCTCTATGGATTTCATTTCCGATCTTCCTGTTTCTCAGAGAATGACCACCATCTGGGTAATTTGTGATAGGTTTTCCAAAATGATACATCTTGTGCCATTACCTAAGTTGCCTTCCTCCTCTGAATTGGTGCTGTTGTTCCTTCAGCACGTGGTTCGTTTACACGGCATTCCTGAGAACATTGTGTCTGACAGAGGAGTCCAGTTTGTTTCCAGATTTTGGAGGACTTTTTGTTCTAAACTGGGTGTTCAATTGTCTTTCTCCTCGGCATTTCATCCTCAGACCAATGGTCAAACTGAGAGAACAAACCAGACATTGGAGACTTATCTAAGATGCTTTGTGTCTGCTGATCAGGATGACTGGGTCTCTTTTTTGCCTTTGGCTGAGTTTGCTCTTAATAATAGGGCTAGCTCTGCCACTTTGATGTCTCCGTTTTTCTGTAATTCTGGGTTTCACCCTCGATTTTCTTCAGGACAGACGGAGGCTTCTGTCTGTCCAGGTGTTGACTCTGTTGTTGAGCGTATGCAGTAGATTTGGGACCAGGTAGTGGAGAGGTTGTCCCTCTCTCAGGAGAAGGCCCAGCGGTTTGCTAACCGGCATAGGACTGATGGTCCTCGGTTTAAAGTGGGGGACTTGGTCTGGTTGTCCTCAAAGAATATTCCTATGAGAGTAGCATCTCCTAAATTTAAGCCTAGGTTCATTGGACCTTATAAGATCATGGAGATTATTAATCCTGTTTCTTTTCGTTTGCTTCTTCCAGGGACATTTAAGATCCATAACGTGTTCCACAAGTCCTTGTTGAAGAGGTTTGTTGAGCCAGTGGTTCCTGCTGCTGTGCCTCCTGACCCTGTTTTGGTTGAGGGCAATCTGGAGTATGTGGTTGAGAAAATATTGGATTCTCGTTTTTCTAGACGAAGACTCCAGTATTTGGTTAAATGGAGAGGTTATGGTCAGGAAGACAATTCTTGGTGTTTGCTTCGGACATCCATGCTAGGAGACTTATCCGTGCGTATCATAGAACTCATCCTGACCGACCTGGTTGCTCAAATGAGGGTTCGGTGACCCCTCCTCAAGGGGGGGTACTGTTGTGAATGGGTTTGAGATGAGTTCTGAGCAGAGGCTCCCTCTGGTGGTTACAAGCGGTACTAGTGAGGATTGTGAGGACTGGGAATCAGGTGTTACTGATTGGTCTTATATAAGGGAGTCATTTTCCCATCAGGGTTGCCGGTGATCAATTGTTCTGGTCTGAATCCTTCTTTCCAGTTTCCCTTGTAGCCTGCTGTGTCGTGTCTGCATCTCCTGCTATCAGATAAGACAATTTCTTATTTTGTGTTTTTGCTATATTTTTGCATTTTGTCCTGCACTTTTGTGGGGCCTTCAGGGTCCCCTCCGGGGGCTTTTGCCCTCTCAGTTTAGTCCAGCCACTGTGTTTTGTACTTTTGCTTTTTCCAGTTTTTTTTCAGTGGCTGCTGTTTTGTTTTTGTTACACCAGAGAACTAATTTAGGTGGTAGAGGTCGTGTGATCTCAGGTGATTTTGAAATTAGTAGAGTTGGTGTTTTTCAGGGTTTTCTGAGATTGCAGTAAGTACCCTTCCTATCCTTTTCTGTTTAGATAGTTTGGGCCCCAGCGTTTGCTCATACTATTTTCTTTCGTGTCAGTATTTCCTCTTGTCTAACCGCCATTACATGTTTGGGGGCTTTCTATTATCTTTGGGGTTCTGCTCCGGGGCAGATAGCTTTCCTATTTCTATCTTTAGGTGTAGTTAGTTTCTCAGGCTGTGACGAGGCGTCTAGGACCAACGTAGGAACGCTCCACGGCTGCCTCTAGTTGTGGTGGTTAGTCAGGGTACTGCAATCTCATAGATTCCAACTGCTCTGGTGTATTTCCTTTTTTACCTGCACTCCTCAGCTACCGTAACATAACAGTCACCCACATAGATATATGTATAAGTATTTGTTGGCTAGGAATTACTAGGTTTATTTCCTTTTTCTTTTACTAGTATTAATAAAGGTATAATTTGCATTAATAGGGATTTATTCACCTTGTTAGAATCTGACTGCAGATGTAGTCATGGAGGGCTCTGCAATCCCACAACTCACAAATTCAGACTTTCACTATGGAGCTTAGATCCTTTAAAAGTATTTTAGGGACAGGTTACTTTATTATTTTAAGGTTATTTAGAAAAGTTTTTACTATACTTTGACCCAACCTTGAAAAAAAATCTTAAAGTGACGGTCTACTGTTGAACATTATTTTGTTCTGCAGTAAATAGGTTACCCATCATTTTCAGAAAATCAATGAATATAAGTCAAAATAGAAAATGTTATAATATATCTTATTAGAGACATCTGCTTCTTTCTCCACCTGGACTGATCTTTCATTCTAAAAATTCTCACTTTACGGGTAAAATATATCTTCAGTGAATACATACTTCCCCATTATTGAGATAGGACAGGGCAGCACGGTGGCTCAGTGGATAGTACTACAGCCTTGCAGCGCTGGAGTCCTAGGTTCGAATCCCCCCAAGGACAACATCTGCAAGGAGTTTGTATGTTCTCCCCGTGTTTGCGTGGGTTTCCTCCGGGTACTCCGGTTTCCTCCCACATTCCAAAAACATACAGATAGGGAATCTAGATTGTGAGCTCCTTCGGGGACAGCGACGATAATGTGTGCAAACTGTAAAGCGCTGCGGAATATGTTAGCGCTATATAAAAATAAAGATTATTATTTATAGGATATGACAGTTGGTGCTCATGAAGTTTTATGGAGAATTGTAACTGCTGCATTAATTTCTTAACTCAAGTAGACCGTCACATACTAGTGATAGGTGCTCTTTAATGGTGGGTCACGTGCTATCTAGAGATAAGTGTCAACTTTTATTATAATCACAAGGGGCTAAAGTAAAAACTGCAATTTTTTAATACACATATAATGATGTAAATAAAAGAAAAGTCACCAAGAATTCATAAAAAAAAGTTTAATAAGTACCAAGACATTCCCTCATGACACATTCCCTGTAAAGTCTCATGCACATGGATATATTACAGCTTCATGTTGTATGCAGCTATAATTCTCATTTGGCTATGCCTCAGGGGAGAATATCTCCGGAATATGGAGTCCCACCAAGAGTCCTTGCATGTCCTGTCATGGCTACAGGAGGAACGCTAAATAACAAACTGATGAAATACTTAAAGGGATAGTCCACTTTCTCTTTATTTAAAAAACGTGTTGTGGACTTATTAAGTGGCCAGTCTCTTTAATTATGATAGTGAACACACACAGTAGTCCTCTAAGTGGATACCTTTTATTACTAAAAATCTAATATTTTGTGTATGCAGCAGTACCATTATGCGTGAATATACCTGCAGGCCTGTAGGGTTAATCTGTGGCAACATTTGCCGCATGTTCCTTTATGGCTCCATTCTAAATATGAAATGTCTTTGGGGGTCACAAGATAACATTAATCTTAGGCGGCAGCCTCCATAGTAAATGGCTCTAGTTATTGCTTTTGGACATGTTTGGCTCGGCATATTAGCATTTATCACTCACACCTTCGCAGTCCGATGCTTCGTGTTGCATGTATGTGTTTATCTAACTTACAAGCGATATTTTGCTTTTCATTAATGAGGTTAATTATTAATGTGTTTGTGCAATTCATCTTCCAGGTTATTTTATAACCCGAGAGTCAAGTGTTTAAAATTACATCAGGTTTCCATCAGCAATCCGCCTGCATTCGTTTCCCTTGTATAGCTGGAGGGCATGACCAGAACATCATTTTCCTTTAAAGAGCTGCTGCTGGTTTGAGGCCTCTAAACTTTGTGTATCAGCGGAGATTTGCAAGATTTCACTTTTCAACAGTATGACTGCCAATGACAAATGGCTGAGCGGGGTTTGTTCTCCAGGGATTAGTCTGGCCATTTATACCCCAAACATAAGATTAAAAATCAAAATGCACCAACATTATGTGAACTGTAGTTCAAGGAGTCAAACCCCGTGAAAATGCAGCTACCAGCTACCATTGATTTGGTTACACAGGCACGTTCTCTACAGCGATCACCGTAGGGTAGATGAAGTATGACATGGAAGACAGTCAGATGAATGGGCGACTAAGTAACAAAAGGACTGCAAGAACAACAGCCGCACATACAGAACGGCTCTCCACTGTGACTCGAAGTGGGGTGTATGATCTAAGATGTCTTAAGTTCTCACAAGGTGGACTATATTTCCAACCATGGTCGTATGTTTAGGGTATGGGGTTCAGCATTCCTTCTCTCTATGGAGCCAGCAAGTTCTTAGTGATATCCTATTTTGCTAACAAAGATCAAAAGGGGATTGTGGTCATATCTTTATGCCCCAAAGTCACAGCAAAAATTGTCATTCGTCCTTATGCAATTGTCGTGGCTGGATGCAGGCTGCCTGGGCAGCTTCTGTATGCCACCATTCCCCATCGTTGACATATATATGGAGCTACAAGCAAAAATGTTCCTACATATAGTATCTGAAGGAGAATGCCAAAATTTCAGCTGCATACTACTGTAGGAAATCAGAAATATGCAAGTACTTGAATGGGAGCCTAATTGTGACACTAACAATATTAGCCATGATACCTTAGACAAAGCCTTCCTAACCAGGCAATGAGTCGGAGTTGTGGCCACATCTTTACATCTACTGAGCTGCCATTTCATTGGCCCGTAAAGGATGAGAAGACTGAAGATCTATCAAATAGAGATTTGGGATAATTGTGCAGTAGGGAGCAATTCTTGCAATGGAAAAGATTAATTTGTACATATTAAGGGTATGCCACACTAAACAACATCGCTAACGGGATCGCTAAAAAACGTCACTATTTAGCGATCCCGTTAGCGATGTTGTTGTGTGCGGCATCTGCCAGCGACGAGCTTCCTGCTGTGATCTCGCTCGTCGCTGGAATCGTTCCGGGCCCTATTTTCGTCGCTGGCGCCCCGCTGGTAAGTATCTAATCGCTGAGTGTGGCACCTTTTTTAGCGATTTAGCGGTACTTTTGTACCGCTAAAGTCGTTAAGGAGATCGCTAACCGCGATAGCGTCCTAACGACATCGCTAAAATAGGTAGCTACTAGCGATATAGAAACAATCCCGCTAGCGATCTCATTAGTATGCGACGCTAACGAGATCGCTAGCGGGATTGTGTAGTGTGGCAGTACTCTTACATTCAAAGTAAATTATAATCCTCATTCAATTTATGGTGGACAAACCTTAGATATGATCTGTCACCAAATATCAAATGACAAGACTACGTAGCCCCAGGGCCTGGGGACATGTTTGATGTTTTCTTATGGAGTGTGGGGGTGAGGCAGGATGCAGATTCTCTATCAGAAATTAGAAGGTTACTTTTAAAAAAAAAATCCTTGAACTTTAATTTAATTAACATAAAAACATAAAATAATTCTGTCTAAAGTCCAGTACATTCAATAGATACTACACTTAAGGGTACGACCTACAAATTGTTCAGCTGTGATGTACAGATGTAGCCATATTTAACTTAACAGCTTAGGCCTCTTTCACACATCCGTTTTGTGCCGTCAGGCACAATCCGTCCAAAACCGGAAAGGACGGATCCGGCGCTGATTGTGAAAAAACTGATGCAACGGATCAGGTTTTCTGCCGGATCCGTCCTGAACTTTTCAACCCGGAAAATGCAGGTACGCATGTCCGGACGAGGAGAGAGAGAGAGAGACCTTGGTTTCCAGAATCCGGATCAGTCTTTTGCTGGATTGCACAAAAGACGGATCCGGCACCATAGACTTGTATTGGTTGCGGCCGCCGAAGGCGCCCCAAGCGGCGCTTCCGGCGGGTGCGGCAGAAAAAAAAAACGTTGCAGTGTCCAGTTTTGTCCGGCCGCCAAAATGTACATTTCCGCCGGATCCGGAAAAAAACGGGCGCAACGCAATGACATCCGGCGCAATCCAGCGCTAATGATAGTCAATGACAAAAAAACGCATCCGGCGGTTTAAAAAAACGGATCCGTTTTTTTTTAAAAAGCGCCGGATCGCGCCTAAAGGCAAAAAACGGATGTGTGAAAGAGGCCTTAGGCCCCTTTCATCAGTTTTTTGCTATCAGTCGCAATCCGTCTAATAATGAAAAAAAAACGGATCCGGTGACTGATGCTGACGGATCCATTTTTTTCTCATTGACTTGTATTAGTGACGGATGGCCTAACATTTCATCCGTCATTTGTCCGGTGACCAGAGACAACGGACAAAGGAACATTTTTTGTGTACTTCAAAAAAACAGACAGCGACGGGTCCGTCACCGTCCGTCGTTTGCTAGAACGGACAGCGACGGATTCCGTTTTTTTTTAACGGAGCATGCTCAGATCCAATTAGCCAACCCCCAAGTAGGAAAGGTACCTGCTTCAAATATTCGTAAAAACATATATACAGTTATATATATATATATGTCTGTGAGACATATATATATATATATATTTCATACAGAGGTAGATAGCAGAATAGCATATAATTCAATTGTCGCCCTCTGTAAAATCATTACCGAACCCGACAGGATATGAGACATGGTTTCCATACAGTAAACTATTGCATATCCGTTATTTTTTTATATGTCCCTCACTAATAATGTTAGTAGTGTGTGTGTGTGTAAAATTTTGGAGATGTAAGTGTTAAATTAAAGGATTAATTCACGGAAAAAAAACTGTCGTGGGCTCCCACGCAATTTTCTCCGCCAGAGGGCAAGCCAGTGACTGAGGGCAGAAATGAATAGCCTAGAGAGGGACCATTGTTTTTGGGCCCCCCGGCTAAAAAAAAAATAATGCCCCCAGCCACCCATGAAAAGGCGCATCAGTAAGATACGCCAATTCTGGCACTTAGCCTTCTCTCTTTCCACTGCCCAGTAGTGGTGGCATATGTGGTAATAACGGGTTAATGACACCTTGCTATTGCAAGGTGACATTAAGACTGGTTAATAATGGAGAGCTGTCAATAAGACAACTATCCATTATTAATCCACTAGTCTGAAATGGTTAAAAAACCACACACATTAAGAATAAAGACTTTTAATGAAATAAATAAACACACATTTTTTCCATCTTTATTACACTCCCATTCCATACTGAAGCCATCGATCTCCTAGAAAAAAGACAAAATAAAAAAGCAACAATATACCCAGACCTGTCCGCCGTACAGTTAAGTCCCAAGCCGCAATCCATGTTGTCAGTTCACCACGGGTCAGGCGGAGTATGTGCAGCCTCAGTGACTACCATTGACGTCACTTAGGCTGCGCTGACTCCCCGCCTGAACCGTGGTGAACTGACAGCATGGGAAAATGTTCAGAAACTTTCCTACGCTAATCAGTTTATCTCCGCTATGGTTGGGAGGCTGCGCAGGGAGTTTTTCCTTTATTCCTCCGTGGCTTACAGCTGGGCCGGTCGCATTAGCACCGCTCCCAGTTGTAAACTATTTAACCCCTTCAGATGGATTGCGGCGTGGGACTTGACTGTACGGCGGACAGGTCTGGGTATATTGTTGCTTTTTTATTTTGTCTTTTTTCTAGGAGATCGATGGCTTCAGTATGGAATGGGAGTGTAATAAAGATGGAAAAAAAATGTGTGTTCATTTATTTCATTAAAAGTCTTTATTCTTAATGTGTGTGTGTTTTTTTAACCCTTTCAGACTAGTGGATCAATAATAGATGGTGTCTTATTGACAACTCTCCATTATTAACCAGGCTTAATGTCACCATGCAATAGCAAGGTGACATTAACCCCTTATTACCCCATATGCCACCGCTACAGGGCAATGGGAAGAGAGAGAGTAAGTGCTGGAATAGGCGCATCTTACAGATGCTCCTTTTCTGGGGTGGCTGGGGCAGATTTTTTTTAGCCGTGGGGGGGCCAAAAACAATGGTCCCTCTCTAGGCTATTAATTTCGGCCCTCAGTCACTGATTTGCCCTCTCTGGCGGAGAAAATTGCACGGGAGCACACGCCAGTTCTTTCTATGAATTAATCCTTTAATTTAACACCTATAGCTCCAAAATTTTACACACACACTACTAACATTATTAGTGAGGGACATATGAAAAAATAACAGATATGCAATGGTTTACTGTATGTAATGATTTTACAGATGCTGACAATTGCATTTTCCCCTATTCTGCTATCTATATCTCTATGAAATATATATATATATATACATCTATACTATGTGTATTCATGTATTCTATCTATTCTATTTTAACCTGTCAGTGTGAAATGAAAACCGGATCCGTTGAAAAACTGAAGAAACGGATGAAGAAACTGATGTGACGGATCTGTTTTTTTCTACGGATCCGCTAGTCGGATCCGTTGAAAAAACGAATCCGTCGCATCAGTTTTTTCAAAATCTGCGAGCCAACGGATTGTGACTGATGGCAAAAAACTGATGTGTGAAAGGGGCTTTACACAGCAATGGTATTTCCGGATGAAAAAAAGTGTAATGTTACACCTAACCTGATATTGATCAATGGCTTGGGCAGTGGTACATTATCTTACATGACCTTCTGGGACAAGTTATCAAGATGGTGAGTTATTTGT
>JARQOD010000005.1:289582298-289684324 GCA_033576555.1 Oophaga sylvatica | reverse complement strand
AATTCTGGCACTTAGCCTTCTCTCTTTCCACTGCCCAGTAGTGGTGGCATATGTGGTAATAACGGGTTAATGACACCTTGCTATTGCAAGGTGACATTAAGACTGGTTAATAATGGAGAGCTGTCAATAAGACAACTATCCATTATTAATCCACTAGTCTGAAATGGTTAAAAAACCACACACATTAAGAATAAAGACTTTTAATGAAATAAATAAACACACATTTTTTCCATCTTTATTACACTCCCATTCCATACTGAAGCCATCGATCTCCTAGAAAAAAGACAAAATAAAAAAGCAACAATATACCCAGACCTGTCCGCCGTACAGTTAAGTCCCAAGCCGCAATCCATGTTGTCAGTTCACCACGGGTCAGGCGGAGTATGTGCAGCCTCAGTGACTACCATTGACGTCACTTAGGCTGCGCTGACTCCCCGCCTGAACCGTGGTGAACTGACAGCATGGGAAAATGTTCAGAAACTTTCCTACGCTAATCAGTTTATCTCCGCTATGGTTGGGAGGCTGCGCAGGGAGTTTTTCCTTTATTCCTCCGTGGCTTACAGCTGGGCCGGTCGCATTAGCACCGCTCCCAGTTGTAAACTATTTAACCCCTTCAGATGGATTGCGGCGTGGGACTTGACTGTACGGCGGACAGGTCTGGGTATATTGTTGCTTTTTTATTTTGTCTTTTTTCTAGGAGATCGATGGCTTCAGTATGGAATGGGAGTGTAATAAAGATGGAAAAAAAATGTGTGTTCATTTATTTCATTAAAAGTCTTTATTCTTAATGTGTGTGTGTTTTTTTAACCCTTTCAGACTAGTGGATCAATAATAGATGGTGTCTTATTGACAACTCTCCATTATTAACCAGGCTTAATGTCACCATGCAATAGCAAGGTGACATTAACCCCTTATTACCCCATATGCCACCGCTACAGGGCAATGGGAAGAGAGAGAGTAAGTGCTGGAATAGGCGCATCTTACAGATGCTCCTTTTCTGGGGTGGCTGGGGCAGATTTTTTTTAGCCGTGGGGGGGCCAAAAACAATGGTCCCTCTCTAGGCTATTAATTTCGGCCCTCAGTCACTGATTTGCCCTCTCTGGCGGAGAAAATTGCACGGGAGCACACGCCAGTTCTTTCTATGAATTAATCCTTTAATTTAACACCTATAGCTCCAAAATTTTACACACACACTACTAACATTATTAGTGAGGGACATATGAAAAAAAACAGATATGCAATGGTTTACTGTATGTAATGATTTTACAGATGCTGACAATTGCATTTTCCCCTATTCTGCTATCTATATCTCTATGAATATATATATATATATATATACATCTATACTATGTGTATTCATGTATTCTATCTATTCTATTTTAACCTGTCAGTGTGAAATGAAAACCGGATCCGTTGAAAAACTGAAGAAACGGATGAAGAAACTGATGTGACGGATCTGTTTTTTTCTACGGATCCGCTAGTCGGATCCGTTGAAAAAACGAATCCGTCGCATCAGTTTTTCAAAATCTGCGAGCCAACGGATTGTGACTGATGGCAAAAAACTGATGTGTGAAAGGGGCTTTACACAGCAATGGTATTTCCGGATGAAAAAAAGTGTAATGTTACACCTAACCTGATATTGATCAATGGCTTGGGCAGTGGTACATTATCTTACATGACCTTCTGGGACAAGTTATCAAGATGGTGAGTTATTTGTAAAGTTAAACTTGACTCCATCTGTAGATAACTTGTGGCCGTGTACAAGCAAATAAGGGCAACAAATAATTCTAGGTGGGTTTTAATGACTTTATTTAACTAGCACCATCGTAAAGGGTATGCCACACTAAACGAGATCGCAAACGAGATCACTAAAACGTCACTATTTTGCGATCTCGTTAGCGACCTCGTTGTGTGCGGCATGTAGCAACGATGTGGCCTCTGCTGTGATGTCGCTGATCGTTCACTAGAGTTCTGGACCATTTTTTGATCGTTGGCGTCCCACTGGTGAGCCTGAATCGCTGTGTTTGGCACCTTTTGCGAACGACGAGCGACCTCGTTTGTGACGCATATGACTGTTTTGCGTCACAGAGTGGATCGCAATATCTGTAAGTTCTCTTTTGCGTCACAGAGAGGATCGCAGAAGTTGCAAAGCAGGCTAGCAGGACGCAGAGAGCAGGAGCGATGCTGGAAATTCCTATGAATCAGAAGCGCTCAGTACATGCTAATGACAGATCCTAACGACCGCCAAAGTCATTAAAGAGATCGCTGACCGCTGATGAGTTGTTTATGAGATCTCCTGTTTGGCAGCTACTAGCGACCTAAAAGAGATCACAAAAACAATCTCGTTAGCTTGCGTCGTTATTGAGATCGCTAACGAGATCGCTAAGTGTGGCAGTACCTTAAGTGATGTACACAGATTGCAATCACTTTCAGTAGCTCCTGTTAAATAGTATTTTACCAGATTCACTTTCTTAGTAGATTAGACAGCTTATGTACAAAATCTATCCACAGTATAGAAATCAAAGCTGTGGCTATATGGGGGTGCAGAGGTAGCAGTCACACCCAGTCACTGAGGCATCCCGAGAAGCAAAGGTCCCTTTGCCACATAAGAAGACAGCAGCATTACAGATGAACCATGGCAGATGAGGTGCCTCAATAAGATACATTTATTTATTTTTTCACTAACTTAGACAGCGCTTCACAGACACTAACATCGCTGTCTCCCACTGGGGCTCACAATCTTTATTCCCCAGCAGTATGTTTCAGGGGTGTGGGAGGAAACCACGCAAACACAGGGAGAACATACCAACTGTAACGGGAGTGGTGGAACCACTGTGCCGTGATTCAGAGGAGAGCCTAGAGGGCTGTAAATAGGTGAACACCTGACTCTTCACTAGAGCCCCTGATGGTGGGGTTAGACCTGGCTCCAGATGGGTACCAGGTGCTACATCAGGACAGACCTCGGATGCACGGCAGCTGACTCCGAAGGGACAAGAAGCTTGAATGGCCTAGAAGGGAAGGTTCATATGGAACAGGAAGGCATGGCAGGAACACAGGAGCAGCAGGTGCTGGTGGGCACAGCTGGTATACCGGGAGGCACTGGCAGGTGCAGGCAGATACGGCTGTAATACAGGTAGGCATGGCAAGTGCAGTTGGGTACATATGATATATAGGAGAGCACAGCAGGTGCAGGTTGGTATACAGACTGGCGGGCACAGCTGATATACAAGCAGTCAAGTACTGGCGGGAACAAATGAACTACAGGAACACAAGGCAAGTATGGGCAGACAAATATAAGACAGGTAAAACTAACTGGCAGGTACAGGGAACCTTAGAACTAGCAAGCATGCAGTCAACTGACATTACACATAGCTCAGGCACCACCCATCAGGTGGATGTGTCTTAAATAATAAATGCCTACTGGTTGGGGACACTTTAGGATGGCGTGCACTGTCCCCTTAAGAAGGAGGGAGTGTGCGCACCCTAAGCACAGTGCCCAGGGATGGGAATCTGCGAGCAGTGCGCAGACCTCAGGCAGCAGCAGGAGGGGAAGGAGGTGCAGGATGGGTGTCACGGCAGTGAGTGAGTCTGCGTCTCTGCCGGGGAAGGGGAGAAAAATGCAGGGACGCCGGCGTTACACAAACTCCTTGCAGATGTTGTCCCTGGAGGGATTTGAACCTAGGACAGCGCTGAAAAACAACAGTGTTAATCAACTGAACCTGTTTATTAGTTGTGACTTCCCTGATGACATTTTGTGCACCTTGTGCATCAGTCCTACAGGCAGAGTTATGCATTATACAGTAGTTTTCTGTCCTGAGTCACAACTGATGTATTTGGATTCCAAATTGGTTCCCATGTGAAAACATGAAATCATTATTGGCATTAGCTTCCCTTTTTTGTTACTGCATCACACAGATCAGTAGACATAGAGTGAAGAGCAAAAGTGTAACAATGTTTAGAACTTTTGACTTACAGGCTCCATATCTCACATCCACTACTGCTTTGATTGTAAGACTACCATTATTTTATAAGACAATCATCTTGGCTATCTCATACATAAATCTGACTGTCAACTATTTAGCATATGATTAGTTATGCAGATTCTAGTCACATCACTGCATTGTTACTGTTTTGCTCCCGGTGGTGGAAAACTATTTTTCTTCCTGAATAATACAAAATACAACCTGTATACAACATTCTCTAAATGCTCAGTGTATAATTAGGTTGATTCCCAAGCGAAAGGACATTGCTTTGAATCGAGGAGAAGCCATGAAGATGATTTTCCAAGAAAAGAGAAACAGAATTATCCAGCTCACTGATAGCAGCCTCTTGGCCAAGAAAATTGCCAAACTGCATCATGTGAGTGTCATGGCAGTTGTAAGAATACGAAATGATGTCCGTCCTTCCATTCAGAAGCCAAAATGTGGACATCCAGGCAAAATATCGGAGTCAACAAGTCACATCATTCCAAGGACTATCAGTTCTGACGCAACAAACACGGTAATGGAGGTTGTTCGTATGCTTCATAATAGTGAGATCACAGATGTTGATGCAAGCACCGTGCGACGCACATTACACAAGTCTGGAATGGTGGTCCGAAAAAAAGGTGAAGAAGCCTTAAAATTTCATAAGGAGCGTCGGTTCAAGTTTGCAAACAAGTAGATATTTAAAGATTTGAAATGAATGATTTGAAGGGATGACACGAAAGTCAATAGACTAGGCTCTGTTAGGATCAAATGGGTCAGAAAGGACAAGGGAAAAAGGGGCTAATGGACTGAGAAATTGAAGGAAATGTCAAGTTTGGTGGAGGAAGCCTGATGATATGGAGTTGTTTCACAGCCAAAGGCATTGGATACTTGACCAGGACCATATCAGCTATATGTGAGTATCCTACAAGATGAGTTACTTCATACACTTGAGTATTATGAGTATGAAAAGGACGACATAGTGTTTCAACAGGACAACACAAAGCATACGTTGAGATTGGCGAAGAAATGGTTTAATGACAATTAAGTATAGGTGCTGTAATGGCCCCCACAGTCCCCAGACCTCAACCCAATCAAATACTTGTGGGTAGAATTGAAGAAAAAACTGTATATATACTTAAGTGAGTCGACCAGTATGCATCAACTTTGTGAACGTGTAGAAGAGACCTGAGATCAAATTTCAATCGACACATGTTTGAATCTGATCAAGAGCATGCCCAGAAGAATTCAGGCAGTGCTGAAAGAAAAAGATAGATTTACAAAACACTAACAAAATAATAAAAATTAAAATTTAGATATTTAGGAGCAAAACAGTAATAATGCAGTGACATGACAAGAATCTGTATAACTAATCATATGCTAAATAGTTTCAAGTCAAATTTAAGTACGATATATCCAAGAAGACTGTCTATAAAATGATGGCAGTCTCAAGCTCAAACAGAAGTGGATAATGAAACATAGAGCCTGAAAGTCAAACGTTCAAGACATTGTTACCCTTTTGCTCGTCACTGTATGTGAATGTAGCCTTACATGTGCCCTGTGGCTCCCAAACACATCAGATTGCTGATGTTCAAACCATCATTGGCTGACAGCTACATCTCTCGACTCCCCCCATACACTGCATTTTTCATTTGAGAGCCAGTATCAGAATAATCTGGTGGTGGCTTATCTCCCAGTGAACAAAAAGATCGGCCGTTGGAAATCCAGCTCACTCCCAACATGATCTGTCAGGGGAGGCCCCCATACACATTAGACTAATGGCCGCTCTTGGCAATAAACAAAATATCAGCAGAGTGACACAATAAGAAATTGAATTGATTTATCTCTGTACAATGATGCATTGGCTATAAATCACAATGTAGTCAATTTCAGACATCTGTCAATAACGTCCTCTAGAAGTGAAAATCTACATCTCCCGCTATATAACACAATGTATGTTTCTATAATAATTTCCCGTGCAACAGTTGTTCCTAAGATCAGCTGTGGTCTAACAAACCTAATTAATGAAAAAGTCATTTCCAGGCGCTATGTGGGGCTGTAAGAGCTTCAAGTATACCAGCCAGTGCCGAGTTAATCAAAATGCTAATGCGGGATGAATTAAAGTTGTGATTAACATTTCCCAGCTAATGCTTAAGTGAAATGATCACACCAAATGGGTTAAGCACTAATCATGTTATCCACTCCCATACAACAAAAAGGTGGGTGGCGATGACTTGCTGCTTTCATGCCTCCTCTACTTGGATGTGCATCTTAATGCAGTTTAGTCAAAAGGCTTTAAAGTATACACAATTTATGGGCATTTTACAGATCCGATGATTCCTCTGCTGACACCGGCAGGGCCCAATACTAACTTGTAGTGAGATAAATAAAATAATGATCCTTGCTGGTCTATAACGGCCCAGCATTATAGTGAACTGCTAGCTGCTCATTTCCCCTGTTGCTCTGGGTTCACCCATCGGTCAGCGGAGGGGTGAGAGCAGAGATTTACTATAGCCTTAACTTCACAAAAATGTAACCTCTGCTCACCAACCGTAACTAATAAGCAAATTGCTTCAAGCAGGTATTAAATGAAACGCTCAGATAAATTATATACGTTTAACAACTATTCCATAGCCTGTGCCTCTACACGTGTGCATTTGTCACGAGATGGACATTTATTATTGATTCAGCCACGGTACATCAATGTGGTGGGCTGCCCGTTCTTCTGTCTAGAACCATTGTGAAAGCTTTGGGGCACTTTCTCTGGGAGTATGTGGACTCAGAATCCATCTAGAAAAACAGCACAAAGATTCAGTCTGTGGGGGGTTTGGAAGTAAGCCCCGATGGGGCCAGTGAACACAATGTGAATTTGGCAATTTGGTTATGAGAGAACCGCTAACAGAATCATCTGCCGGCTTATCTGCCGATGAACAAAACGATTGGGGTTTGGAAATTCAACTTCAATTCATTATGCCATTTGTGCCTTTTTAAGTCTATTTGACATGTGATCCAATGTTTTGGTTTTCTGCTTTGCAGAGTCTCGCAATTACAGATGTTTTAGCTTGATTCACCAATTTCGACTTTTTAAAAATTCGCCAAATTTTGTCCAACTCTACTCAGGTCCTCCCCTTGTTCTTTTGTTTTTTTTGAGTATGTAAAAATTTTAATGCCATTTTTGCGACTTTTTGCACCAAAACGCTTAAATAAAAAGTAGTTCAAGACAGGAAGAAAGACAATTTTTTACACTGTGCCGAATTCATGAATCACATACTCCATTTTTATAAATCTGAAGCCAGAAATGGCAAGTAATACCACAAGACAAAAAAGGATAGTGACTTAAAAAATTCAAATGATAAATTGGAGCTGAAATGTTTTTTTGGCGCAGATTTGACCCTACACAAATATATTTAAAATACATTATTTCAGGCCCCCAGAGAAACCTGTAAATAAAAAGTTCACCAAAAGGCAGTGTTCACACACACCGCACATGCTTCAGTCTGCTTTTTATTTACAAGCCCTCTGCAGATGTTTTTATCAAAACACACAATAAGTCTCCTCGGATTACTGCATTCTTTGTTTTCCCTTTATTTGATGTGTGTGAGTGCAGATTTGAAGCTGACTTTTTTATGCACTTTTTTAGTACAGAAAATATTTAATTCTGTACTTAAAAAATGCAATTGCACTTTTAACAAGTATTTTTTTTTAGATTCCCCAAAGAAGTCTGTAGAGAAAAAAACACACCAAAACCCCCACCCCAAAAAACACACAATGCCATGGTGTCTTTAGATGCACAGTGGGCAGGAGTTTTCAGGAAATTACATCCACTTTGTTTGGACACTTATTAAAGAGAATAGATATTCTGAACAAAAGACGCAGCGGAAAAAAACAGTATCATATATACCTTTGATGCAGTTCTTTTGGGTGAGGATTACCATCAGTCAGGCCAGGTTCTCCAATCTGAGCAGTCGCGATTCAAAGATGTATAAAACTGGCATAAGGTCCACTAAAGAAAAATTCTACCAGCACAAATTAGTGATAGGAGACTCCTAACCATGAATGTTTCTATTAATGTACGATAGTTGTGTGAAATAATTGTGCATGTTCAACCCTACTAATAATGCCGCACAGAAGGGTCAAGTCAGAAGACAGCCATGTGAATGTTTTGACCACCTTAGGGATCATTGGCTTCCAGGACTCCGGGATTTTTTTTTGCACTTCACATTCAGGTTAATTGACAAAGTTTCTACATAGTACAGTACCATAAACATGTTCTTCTTCTGTGTAATAATTCTCAAATCAGTAATTCTCCATCAATAAATGTAAATACATTTTTATATTGCTGATTTTCCTTGCAACAGGAGCTGGTATATTTGCCCCATTCAAGGCTTATGCGCCGAGTTTGTCAGGGTCAGGACATGCCAGTGTCTTTTCTTCTGAAGCATCTCTTCAGTCATTACCCTTACAGGGAAAATTCAGCTTTCTTGTGGCGCTGTACAGTTGAGTCTGATAAGACCCAGCACCTACTGTGTGGCGCTGTATAGTTGAGTCTGATAAGACCCAGGACCTACTGCTCCCTCTGGGCACCCAGCAATTGCATGATCGCTTTCTCCAGAGGATGAAGTGTTGTTAGGATGTCCTACACTCTATACACAAAGCTTGATCAGAACTGTGTATACAAAGCTCAGGAAGGCAGAGATGACAATAAACCATCTCTGTGTTCTTTATGTGGAGTCTGGCTGTGCCTGACAGCAGGTTCCTGCAGTTGCTCAGTCACATGCACATGCTTACGTTACAATGACATTTAAAACATAAAAACTAAACGCACTCACATTTAGTATTTGCATAACTGTACTAGCCCTTAGAACACAAGTAAAATGTAATTGATGTTGCACTGATAACAATGACGAAATTGCTGATTTCTTTGACTTGACATATAAGAATAATTTTATTTATATAGCGTTAACATATTCTGCAGCACTTTACAATTAAGTGGGGACATGTACAGACAATAAAGACAATACAAGGGAACACATAGTCCAATAGTTATGGGAGGAGTGAGGGCTCTGCTGAAAGCTTAGTAAGAAAAGATGCAGCTAGGCACCTGGTGGGACTGTTGCTGAAGCACCCATCTGATGCTCACCATGTATCATGCAGATCTATTACTAATACTACCGGCATCAGACCGTCCCCTATACAACAGGCCCACATCAGGTCTTGGAGATCAAGCCGAACCGATAGGCTGAGGACAACCCCTGTTATGCCAAAATAGGCTTGTTGCATAAGGGGTTAAATGATTGAAAATTTATCACCTAGTATTCACACGTTCCTACTGAATAGAAAGCAATGTATTCCGTATAAGAATTTATACCTATCTGCTTACATATCTGTGATTTAGCAGATATATGGTATGTATAATTTATAACTGATAATTCTGTTAGCATAGCAAAATAGGAAGATCTATATATTTATCTAGTGCACAAATTTAATCTAAAAAAAAAGTAAAACAAAAAAAATGCCCCTACAGAGACAACAATCTGCATCAGTTTGTACCCATTAGGTGAAGCATGAGTCCAGGCCGTTTGGGTTTCAGGAAAAGGTAATATTTTGCACCACAATATTAAAATGTAAACTAATTTGTACTGTAAAATCAAAATTTGTCAGACACCAAGGCTTTACATTACCAAGGTATTTTATAGAAACATCTAGATTCAGATGACAGATACATCCCACATTATGTAATGTCTATTAATGCGACATGAGAATGGATTTGTCCCACCCCAGATTAGGAAAAGTTCCTAACCACTAAGTGCTAAAATAATGAAAACAAAAACGTGGGTTAACAGCATACAATCGTTAGCAGTGTGATCAGACACTTATTTCCAGTGCAGAATATATTATGAGCCATAATTGTACAATATGTAGAATTTCCTCTGAACTACAAAAAGTGGAAATTTGGCGTTAACATTTTTCAGACTTTGAGCTAAAAGTTTTCTACCACTAGAAGTTAGTTTGATTTAATCTGATATTCTGATTTACATGAGGTACCTTTGATATCAGAGCACATATCTTTACCTACAGACACCTATATAGGAATGGCTGAGTTCACAATAGATGGAAAAAGAGAAAACTTACCTGACACACTCTTATGGCTTGATCCAGGACCGTTTTGGTGTCTGTGGCATAGTCCGGACAAGGTAATGCTGCCCTACTGAAATGGGCTTGTAGCAGCAGATGTGTTTTAGTGTGTGAGCTGTCCATGGAATGTGGGTTCACTTCAATTGGAAGATGTTTCGCCAGCTCGCTGTTCATCTGGTCTTCATTGTGTCTGACGGGTAGATCAGTGTACTCTTCAGCATCCTACAAAAACAAAAAGTCAGGTAAATATGTGCCTTACTCAAAATATGCAGAGTTCACACTTACATGGATTTTAAAGGAAGATTCAATTAATTACGAGCTGATCTACAATACCTGGAAGTGGCATCTAAACAGTGGGGCAGATCTATGGTGTTCCGCTCTATACATTGCTTATATCCAGGTGCTGATGGAACAGATATCAGCTGTTTGGTGGGGGGTACCGGATGTCAGCCGTCTACTGATCTGATATGGATGACTTATGTCATAGCAGTGGAAAATCACTTATATGGTATGTGCACACAATGTTTTTTTCAGGAGGACTCTACCTGGGACCTGAAAACACGCTAAAACCCCCCAAAAAATGAACATGTTGTCCTGTCTTAGGGATAATGGTCAGTTCCACCTGGAACTATTGTTATTATCAGAACCTACCGTTTATATTTGTATTCAGATAGATGCCATAATTATACTCCGGTTATTTATGTGTAGGTGCAAAAGTTAGCAAGTTGTAATGGCCTTCATTGCATGCAGCACCTGTCCTGTTTTCCTATAGATCCCAGTCCTTTGTGTCCTAGTAGCCTTTGGCTCAGTAGTGACTGCTACCTCCAGGCCCATAAAGCCATACTATCACCCTATACTAGAGTATCCAGGCAAAGAAGAACGCTACGGACTAACACAATGTAGTCACACAAAGACAATGTCTTCCAGATTTTCTACCAAATGCATGGTAAATAACAATCCATGCAGAATATGTAATTGAGTGTTTAAGTGATTAGCGATTGCTTGATGATGTAAATATCAGGGTATAAGATGTCCAGTAATAGCATGGCATGAAGATGGGTAATAAAGCATCAGTGCAGCAGCAGCAGCGTTACAATGTGGTGCGTGATGGTAACACGTCTTTTTTTCTGTCAGCACTAAACAGTTTTTCTCACACTTTACGTTAAAGACTCCTCTGGGCATTAGTACCTAGCAGGAGCCTTACTAAATGAGTTACTGAGTTGTTCGACCATATGGCCGATTTTGTGCTCCATTGTGCACTGGATGGGCTGGGAGCTCCCCCACATTTCTCTATGAAGAGACTACCTGCTTTTATATAGACAGACAGGCAGAAGAACAGACATTGAAAATCTGGACACCCAATGAGGTGTCTATCGCAGCCATTCCTAATCTTGTCTATATTTTATTATCTTCATCATGTAGTCTGTACCCAAATGTCCTCCATGTTTTATATAATCCCGCATTTACAGAAGAGAGGTTAAATGTCTGTGTTAAAAAACAATTGCTCTAATACTCATCTTGCATTGATTGCATTTGATACACTAAGGCCTGTTTCACACATCCGTTTTTTGCAATCAGGCGCAATCCGGCATTTTTGTAAAAAAACTGATCCGTTTTTTTGTCATTGACATGCATTAGCGCCGGATCGTGCCGCATGTCATTGCGTTTAGTCCGTTTTCTGCCGGATCCGTCCTAGATTTTAATTCCGGCGGCCGGACAGAACGCATCATGTAACTTTTTTTTTTCTGCCGGAAACGCCTGACAGCGCCTGAAGCGGAGGATCAGGCGGCCGGAAACAATACAACTCTATGGGACCGGATCATTCTTTTGTGCAATCCGGCAAAAGAGTGATCCGGATTCTGGAAATCAAGGACTACTACGTACTACTACTTCTACTCATTTTCCAGCTTAAAAAGACCAGGACGGATCCAGCTAAAAAACGGATCCGGCACATCAGTTTTTTACAATTTGCGCCGGATCCGTCTTTTAAACAATTCGCCGGATTGTGCCTGATTGCAAAAAACTGATGTGTGAAAGAGGCCTAACCAATTTTGTAAGTTTTCCCACCTATAAAGAATGTTTTTATTGTAGGTACTCTTCAACTGTGAGAGACAGAATCTAAAAATAAAAAAAAACCAGAAAATGACATTGTATGATTTTTAAATAATTAAATTGCATTTTATTGCATGGAATAAGTATTTGATACCCACAAACCAGCAAAAATTCTGTCTCTCACAGATCTGTTAGTTTTCTAAGAAGCCCTCCTACTCTGCACTAATTACCTGTATTAATTGTACCTGTTTGAACTCGTTACCTGTATAAAAGACACCTGTCCACATAATCAATAACACTCCAACTTCTCCACCATGGCCAAGACCAAAGAGCTGTCTAAGGACACCAGGGACAAAATTGTAGATCTGCACAAGGCTTGGATGGGATATAGGAAAATAGGCAAGCAGCTTGGTGAGAAGGCAACAACTGTTGTCACAAAATGGAAGAAACACAAGATGACTGCCAATCTTCCTCGGTCTGGGACTCCATGCAAAATCTTGCCTTGTGGGGTGGGAATGATTATGAGAAAGGTCAGGAATCAGCCCAGAACTATATGGGAGGTCCTAGTAAATAACCTAAAGAGAGCTGGGACCATAGTCTCAAATATTACCGTTAATAACACACTACGACGTTGTGAATTAAAATCTTGCAGGGCACAAAAGGTCCCCTGCTCATGCCAGCACATGTCCTGGCTCCTTGGAAATTCGCTAATGACCATCTGGATGATCCAGAGGAGGCATAGGAGAAGGTCATGTGGGTTAGATGAGACCAAAATAGAATTTTTTGGTATCAACTCCACTCGCTGTGTTTGGAGGAAGAAGAAAGATGAGTACAACCCCAAGAACACCATCCCAACCATGAAGCAAGCTGGGAAAGCATATTTTCTGCAAAGGGGACACGTGCTTTTCTGCAAAGGGTACAGGATGACTGCATCGTATTGAACGGAGGATGGATGTGGTCATGTATCATGAGATTTTGGCCAACAATCTTTTTCCCTCAGCATGAGCATTGAAGATGGGTTGTAGCTGGGTCTTCCGGCATGAAAATGACCTGAAACACACAGCCAAGGAAACTAGGGAATGGCTGAGTAAGAAGCATTTCAAAATCCTGGAGTGGCCTAGCCAGTATCCAGACCTGAACCCAATAGACTATTTTTGGAGAGAGATGAAACTCATGTTGCCCAGCGACAGCCCCAGAACCTGAAATATCTCGAGAAGATCTGTATGGAGATGTGGGCCAAAATCTCTGCTGCAGTGTGTGCAAACTTGGTTAAAAACTACAGGAAACGTCTGATCACTGTAATGGCAAACAAAGGTTTCAGTACCAAATATTAGATTCTGTTTTTTTATTGTATCAAATACTTATTTCATACAATAAAATGCTAATTAATGAATTATGTAAAAATAATACAATGTGATTTTCTGGATTTTTTAAAGATTCTGTCACAGTTGAAGTGTACCTACAATAAAATTACAGATCTCTCCATTCTTTGGTGGGAAAACTTGCAAAATTGTTAAATTGTTAGTGTATTAAACACTTCTTTTCTCCACTATATATACTTACATGGAAAAATATTAGTATTATAGATATATATATATACACCCTTTAAAGGGAATCTGTCACCCCAAAATAGCCATATCAGATAAAGATATGGCTGAATAGTGCGTCCCATAACTAAGCTAAAGGTGGGTATCATATATCATGATACCCCCGTTTTCATAGCAAAATACCTTTTTAAAGTTGGTGATTGTACGTGTCAATCACTGCAGTTAGGTCAGGAAGGCGGCGGTTTTCATGTCCTCCCCCGCTCCTTGTCATCTGTTGCGTATCGCCGTCTGTGAATACCACAGACGGCGTTAGGTTCCCGCCATTGCGCAATTCAAAATCGTGCCCGGCGCATGCGCAGTATACTTTGCCCAACAGTGGGCAAAGCATAAAATGACTACAGCGCATGCGCTAGTCTTTCCTTGCCCCGGAAATTACTGCTTGCCTTGGACGACTTCCGGGGCAAGGAAAGACTCGCGCATGCGCTGTAGTCATTTTATGCTTTGCCCACTGCTGGGCAAAGAAGACTGCGCACGCGCCGGGGCCCTGCTTCACCGCGCAATCGCGGAAGCATTACGCTGTCTGTGATGTTCACAGACAGCGTTACGTGAAGAAGTGGAGGAGCGGGGGGGGGAGGAAGCGAATAACCGCCGCCTTCCTGACCTGACTGCAGTGATTGACACGTACAATCCCCAACTTTAAAAAGGTATTTTGCTATGAAAACGGGGGTATTATGATATATGATACCCACCGTTAGCTTAGTTATGGGACGCACTATTCAGCCATATCTTTACTTGATATGCCATTTTTGGGGTGACAGATTCCCTTTAAAGGGATTCTGTCAGCACAGAATGGCTGTTTAAACCAAGTACAGGAGCTTGGTGCTTTATAGCAGGGCCAATCATTTATATACACTGATGCGAACATGCTTACTAGACCCAGAAGATTATTTTGATGTTGGACACTGGCACTGTGTGCGGTCTGCGGCTGCACAGCGATAAATTCAGCAAGCTAAGGAAGCAATGTGGGGCCTGACATCCTCCTAGACTGTCCATCATTAGGCTTTTCAGAACTTCATTCTACGGTTGCCCTTCTATAGGATAGTTCCCCTCTTTTATCATTGAGCCTTAGACCAGTGTTTCTCAACTCCAGTCCTCAGGACCCACCAACAGGTCATGTTTTCAGGATTTCCTTAGTATTGCAAAGGTGATGGAATTAATGCTTGAGCACGTGATAAAATTATCACCTGTGCAATACTAAGGAGATCCTGAAAACAACATGACCTGTTGGTGGGTCCTGAGGACTGGAGTTGAGAAACACTGCCTTAGACAGTCGCAACACTCTTGATGTTTCACCTTTTGTACTTTCTTAGACAACATTTGTTAGGTACTAAACATGCCTTTATGATATCACAATTTTGGTCCTTATGAAAGCTGCTCAAATTATTATGCACTCTCCTAACCCTGTAGTGTGGGCTATATATTTAGGACTAATCTAAGGGGTGCACGCAGTGTGGGGTGCAGCACGCAGTCATCCCAGAAGCAAAGCATCACAGAAGATAAGCATCGTGTAAACGGCAGTTATCCATGGCAGTTAATCAGGGCTGGAATCAGGTACCCCACACTTTGCTTTCTTTTTAATTATGTACTTTATCTCTCTCCTCCTGTGTTCCCTAGCCATCCACATTCACCGCCCCATCGCCCCTCCATCACGACTCATACACATCAGCCCCTCCATACTTCCCTCTCCTATGTACAGCTCCCATGCACTCCTCACCTTCCTGAGAAACCTCAGCCCATCTTGCCCAAAGACATCACAGAAAAAACCTATTTACAACTCCAACAACTACCTGCTCTTTATCTTCCTACTCCTACTGATTTCAGGGGACATTTCCCCCAACCCTGGTCCACCATCCCCCAACCTCAATCGCTACCCTACCTCATTTCGAAACCATAATAATCTTATTAATATTACTTGCACTCCCTCATCTCCTTCTTTCAATTGTGCCCTCTGGAATCCACGGTCTGCATGCAACAAGCTATCCTTCCTGCACAACTACCTTCTGAACAACTCTCTTCATCTGTTGGCCCTCACTGAAACATGGATTTAGGATTCTGACACGGTCTCCCCTGCTGCCATTTCCTATGGTGGCTTACAGTTCTCCCATTCCCCGAGACCTGCAAACAGACATGGTGGTGGAGTTGGCATACTCCTGTCCCCACAATGCACTTTCCAGGTCATCCCCCCAATTCCATCACTCTCATTCCCTTCTTTTGAGGTCCACACCATCAGGCTCTTTCGTCCCCTCTCCCTCAGAGTAGCGGTCATATATCGGCCCCCAGGCTCGCCCACCCGGTTCCTTGACCACTTCTCAGCCTGGCTGCTGCACTTCATGTCCTCAGAACTACCAACCCTTATGCTTGGAGACTTCAACATCCCCATTACAGCCCTACTTCCACATCTGCATCTCAGCTTCTATCACTAACCACTTCTCTAGGCCTCTCACAGCTTTCAACCTCTGAGACACACAAGGATGGTAACACCCTTGACCTGGTTTTTGTCCGCCTCTGTTCAATCTCCCACTAAATAACTCACCGCTTTCACTCTCTGACAACAACATTCTCTCCTTCACCCTCACAAATCCTCGACCACCCCAGTGCACTCCTACCTACCACAGATTCAGAAATCTACAAGCCATTAACCCTCAGACACTTTCAGACTCCCTACACTCATCGCTGTCCCCAATCTCCTCTTTTTCTTGTCCTAATATGGCTGTTCATCACTACAATGACACTCTTAGAAGCACCCTTGACCAAGTAGCACCGCTCACCCTCAGAACTTCCAAACACACAGTAAAACAGCCCTGGCTCACATTGCAAACTCAACTTCTTCAGCGATGCTCTAGGAGTGCTGAACGCCTTTGGAGAAAAACCCGCACACCAGAAGACTTCATCCACTTTAAATTCATGTTAAGAACTTATAATGCTGCCCTTCACCTCGCCAAACAGACCTACTTCTCCACCCTGATCTCCTCACTAGCCAACAACCCCAAGAAACTTTTTGACACTTTTCACTCCCTCCTCAGGCCAAAAGCACAAGCCCCTATCACAGACATTTGTGCTGATGACCTGGCCTCCCACTTTATAGAAAAAATAGATACTATCCATCAGGAAATCTGCTCTCAACCACCAAGTGCTGTGACTCCCATCCCTCCCTGCATTTCCCCTGGCTCAATTTCCACATTTGATCCCATCACAGAAGAAGAAGTCTCCAGACTCCTCTCTTCCTCTCATCCGACTACATGCACTACCGACCCCATTCCCTCACATCTCCTCCAGTCTCTCTCTCCAGTTGTCACAACTCACCTAACTACAATCTTTAATCTCTCACTCTCCTCTGGCATTTTCCCATCCTCCTTCAAACACTCCATCGTTACTCCATTACTAAAGAAACCCGCTCTCGACCCTTCCAGCACAAACAACTACAGACCGGTCTCCAATCTCCCCTTCATCTCTAAACGTTTGGAGCGCCTAGTCTACTCCCGCCTTACCCGTTACCTCTCCACTCACTCCCTCCTAGACCCTTCACAGTCCGGCTTCCGCCCCCTACATTCGACTGAAACTGCACTCATCAAAGTTACCAATGACCTTCTGACAGCAAAACGTAACGGTGACCACTCTCTGCTCATTCTTCTCGACCTTTCTGCAGCTTTCAACACAGTTGACCACCGTCTCCTACTGTCTAGGCTCCAGTCACTAGGTATTAAGGACACTGTTCTCTCCTGGTTCTCCTCCTATCTTTCTGACCGCTCCTTCAGTGTTTCGTTCTCTGGCTCCACGTCATCTCCTCTTCCTCTCACTGTCGGTGTACCCCAGGGCTCAGTCCTTGGCCCCCTTCTCTTCTCTCTCTACACGGCCCCAATTGGACAGACCATCAGCAGATTTGACTTTTAGTACCATCTTTATGCTGATGACACACAACTATACACGTCATCCCCCGACCTTACCCCCGCTGTACTACAAAACGCCAGTGACTGTCTGTCCGCAGTCTCCAACATCATGTCCGCTCTCTATCTGAAACTCAACCTCTCCAAAACTGAACTTCTTCTGCTCCCGCCGTCTACTAAACTCCCTAAATCTGACATTTCCCTCTCCGTGGGCGGCACCATAATAACACCCCCGCAGCAGGCTCGCTGTCTGGGTGTTATGTTTGACACCAATCTCTCCTTCACCTCCCATATACAATCTCTTGCCCGCTCTTGCCGCCTACACCTAAAGAACATCTCTAAAATCTGCCCTTTTCTCACCATGGAAGCAACAAAAACCCTCAGTGTAGCATTGATCCACTCCCGCCTAGACTACTGCAACGCTCTTTTACTTGGCCTCCCCATTACTCGACTATCCCCTCTCCAGTCCATCCTTAATGCAGCAGCCAGGGTCATCCATCTGGCTAATCAGTACTCGGACGTGTCCGCTCTTCACCAGTCCTTACACTGGCTGCCCATTCATTATAGGATCCAATTCAAAGTACTTGTTCTCATCCACAAAGCTCTCCACAGTGCAGCACCCCCCTACATCTCCTCCCTCATTTCCACCTATCGGCCTAACCGACTGCTGCGCTCTGCAAACGACTTTCGACTAACCTCTGCACTAATCCGTACCTCCCACTCCCGACTCCAAGACTTCTCCCGCACTGCGCCAATCCTCTGGAATGCTCTACCCCAAGAAATTAGGACTATCCACAATTTGCATGGTTTCAGGCGCTCCCTCAAAACACCATTGTTCAGAGCGGCCTATCACATTCACTAATCAAAGTCATTCTATGTGTAAGTGTGTGTGTGTAGCCCATTCACTATCTCCATCCATCCCTCACTCCCTCAAGATGGCTGGACCATCATTGTAAATGCACCATTGTATATACACACCTGTACTTTGTATCTCCCCCACCTCATTGTAGATTGTAAGCTCTCACGAGCAGGGTCGTCTTATTTTGCTTTAATTATTGTATTGTTAATGTTGTTACTTATGACTTGTGTTTTGAAACTGTTAAACTGTAAAGAGCTGCGAAATATGATGGATCTAAATAAAGATTATTATTATTATTATTATGCTTGGCCATTTTCTTGACAAAATACAGTAACTTTAATACCTGACAGTTCACTTGATGCCTAATATATTTCACCCTTAATATGGAACTGGTCACCTTAAAAACGCTATTAACGTGCAGATATGTGGTTAATCTGCAGGTAAATAGCATTTTGTCTGGCGCCCGCACTTAAAGTCCTACTGCTGGGAGGAAATTATCTTTATTCCTTCTGAAAGGCTCGCTCTTTCAGTCACAGGAGTGGCACAGACACGGCTTCCGTCACCCCGGCACTGACTGACACGGGCTCTGCATTAGGGTTGGCTGTCAGTCAGTGCTGGGAGCGCAGTTACAGCCGCCGTTCCCTATACACAGACCAGTGCTGGCACCACCCCGTGGCTAAAACCCAAATGCTTCCGGGTGGAATAAAGTTCAATTCCTCCCGGCAGCGAGGCTCTAAGTGCGGGCATCTGGGCAGGTTCAGAATGCTATTAGCCTGCAGATTAACCCCATATCTGCAGGTCAATAGCATTTTTTCAGGAGCCAGGTTCACTTTAACAAGTGTGACGCGGCTGTCAAGTTATAATGTTATTTATTTGACCTACCAGTAGTTTTAGGTTATGTGCACACAATGAGTTTTTGATGAGTTTTGACTGCATTTTATTCTGAGCGGAAATAGGCCAAAAACGCTATGGAATCCTTATACAAGCTAATTCAATGACAATCCTGAAGTGTTGTGCACATAATCAGTAATTTTCCTTAAGTATTTGCAGTGTTTTTTTCTGCGGCATGTCAAATCAATTGAGTCAGTCAAATCCGCAGCAAAAACGCAGGTATAAAAATGTTTGCGGATTTGCTGTTTTTGTTTTGCTTTTACCGGCTTCCTATGTTTCCTATGCTGTCATCTGTGTGACAGCGTGGGAAACACCAGCACGGTAGTTCATATCGGCAGTAACGCTACCGCTGGTAAGACCGTCGGTTACAGCACTGCGGGGTAATGCTGTCAGATATCAGCGTGAACCCGCAGCTGTGACTGTGACCCGCAGCAGTAACCTGCGGTAAAATGCTTACCACAGGTCAGCAAGCGTGGGCTGATGAGACTACTGCTCCCATAGAGATACGTCTGCTGTCACTGATAACAGCGACAGCAAGTGCCACTGATGGGAGACGAAGCATCATCTGCCGGCGCCTGTGCTCACAGTTAAAAAAAAAAAAAAGTAAAATAATTACATACACATTCACATACAAATAAAAAAAAACATTATACTCACCTAACACCAAATCCCCGACACCCTGGGCTCCTAGAAAATATGTAAAATAATATACTAACATATATTCACCTGTTCATCGTAGTCCACTTAATCCAGAGTGTCTCAGGGCTATCTCACGTGTAGAATAGTCACATCGGGAGAGGTGACTGCTCTACCCGGCCGCCGGCGATACACTGACAGGAGGTAATCGCTCCCGCAGAGTCTCACTGAGCTGCCATGAGAGTTCACAGGAGTTCATCAGCTGATCAGCTCCGATGCTCTCTCTTACAGCACCGCCTCGTGAGAACTTTCCCACGAAAAGTGGTGCCGCAGGGGAGATCACCGGAGCTGCTCAGCTGATGAACTCTGGTGAACTCACTCACAGCAGCTCAGTGATACACTGTGGAGCGATAACCTCCTGTCTGCTCTCAAAGTGATCAGGATCATCGTGGGACATTATGGATTATCTTTTCTGCAGACAGGTGAGGAATATTGTGGTTTATTATTTTATTTTTGTTGTAGGAAACGTTGGCTTCGGTGGATTAGGCGTTTGGTGAGTATGGTTTAATTAAGATTCATTAAAGGAGTCTGTGTCATTATTTCAAATAAAGGACTTTATTCTGGGAGTCTGTGCTTTTATATAATATCATACAAAACACAAGAGAAAAACGAAGTCTTAACTATTATATCAAGTATTTTTATTAGTACAAACAAGACACAAAGTGAGAAACAGGGTCAATAAAAAAGTATTACTGGTTAACAATGAATAGTAAGTCAAGGACAACAATAGGAGGCAGAAAAACCAGTCCTCCCTACTGATATAAGTAACCTATAGATGGTAAAGTCCATAAATTAGAATGTGCCAATCAATATGAAGAAATAATAAATTTATTGTACGTTGCCTAGGGAGATCTCTGAGGAAGGTCACATGGCCAGTGATAGGGACAGACTACTGACCGTACTGTATTATTTCAATTATATCATTTGTTAATCAGGAGTAGCCATGACATTTTTAGAAAGCAATAACCCCATATACAGTCAAGGAAAAAAGTGCAATAGTGCAAAAAAAACAAACAAACAAAAAAAAATATTCCACAGCAAATATACTACTTAAACCAAATTGTCTGCATGTATTAGACAAGTGCCAGGAATGCAATTACAATTCACCATTGACTATATACAGTTCAGACCAAAAGTTTGGACACACCTTCTCAGTCAAAGATTTTTCTGTATTTTCATGACTGTGAAAATTGTAGAATCACGCTGAAGGCATCAAAACTATGAATTAACACATGTAGAATTATACATTACACTTTACAAAAAAGTGTGAAACAACTGAAAATAGGTTCTCCAAAGTAGCCACCTTTTGCTTTGATTACTGCTTTGCACACTCTTGGCATTCTCTTGATGAGCTTCAAGAGGTAGTCACAGGAAATGGTCTTCCAACAATCTTGAAGGAGTTCCCAGAGATGCTTAGCACTTGTTGGCCCTTTTAACTTCACTCTGCGGTCCAGCTCACCCCAAACCATCTCGATTGGGTTCAGGTCTGGTGACTGTGGAGGCCAGGTCATCTGGCGTAGCACCCAATCACTCTCCTTCTTGGTCAAATAGCCCTTACACAGCCTGGAGGTGTGTTTGGGGTCATTGTCCTGTTGAAAAATAAATTATGGTCCAACTAGACGCAAACCGGATGGAATAGCATTCCGCTGCAAGATGCTGTGGTAGCCATGCTGGTTCAGTATGCCTTCAATTTTGAATACATCCCTAACAGTGTCACCAGCAAAGCACCCCCACACCATCACACCTCCTCCTCCATGCTTCACGGTGGGAACCAGGAATGTAGAGTCCATCCGTTCACCTTTTCTGCGTCGCACAAAGACACGGTGCTTGGAACCAAAAATCTCAAATTTGGACTCATCAGACCAAAGCACAGATTTCCACTGGTCTAATGTCCATTCCTTGTGTTCTTTAGCCCAAACAAATCTCTTCTGCTTGTTGCCTGTCCTTAGCAGTGGTTTCCTAGCAGCTATTTTACCATGAAGGCATGCTACACAAAGTCTCCTCTTAACAGTTGTTGTAGAGATGTGTCTGCTGCTAGAACTCTGTGTGGCATTGACCTGGTCTCTAATCTGAGCTGCTGTAAACCAGCGATTTCTGAGGCTGGTGACTCGGATAAACATCCTCAGAAGCAGAGGTGACGCTTGGTCTTCCTTTCCTGGGGCGGTCCTCATGTGAGCCAGTTTCTTTGTAGCGCTTGATGGTTTTTGCAACTGCACTTGGGGACACTTTCAAAGTTTTCCCAATTTTTCAGACTGACTGACCTTCATTTCTTAAAGTAATGATGGCCATTCGTTTTTCTTTACTTAGCTGCTTTTTTCTTGCCATAATACAAATTCTAACAGTCTATTCAGTAGGACTATCAGCTGTGTATCCACCAGACTTCTGCACAACACAACTGATTGTCCCAACCCCAATTATAAGGCCAGAAATCACACTTATTAAACCTGACAGGGCACACCTGTGAAGTGAAAACCATATCCGGTGACTACCTCTTGAAGCTCATCAAGAGAATGCCAAGAGTGTGCAAAGCAGTTATCAAAGCAAAAGGTGGCTACTTTGAAGAACCTAGAATATAAGACATAATTTCAGTTGTTACACACTTTTTTGTTAAGTATATAATTCCACATGTGTTAATTCATAGTTTTGTTGCCTTCAGTGTGAATTTACAATTTTCATAGTCATGAAAATACAGAAAAATCTTTAAATGAGAAGGTGTGTCCAAACTTTTGGTCTGTACTGTATATGAAAACATATTTGTATACATGCACTGCTTTTTCGGTGATTACTTTGCCCCACACACACAAATGGTGAGTCACATATGCAAACACATTTGTAAACATGCACTGCTTTTTCGCTGATTACTTCGCCCCACACACAGAAATGATACACCCTTTCAAAGGTAAACTTGCCCCCTTCAGCAAGAAAAGAGCCAAAAAACCACAGATTCACGATTTTATCGCTAAAGACAGCTTAAACATTAATTTTTATAAACCTGCAGAAAGAAACAATGAGCAGCAGGTGGCATCTCAACCGGAAGACATTTTTTGGCCTCTACTTATCAAACCAATTTATTGTATTACCAAGCTACATATATAAATACCTGGCTGTGTTCATTATCTCATGAAATACATTTACATTTGACCAGCTTTCTTTTTCTGAAATTGCATGCGCCACCGAATACCAATATGCCCCAAATTTCGCATGGGCCAAGCTAGTATATAATATATATATATAACAAACTTTGTTAATTTAGCTCCAGCATATATACACATCTATGTATATAGTATTTTCGAGAGGAGTACAACGTATAATTTTCAGTCACAATACAGGATACAATTCATTGGAATTCTACCACAGAGCGTAAAAAGACAATCGCAGTTTTTACTAATCATTTGGTCACATTAACAAGCTCAGTCTTCTTCCGTTTAGTTAGTATTTTCACACTGAACCGAGTTTGGATTAATTTCCTGTTTGAGACTCTTAAATGCAAATTGTTAATTTTCTTATCTTCATGCACACAACAATTAAGGGAAATTGAGAAAAGCAAGTGAAGCTTTGATTCAGCTTGGAGCGGAGATGAATGGAGGGCAGAGGGGTCAGCAGAGTCCATTATATTCTTATGTGAAATGCTGGTGCGACTGCCCTGTCCTTGTTTGTTTAGTGGAGGCTGGATGGACTACTAACTGCAAATCTGTGCCTGTGATTTGACCAGGCGGCCCGGCATAAAGCTGTCTCCCCGTTGCAAATGTTAAATGACAGTGATTGACAATCTTAGGATGAAGTCTGCCTGTAACCCCCTGCTACTGTTTTCAGATTGCAGCAGAAAAGACGGAATAAAGAAACATTCTTCATAATCACATCAAATGGGCCCTGCTGTTCACTCAATATTTTTCATTTTCGTTTCCCTTTTCATTACAAACTACAATCTGTTCTGCAAATGCCATGGACTCGACAGTAGCAACAAAAAGAAGAATGAATTTATCTAAGCACATTCTGCCTGTGTGCCGTCTGTATAGATCCAATAAAACTGAACACAATATGCTGCTTGTATATAAATAGCAAGGTAAAAATGGCTACTCTCACATTATATTCTAGACACAAAGAAAATACTAAATAAAGATGACACAAAACAATGGCGCGTGATATTCTAATTATATCACTATATACAAGGAAAGAAAGCCTTCTAAAGTAGAGAAAAATTTTGCTGAAAATCCGTGAGGAATACTTGCAAATGTGAATCAACTACAGACTTACAGATAGGTAATAATGACCCTAGTATGAGGATATTCTTCAAAACGTTGCTGAAATGTCACTGAAATACAATGAAGCCAAAACTATTGTCGTGTTTAGAAAAAATTACCACTAATTAGAATTAGGTGAGGTTGGCCATCATCGATACTGCTGCATACACTCAGTGCTACAGGACTGGATACACGGCATGCTGTCATGGAAGAAGGACCATAAGAGGTGCCATGAACATCTAACATCCTGGTATTACATACCCTTATAACTGATGCCAGGCTAAGGCTGGGCATACACATCACACTTGGCTCAAGATCGATGCATGCCACTGCCACATCATAAAATAGTGCAAGTGAATGGGGTCGCATTGTCCTCCAAGGAACTGCAACCACGACAAGCAAGTCGCTAGAAGTTGGAACCAGATGGATATTTTTTTTTAACACATAATATATTTTCCAATATTCACATGCTACACTTATAAGGTGTTAAAGGGAACCTGTCAGCAGGATTGTGCACAGTAACCTACAAACACTGTCAGGTCGGTGCCGTTATACTGATTAAAATGATACCTAGGTTGATGAAATCCGTCTTGTGGTTGTTTAATCTTTATTTTCAGTTTTCAGTTATTGACATGCTCGTGCACCGGGGCGGTCTGTGGGAGAGTCTGCATGTGGTGCTCTGATTAGGCATTTATAATGAAGACTTCAGACAGGTCACTGATGCCTTAGTGACCTGCCCCCTATTTTACATACTGTATAACTTATTCTTTGGGAAAAGAAAAATTACATTCATTCAGGCGGCGGCGCCTGACCTGTATCATGATCAGATCTATAAGATCCATATATTCATTCTTTTTAGTGATATAAGTTTCTTGTGAAAAAAAAAATTCTTCCTTAAAATGGCGCCGGCCACACCGGCGTAGTAGCATAAGTCGCAACGCGATAGATCCTAGTGCGCAGGAGAGGAGGGCACCATCTTGGTGGAGACAGTTTTTTTCCCTCTATGTATCGTGTTCCGAATTATGCTTACTGCACAGGTGTGGCAGTGTAATTTTGAGGAAGAATTTTTTTTCTTAACAAATTTATATCTCTTAGTAAAATGAATATATGAATATTATAGATCCGATCATGATACAGGACAGGTGCCGCCGCCTGAATGAAGAGTGTAATTTTTTTTTCCCCAAACAACAAGATATACAGTAAGTAAGATAGGAAGCAGGTCACTAAGGCATCAGTGACCTGTCATAAGTATAAATATGTCAGCAGAGCACCACATGAAGACCCCCCACAGTCCCGCCCTGGAGCACGAGCATGTCAATAACTGAAAATAAAGATTAAACAACAACCACAAGACGGATTTCATCTACCAAGGTATCAATGTAATCAGAATAATGGCGCCAACCTGACACTGTGTGTATGTTACTCAGTACAACCCTGCTAACAGGTTCCCTTTAAATTTAATCTGTGGCTCACCACAATTATGATGATACCAAATTCATACAGCTTTAGATGTTTTACTACAATAATTACACAGTTTAAAAAACAATTGTTTATTTTTGTGTTTCCATAGCCTGACAGGCAATGTAGTTTTCATTAGTTCCAGTTTCTGGTACATATGACTTTTCATTACAACAATTCTGGAATTTATTTTTTTAAACACTGTTTACTAGTTAAACAGATACTTTATTCTGCCGGTCGATATAATACAAATAATACCAATTTTCATTGTTTTTTATGTTTGCATAGAAACAGTTTTTAAAAAAATCTTCTTTTTACTGTGTATGTGTGTGGTACTATATTCCTAGAACATGCATTATTAATTTTTCCGTAGACAGTTGTATGAAGGCTTATTGTTTTGCATGACAAAATTTAGTTTTCATGAGTGTCATTTTTAGGTGAATACAAATTATTGATCACTTTAAGGCCTCTTTCACAAGTTCAGTATGTTGTCAGGATTTTACAGCAGTATTTGTAAGCAAAAACCAGGAGTGGAACAATCAGAGGAAAAGTATAATAGAAACATGTCGCCACTACTGGATTTATCACCCACTCTTGTTTTTAGCTTACCGATACTGATGGAAAATAGTGACAAATACTGAACATGTGAATGTGGCCTTAAATTAATTGCTTGTGATGATGGATGAACAGAATCCAGCAATTTTAACATGATATCCAACTTATACCATTTCTTTACATTTTACTACTTTTAAACAAGAAAATCACTTTTTTCTTACTTGCATCTTATTCTGAGAGCTATAACTTTTTTATTCTTTTGTTAACAGAGCTGTATGAGGACATGTTTTTGCGTAACAAGTTGAAATATTTTTGGTACCATATTTAAATGCATAAAACTTTTTGATGACTTTTTATTTAGTTTTTTCTTTAGGCCTGATGAACAAAAATGAAAATGTTGCCATTTTTTCTCATTTTTTTAGGGTGTTCAAGGTGTGGGCTTAATAATGATATAGTGTTATAATGTGAAAGTGGGAATACGACAATACCAAGGATGTCTTGTTTTTTTAGCTATGTTTATTTTTCTCCAGATGAAGACATTTTTGGAGGGAAAAATGTTGACTTTAGAGAGGGTGGTGCTGCCCGTGACTCTCTGGAGTCACTACCAGGAAGTGCCCACCTTTTATTAACAGTAGTCCCTACCTACTGGGCTAGTTCTATCCATTAAGTATATCATATCCTATAGAATAAACCTATTGTCCTTATCTTATCTTTTAAGCTGTTGCTAAGCCACTTAACTATATTAACAGTACTAATTCTACCTTAGGAGTCTCTAGTGCAAGTGTTGAAGGAGCTGTTCTCTGCTATCGTTGGTTGCCCAATGAAACTGAATGGAGTGGTGACCATGCATGCACTCCATCCATCTAGACGTTATCACCTATCCTGTTTCTAGGTGATAGCGTATTTTTACCAGAATAAACCATTGAAGGGGTTAAATTGCCCCAATTTTTGCAAAATTGTGGCCAACATTTTTTGACCACAGTGTGTTAGCATACTTTGTCATTGCTCTAACCATTAGGTCACATAGTAATAATTCTGTACCACATAGGGGGAATTCATTTATCAAATGATTATTTTCACCTGCCAGACAATATTTTAAAATGAAAGGATTGTTACTCTTTAACTTCTTCCGCTCTGCGCCATATGATAATGGTGATGACAGAATGTAGTCCTTGCACAGCGCTTTAGGTGAATGCAGGGATTTCATGGGCTAGAAGGTGTAACCTTGTGCTAATCCTGTGCTTACGCTGTACTATGCACTACTCACATTATACATTAACCCTTTACATTCTTATACGCTGCACATTACCATCACACAATATAGCAGATGCACATCACCATTCATAAAACCGCATAACACTGTACACATAGTGCGACTATTGTCTTCACTGGTAGAAAGCAGCAGAAGAGTCCATTCCAGGACTATCCTAGTCCATGTGCTGCAGTTAGTGCATTTAATGTAGGGAAAAATTTAAGCAATTGGCACTATTTTAACTGCTAAGTTTCCACATCTGTTACAATCTGCTGTCACTGGTTTAATGAGCAGAAAGGTTAATTTCTTAAAGAGAATCTGTCATCCCCTAACAGCAGGAAACGTTATGAAAGAAAAGAAAAAACAACCATTATTCACCTGTTAAGATCTGCGTCACTCCAGAAAGTAACTGTGGTGGTTCTACTGGTCACTGTTTATGTATTACTAGACTAATGCTGTGCATTAAATCCACAAGAATTCAGCAGTTAATCAAGGGCCTCATGTCTTGTGCCATACATGCTGTCATCACAGCGGAGGCCAGTGATTGGTTGCAGTGGTCATAAGGCTGTACAGATCCTCATCGCTCCAGGTAAACTGCGGGGACCAGAATGTTGTCCATGGAACATGTTGTTATGTTTCTTGCTGTTAAGATCATTTTTATGAACTCCCAGACAATCCCTCCTATATCACAGATATTATATTATATATATATTTGTTATATCTTAGTGTTTTTCTGTCAGGCAGCCTATTGGTAGTGCCTTAAAGAAGAATTGTCACCTATAGAAATATAGTAGCTCCTCTTGTATCCAATGTTTTTATTAACCAAATTATTAAAAATGGTGTATGCCCACATGGTTTATGAATTTTACAAAAATAAAAAATGCTCATTTTTGTCCTTAAGCTTTTTTACAACCTTTTAGCACAAAAAAAATGCACGTTCTGTCACAAAAATTGCAGGCGTACATAATTTCACTCCAGAGAGGTGACTGGAATACACTCTGGTCAAAATATTGCAACATTTTAATAAGTCACAACTGATGAATCAAAACTAAAAATATCTGGAACCCTCAAACCCTGTCTACAAAAAAACCCAAAGCAGGTCAACACCTATAAAACAGTCTTCATAAAAGAAGCAAATTAAAAGGATAATGCGCAATTGAAAAACTGGCAAAAAAATACTAAAAACTAGACAAATTAAAAGGAGCAAAAGCAATTAATTAATTGAGTCTGGTTTCTTTTTGTAGAAGTAAAATGTGCGTACCAGTCAAGGGGATTTCTACTGTAGGAGCTGTTATGAATGTGCTAGAGATGGTTTCTGAGCAGAGGCTCCCTCTGGTGGTTACAGACAGTACTGAACCTTTCAGCGAGGAGTGGCAATCTGGAATCACGGACTGGTCTGATATAAGGGAGGTTCCCTCCCATGATGGTTGCCGGTGATCAATTGTTTTTGTCTCAATTGTGGTTCCTGGTTCATTTGGAAGTTTGCTGGAGTCCTGCCTGCATCTCTTGCTTTCAGATAAGATATTTTTTGCTTTTCTTTTTGTGCTTGCTTTTTGCAGTGTTTTCTGCACTTTTGTGGAAGTCAGCCAGGTCCCCTCCTGGGGCCTGAGCTCCTCACAGTTTTTCTGCAGCCACTGTTATTTGCTCATTTGCTTTTTCCTGTTTTTTCAGCGGCTGGGGCTTGGTTTTTGTTCAAACGGAGACCTGATTTAGTGGGTGGCGAGATCGTGTGATCTCAGTATTTTTGTAGGGTTTTCTGGGTTGCAGAAAGTAATCTCTCCTGTCCTATCCTATTTAGTCAGCTTGTGGCCCCAGCGTTTGCTCAGTCTATTTTCTGCCTATGTTTGTATTTTCACCTTGTCTAACCGCCATTATATGTTTGGGGGCTTCCTATTTTCTTTGGGGATCTGCTCCGGGGCAGATAGACTTCATCTTTCTGCCTTTAGGTGTAGTTATCTCTCAGGCTGTGACGAGGCGTCTAGGATCAACGTAGGAACGCTCCACGGCTACCTCTAGTTGTGTCGTTAGTTTAGGAATCTGCAACCCATCAGTTACCAACATCTCAGGTGTTCGGCTGCCCTGCTGTTGTTCCTGTCCTCCTTAGCTACCGAAACATAACAAGGAGCCATATGCAAACAGGAAGTCAACCAGGTCTTATCAAAGCATTTGGAAACTGTCTAAGGGCCTGTACAGCTAAACCTCATAAAAATGTGCTAGTAAGTAACCTTTTAAAGACAGCACCATATATTTTACCATACAGAAGACCTGGTGTGGAGGAGGCTTTTTTTGGGCCTGACTGTCATGGAGCCCATTGTCTCTCTGCAATTGCATTGTAGGTATAGAGGCTTACAAAAAAGAGCCCCAATCCTATAAAGATGGAGACTGCTCTCAGTAGAATTGTTTGGTACTTTCAGGTGGCGTCAGGGATTGTCCATGGAGCAGTGGTGAGTTGCAACTTTCCGCCACTCCATGGACAACCACTGACATCAATGCCTGATGAAGGGCACAATAGAACATACAAATATTGTGTCTTTGACCCTTTATGGTGAAGACTGAATTTTGCACATCCCTGGCAGAGAAAAAGAATTCTGATGAGATTTGTCTCCATCTTTACGTGTTTGGACGTTTAATTGGACCAGGGACACTTTTGGTCTCTGAGAGATGAGCAGCAACATTTGTAAGTGTGCTGTGAGGTAAACCCTTGATAATTTACCAAGGGAGCACTGCGACTCTGTTAAATTAGTACCCAGTAGATTTCTATTGTGGAATCTTAATTTTTTGCAGCAGAGTGTGAGCTGTATATTACAAGTGACCCTGTGGCAGATCATGAGGTCACACCTTCTAGCCCATGAAATCCCTGCATTCACCTAAAGCGCTGTGCAAGGACTACATTCTGTCATCACCATTATCATATGGCGCAGAGCGGAAGAAGTTAAAGAGTAACAATCCTTTCATTTTAAAATATTGTCTGGCAGGTGAAAATAATCATTTGATAAATGAATTCCCCCTATGTGGTACAGAATTATTACTATGTGACCTAATGGTTAGAGCAATGACAAAGTATGCTAACACACTGTGGTCAAAAAAATGTTGGCCACAATTTTGCAAAAATTGGGGCATTGGGGCAATTTAACCCCTTCAATGGTTTATTCTGGTAAAAATACGCTATCACCTAGAAACAGGATAGGTGATAACGTCTAGATGGATGGAGTGCATGCATGGTCACCACTCCATTCAGTTTCATTGGGCAACCAACGATAGCAGAGAACAGCTCCTTCAACACTTGCACTAGAGACTCCTAATTCAGAGCCTCCATTGCCAGTGATGTCAAATTGGATGGCAAGACTAGCACAGGAATATAATAGGCAGGTGACATTTTATGGTTCTTCTCAAAGTGCTTAGCTTTGTAGCATGACACAGCAATGAGCCTTCCAATCAATGGAAGCAGCACTAGTTTCTGAGCTCCCTCCACAAGAATCATTAAGAGTTGTCCTCAGTGTTAAGCACTGTTAGTTTTAGGATATTATGTATAACATAACATCTATTTTTCCAAACAAATCTACAAATGGGGCAAATGTTAGTCCAGTGCTGTTAAAGTCATATGCTACCTCATTGCAAGCACAAATGTAACGGTAGGCTTTTTCCTAGCTCATGCATACATGCCGATGCCGTCATATTTTCCATCCTTGCCTCATTGTCCACAGACTCAGCAGTGTGCATTGTTAGGTGTCTTTGTGAAATCTCCTCTAGAAAACTCTCAGTTTAGATTTTAGTCCAGTTACAATCAAAAGAGCCAACACTTTCGCAGATGGCTTCATAGCATGTGCGCAGGGTTTACGCAAGCTCAGATTTATGTGGGGAAAACAAATAGGAGCATTGGGAAAGCTCTCTCCCCACAGGAGCAGAGCACATGGCGAACAGCTGGGAGTTAGCGCTCCTTAAATAACAGTAACCATACTTTGCTACATTTCTCAGTGGTAATAAAAACGGTAGCACAGAAGGTATTGGCACTAAGTAGTTTGGATTTTCTTACAATGGTGGATTTTGTGATTCAAAGTTCATGTGAAACAATTAAAAGACAAATACAAGTTAGAGAATTAGACTTGTTAAAAAACAAATTTCTTTTACCAACATATTCTGGTCAACGGTATCAATAGTGTTTTACTATTGTGCTTCCTTATCAGCGCTATATTTATAGTGACCAAATATTTAGCAAAGTGGAGAAAAAAAAGAAATGTACAGTATATAGAAGTGCTCATATGTCTTCATTTATTACTTAATATTCATATAGATAATATTCTCACTATCTATATAAGATACGGTAGATAGATAGATTTTTCTCACGGTGCTAGCGTAAATCTAACCGAGGTCACGGCAGTTTTACCAGACTGGACATAACCTCGATAACGTCACCGTTGGTCACTGAGGCAGCGCTCGCAGCAGCTCATTCACCAGTGGTTCTCAGCCTGGACGGTCGCATCTTGGCACGGTCCAGGTTGAAAACGGTTTATCCCCTAGACATGGATTACGGCGTGGGACAGAACGATGGATAGATGAGGAATATTGTTGTTTTTTTATTTTTGTTTTATTACAGAAGACCAGGGCTTCGGTGGAATTAGGCGTTAGGTTAGTATAACTGTGTTTGTTATTTTTAAATAAAAAAGGAGATATGTGTTTTGTTTTATTTCAAATAAAATACTTTATTCTTGCTGTGTCTTTATTTACTATGTAACTATAGGATTAGTAATGGATAGTTGTCTTATAGACGCCTATGCATTACTAATCCGTGGGCTTGATGCCCTCGGACAATACAAAGGTGACATCAATCCCACAAATATTAACCCCACCTGCCACCGCTACAGGGCAAGTGGAAAGAGCAGGGAAAAGCGCCAGAATTGGCGCATCTAATAGATGTGCCTTTTCTGGCCAGCTGCGGGCTGCTATTTTTAGTTGGGGGGGGGCAATATCCATGGGTCCCTTACAGGCCTGAGAATAGTAGCCCCCAGCTGTCTGCTTTAGCAAGGCTGGTTGTTAAAAATGGGGGTGACCCCACGCCATTTTTTTAAAAATATATGGTGTGGGGACGCCTCTATTCTTGATAACCAGCCTTGCTGAAGCTGGCAGCTGAGGGTTGCAGCCCCCAGCTATGAGTTTTGTCTGGGTGGTGAACCATGCGTTTTTTTTTTTTATTATTATTATTTATCTACAGCAAAGGAGCTGGCTAATGAATACTCCAATCAGCCACTCCAGCTCTCGCTGTTATTAGCCGCAGCAGGCGTCGGATGATGGAAGCAGTAGTCCCATCACTGACACCAGCGACAGGAGGTAAACTTTATACCTCCGATTACAGCTGAACGCTCACGCTGTCTTTTGACAGCGTGGGAACTGTGGCTCTCTCTGACCGGCGGGGATGATTTTACTGCCGATCAGAAGCGGTGTTTGCTGCGCTGTCATGCACAAAGGAAGTAGCACAACATGAAAAAAAAATCATGGTGCATAGATAGATGTTATTTTGGAGTGTGGTACCTTAACAAAATGCTTTCTAGCATGAAGAGAGCAGATCTTTGTGCAAATATACAGTACAATGAGCTACATTTATAAAAAAGTAGTATAGGACACAATATTAGAAAACAATGTCCCACTATATTGTAGGACTTCTGAATTAATCACCATCAGGTGCAATATAGTGCTTTAAAAACTTTTTTTTTTTTTCGAAAATCAGTGCCTCACCTATCCGCAGGTTGTATCTGCCACTAATAAACCTGTGCTGCAATACCAGATACCACACATGGAGAACAGAGCCTGTAAGGTTTCACCTTAACACTGCCATTTCTTGTAGTCCTAGCAACGCATGAAATACACTCCTCAACATTGAGTTTACATGACCAAGAAGGAAAAGTCATGGAAATCCCAGGATACACAGACATGTTAATGATACAAAAATGTTGAAAAAATAGAAACAAAATGTTCAAAATGTCTCGATTTATTTAGTTTGAAGAATAAATGCCACACTATATGTGATGTCAGATAGCACGTTGCTCAAGGTGTGAGCAGCCTGTGTGTCCTAAATGTGCTACCAATCCTCTTCGGCTTCATGGGACTTCTCCCATCAAGCACATCAGTAGTGTCATTGGTAGCAATTGCAAAGGGTGCAGGTAGCGGATCTTGATGAAGTGCATTCAAGGTGTTACCCAAGTTGTCCTCAGACAATCATTAATGTTCGGACAACTCTTTCTCTATTACTCTATTCCCCCATGGAAAATAAAAACAGTTTTGTACTCGCCTCCATTGTGACGCAATTTCAGCGATGTCATCGATGCATCCATGGGGTCTCATGTGATGGTAAGTCACAAGCCTTGCAGCCAATCAGTAGCTGCTAATAGTCTACATCAATCTCTCTTCCTATGGAAACTGAATCCATTTTCAGATTCGTGGCATCTCTGGTTCCACTATGATTTAAATGTTGCTTTTTTCCTTTCAGACCAGCGGGGGTTAATGTCAGTTTCCCTTGCTGGCAGCTTGCTGAAACTGCAGAGTTGCTGCTAGGTCAGCTGATGTGAGTGGTGACCACTCCCACCATCCTTTAAATGGTCACCTAATGCATCAGCTGACTGTCGGTGATAGAGCATTCTCTGTTGACCAAGCCTGGAGTAAGGAGCTCTCTGGTTGCAGTGGTGCTTCTGCTGGTTTGTGAGTTTGTGATGCTGGTGCTTTTCTTCTGCTGTGTGGTGCTTTGTAGCAGAGGAAGTTGTAAAGCTAAGTTGTGTTATTACCTCGTCAATCTTGTTTGTCACTGTCCCCTGTGTTGTACCATCTGCAGTGGTGAGGCTAGTGCCCTTGACGGCCACTGTACTAGCCAGGGCAGTGTGAGGTGACAACGAGAGACGAGGTTTCTGATGGCGGTGGGGGGGAAGGACCCACTTGGGGTGTTAGGGGACTGCAGGGTCAGGCTCATGTTTGAGCAGGAGGTGACCATTCCTCATTTCCCGATCGGTAGGGCCATCCTCTCCCCTTTACCATCCCGTTGTGAGTTTGTCATGCCATCCGCTGACCGACCCACGTTGGGTCGTTAGATATCGTGACATTATCAACGACCAATACTTTTTCCGGTGAACCGATGGCCATAGCACAGGCTTTTGCTCAGCTGATCCAGACCCTCACTGATGAGGTTAAGGAGCTGCGGTGTCAGGTGGTGTAGCAGCTTCAGCAGTTGTCGGGAATCTGGGTCTCGGCTCATGTGCAGGCTCAACCTGAACCCAAGATATCTCTCCCTGACAGGATCTCTGGAGGGTGAAATAAACTTTTGTTTTTTTCAGGAAGCCTGTAAGCTATATTTCAGGCTCCGCCCTCATTCTTCAGGGAGTGAGGAACAGCATGTGAGGATTATAGTCTCCCTTCTCAAGGGTGATTCCCAATCCTGGGCATTCTCCCTGTTGCCCGATTCACCATGTTAGCGGTCGGTGGACGAGTTTTTTGCGGCATTGGCGCTGGTGTATGGGGATCCTGATGGCGTCTCCCTGGCTGAGTCTAGTCTGCATAAAATCAAGCAGGGGGGCTGGCCGGCTGAGGAGTACTGCTCAGAGTTTAAGAGATGGGCCACTGACACGCAGTGGAGTGACCCTGCTCTTAGGAGTCATTTCTGTCAGGGTCTGTCACCCAGGCTACAGGATACTCTGGTGCAGTACGCTACTCCTGGGTTGATGGAAGCTGCCATGGCCCTTGCTATCTGTGTGGATAGATGCCTCAGGGAGAGACATACACCAAATCTGCCCCCTGTTGTTCTTTCTAGGGAGGAGGACACACCGGTGCAGACGGACGAACCAATGCAGGTGGGAGGAGTCTCTTCTCAAATGGGGTTGCCTGCGGTTTGCCGTGGTATGGGGGCATGTTTCTACTGTGGACTTACAGTCATTATATCAATGTCTGCCTAGCTCGCTCCAAAGTATGTACACTATCTGAAAAGCCGCATCCCCCTGGTCGTGTGAAGTGAGACGACAAGGGTGTGAATATTTCCTCCATCTTTTCATCCCAGTGTATCATTACTACTGAAGTGGTGGTTGGCGGGTTTACTGAGACTGTACCGATGCTTGTGGATAGTGGAGCGGGAGTCAATTTGGTGGATTCTCGCTTTGTTCTGACCCATGGTCTGATGGGTAGGACGCTAGCGAGACCCATTAGTGTTCAGGCTATTGACTCTGTTCCTCTCAGCCATGGGAGAGTTACCCAAGTCGTAGATATTAACCTGTGTACAGGGACTCTTCATGAGGCGTCCCTCTCTGACTTCCTCTGGATGTCAGTTTCACCTGGGAAATGTGAGAGTGAAGTGGCACATTAGTGAATACTGACTGGCTGCAGGGCTCATGTGACATAACTTCATGCGACCTGCTGGAGGACCGGTGCTGACATAGAAGCTATTTTATTGTACATGCAAAGATATAGCAACTGACAAGGAGTTGTCTGAGCAGTGGACAACTCCTTTAATAACCTCACTAGTAGCATGCAAAAAAACTTGTAAGTGCGTGTATTAGGGTATGTGCACAAGTTGCGGATTTCGATGCATTTCCACAGCGGTTTTGGACACGCGGAATTGCATGAAATCCGCAGTGTAGTGCACAACCAATGTAAGTCAATATGAACTGAAGAATTCCTGTGCACATGCTGCGGAAAAATCTGTGCAGATTTGCAGCGTTTTTTTTCCGCAGCATGTCAATTCTTTTTGCGAATCTGCAGCATGTTTTTACTCACGCATATATTCTCTCTCTAATCCGAACAGCAAAAACGCATTACAATCCGCAACGCTCTCTCTCTAATCCACACAGCAAAAACGCATTACAATCGGCAACAAATCCGTGTCATTTCTCCAGGAAATCCGCAAGCATTTTTACCTTCATTTTCTGCCAGGAGGTGCAGATTCTCTGCAGAAAATTCTGCAGACTAATCTGCAACGTGTGCACATACCCTTACTGTGCATGGCGCTCATACTCGATACTGAATAACATATTAAATGTTTTGAACACTTAGTTTCAATTTTTTCCATAATTTGCCTATCATTAGCAGGTCTATCGATCCTGTGGTTTCCATAACTCCACAACTTTTCCTTCTTGGTGTCGGAATTTCAATATTGAGGAGTGTATATTATCTAGTTGAGTTGATCAGAAAGATTCACATGACCCTTGTTCAGCCCATGGCGTCCTGCTAACCAACAGCATATTTTCTGATTAGCAGTTATGATGCACGCAGGAGGAGATTCACATGGCTAACAACATGGTTGCTGAGCCAGGGTCCTGAAAATCTTTAGTCAATTCTATTATCTGATCATCCTTAATAGAACTACATCTGAAATAGAGATGCTTGGTCAGGCTCAGAAGGCCCATTCCAGAACACACCAACAGCTGGACAGGCCTGCTGTGGGGGTACAGTACATGTAAAGAGAGCTCACGCTTCCTCAACCACTATTTTATTACCATACAGGAGAAATGTGCTTCATTTGGAGTGACTCGTAAAAGAAATAGGCCGTGGATGGCAAGCGGTCACTGCTTCCACAGTAGGTTAGGATTGAAGTTGCGGGTAGTACATTAATATTCAGTGGAAATGAGAAACCTGTGTACATAAACATATCAACACATCGCTCAGCCTGTAACAATAGCTCCAGTTGAAGAAATTATGCACGCTCTCATAGGCTTACATGCAAGTTTCCTCTATATATTATGATGCCATACAACATTCATATGATATGGGAACCTCTGTTCTCACTAATCAATAGCTGTAAAATAGTACTAAACATTACCTAAAATATCAAACAATCACAATAAAATGGTGTAAACTTCAACTGTTAATATCGAGCTTTCACAGCACCGGTTATGAAAGATATTTTGTCTAAGACCATGTTCACATCTGTGTTTGCTTTCTGATTTTAGGGGATCCTTTTTTCAATGGAAAGTAATAGAAAAACTAAGACAAATGGAAACAAATCATCAAAAAGTTAAAACACTTGCTTCAATTTGACAAAGGCTATGCTCTGTTACTAAAGGATCCATCTATTTTAGAGAGCTCTATTTCCCTTCTGAGCATAGGCACTTGAAGTGGTTGTCCCATATACAGCACTTATACAAGGGATAGATGATAAATCTATGATTGATGGGTTATGGCTGCTGAAACCCCTATTAATCCAGAGAATGGAGGACTCAAAGTCCACAGTGAGAATTAAAGGGGTTTTCCCATGAACTAAAGTTAATTTTAATCAATAGATCTTGGAAGAATAATAATTTCCCCAATTGGATATGATTAAATAAAATGTTCCTGTGCTGAGATAATCTTATAAATGTGCCCCTGCTGTGTACTGTGTAATGGCCGTGTCTGACCGTGCAGGGACATGGTCTGATCATACCACAGCTCCTGGGCAGAGGAGGAAGCAAAGAGAGTATACAGACATTACAACATGGGATAACAGCTGGCTCTTTCTATAAGGAAAAACATTTCTCTACCTGTTTTTAAACAAAGTTTTACCTCAAAGAAAGAATCATTTGAGATCTCATGCTGTAATGTCTGAACACTTTTCTCCCCCTGCCCAGGAGCTGTGGTATGTTCAGACCAGGTCCCTGCACGGTCAGACACAGCCATTACACAGTACACAGCAGGGGCGCATTTATAAGATTCTCTCAGCACAGGAACATTTTAATGCATTCAATTGTGGAATTTATTATTATTTGTGGAACAACCCCTTTAAGAATTACAATGAAGCTTTAGTGAGCATGTGCGACCAAAGCTCCACTAAAGGAGTTGTCCAGTACATTCATATTGATGGCCTATTCTCTGGATAGGTCATCAATATTAGATCAATGGGGGTGCAACACTCAGCACCCCCACCAATAAGCTTTTCCGGCTTCGTTAACTATATAGTGACCACAGCAGGTACTGAAAATTCACTCCCATTCATTCGAATGCGGCAGATGTGCAGTCCCCAATCATAGCCAAAATACAGTTTGCAGAGCTTTACTGGAAACCCCTAACAGTTTATTACCAATATAGGCACATAATTGACAGGTGACAGAACCATGCTTCACTCATCCTGGATTTTTGGTCTTTTGTTTTTTGTGGTGGGTGGGAGTCCAAAAAGTTGGACTGCTAGACCTTACATGATTTACTACCTATCCTGTGGACAGGTGATTAATGCTGTTAAAGGGAATCTGTCAGCAGGTTTTTGCTATGTAATCTGAAGACTGGCGGAGATAGAGGCTGAGACACAGATTTCTGGGATATGTCACTTGTCAAAGTGTGTGCTGTTGTTTACTAACTGTGAAAGATTTATCACTAAGAGATTAACATTGCTGGACTAGTCGGCAACTAAACGCCTCTTGGTCTATGGACTTTGTACATGGAGAGCCTGGTGTGGGCGGGGCTAGCTTTCTCAGCTCTGCTGCATTGCTAGATCTAAAAACTCTGATTGTGTGAGCATGGCTGCACCCAGTAATCTAAGGAATACATCGTTGGATTCAGCTTCTGTTTGCCAACATCAGGCTGCTCTCAGATGAGGTATCAAAAAGCTAATGACAAATTCCCTTTAATAGGACAGCCCCAAACACCAACGAGTTTGTCAGACAGAATAAATGAAGGATACAAATAAAGACATTCTGTTTATATCTATCATGCCTTGACTTCAACATTAAGAAAAAATAGTTTCTCTTTATCATCTTTCAGAAAAGATAACAGAGATTGAAAATACCCATTGAAATCTGTATGTGTTTAAACAGATGCATTTTAAGCCATTTTTTTGCTTCACTGATGGTACAGAATGTTAAAAAGTATAACGCAGATGTGAATTGTTAATTTCTGACTTCTGTGGGTATGGCGTTATATTCAGTTCCACTATATACTCTCAGTAGAAAAATCTGAACCTAAAGGAAAACTTCATAGTTTGCCTGTGTACCGCAACAGACTGTAACCGGAAAACTACAAGAATTCTGATGATATTTCTGCGGTAGATAAAGAGTGAGAGACTTCAAGCAGCAGCAACGCAGCGACTAAAGGCTGGGTCTCACATAGCGATACACCAGCGATCCCGACAACGATCAGGATCGCTGGTGTATCGCTATATTATCGCTGCTGAGCTGCCAATTAGGCAGCTCAGGCAGCGATCAGCACAAGGACACTGCGGGTAAACATTGCTAGTTACCCGCAGTGTACCTTGGATACCAGCGCCCTGATGCAGGGAGCTGGTAACCAAGGTACACAACGGGTTTCCAGGCGCTGCACGGTGCCTGAAAACCCGCTGTGTACCTTGGTTACCAGCTCCCTGCATCAGGGCGCTGGTATCCAAGGTACACAGCGGGTTTCTAGACACAGCCCCGCGCCTGGAAACCCGCTGGGTACCTTGGTTACCAGCGGATCGCTGGTCTCCCGCCTGTCACACGCAGCGATGCGTGCCTGTCAGCGGGAGACCAGCGATCAAAAAAATGTCCAGACATTTCAGCGACGATCAGCGATACCCGGCAGGGGGGCTGATCGTCGATGAATGTCACACACAGCGATATCGCTGGTGAGCTCACTGCTGCGTCACAAAACTAGTGACTCATCAGCGATCTCGCTAGCGATATCGCTATGTGAGACGGGGGCTTAAGAGAATGCCAGGGAAGGACACAATTCCCAATATAAAGGAAGTGTAACTCAAAAAGTGAAGATTCATTTCACTAACATATAACATTACCCAACATGGCAAAATATATAGGAGTTTAACGAGCAATGGGTAAGAAATTAAATTTTCTTAGCTTATTAGGTCCCTTTAAACCAAAATACACAAAAATTCTTGCTTTTAGCAAAGATAGGTTCGACCACATGCTGCACCAGTTTCCTCTGTTACATAGTAGAGCCTTTATGTCTGTTGTTTTTCCCCATCCTCCATGGAGGACCCTTTAAAGTGTGTTAAACCATCACTACCAATAAAAGGGTGGTATTCTACCAGAAGTGTGAACATAGCCTAAGAATGTTAGAACTGCATTGTAAGATTAGTCTTATTTACTTATGAAGCCTCAGTGAGCATACAGACATAACCTAGTCAATATTTAGATTTTAGCAAATCACGGCATATTGTTCACGACCTAACTTTAAAGAAACCCCCATTATTGTCCTGCTCCTGTGACTGTGCTGTATTTACTAACCTGTTCAAAGCCAACATGACGGGGAAGGGAAAATGAATACAAATGACTCCGACTTCCACTGGAACATGCAGGACTTTATTATCATTACAGCTTTTGTGAAAACAACACTTGATAACCAGTGTGAAACTCGGGTCAGGGGCAGTCAAACAGGTCAGTGATCACTTACAAATTGTGAAGGGCATAGGTTTCCCCAATTCACCTTTTTACTTAAATCACGATGGCAAACACAGTGGATGGCATTCTTGGCAATCAAGGGTCAAGAGCTCAGGGACCTTTGCCACTGTCTGCAGAGTAATAAGAGGTCACTCGCTGCTACCAACACTCTGTGTGCAATTTCAATTATAATTAATGGGACTTACAATTTATTCTATAATACTTGAAAATACACAAAATTAATCTAGGAAGAGCTCAACTAGTAGAAACAAAATCAGCTCTCATAATGACCAGTGATTCACTTTAGTAGAAATACATAAAAAGCTATAGGCTTCATTCATATGTCCGTTTTTTGTGTATGAGTGTTATCCGTGTTTTTCACAGTCTACAGGCTATTCACATGTCTGTGAGTTTCCATGGACTGAGTGGTCAGTGCAAAATTGCAGAGACATGTCTGTTTTTGATTAGAGAGTTGGATCAGAATTGACAATGCAACTATATGGGTATGTGAAAAAAAATTATTAATAGAATCATAGAGAATCATAGAATGTTAAGGTTGGGAGGGACCTCAGTGGTCATCATGTACAATCCTCTGCTCAATGCAGCACAGAAATCGCTAAACCAGCCTCTGTTTGAAGATTTCCATTGAAGGAGAACTCACCAAATGACATCAAAGTGCAGTCCGTTTTTCAGTCTGTCATTTCTCCTGAGTACGCCAATACCTAATATGTGGGGGAAAACCACTGTTTGGGCACACGGCAGAGCTCGTAATGGAAGGAGCGCCGTTTGACTTTTTCAAACTAAAATTGGCTGGAATTTAGATTGGATGCCATGTCGCGTTTGGAGAACCTCTGATGCGCCTAAACAGTGGAAACCCCCACAAGTGACACCATTTTGGAAACTAGACCCCCTAAGGTACTTATCTAGATCTGTTGTGAGCACTTTGAACCCCCAAGTGTTTCACAAAAGTTTATAATGCCTGGGTGTGAAAAAAAAAAAAACAATTTTCCACAAAAATGATTTTTTAGTCCCAAATTTTTGAATTTTCCCAAGGAACTTGGACCCCAAAAGTTGTTGTCCAATTTGTCCTGAGTACGCTGATACCCCATATGTGGGGGGGGGGGGAAACTGTTTGGGCGCACGGCAGGGCTTGGAAAGGAAGTAGTAACGTTTTGGAATGCAGACGTTGATGGGGGTCATGTTCCGTTTGCAGTGCCCCAGATGAGCCTAAACAGTGGAAACCCCCACAAGTGACCCCATTTTGGAAACTAGACCCCTAAGGAACTTATCTAGATCTTTGGTGAGCACATTGAACCCCCAAGTGCTTCACACAAGTTTATAATGCCCGGGCATGAAAATAAAAAATCCTATTTTTTTCCCACAAAAATTATCTTTTAGTCACTAATTTTTTATTTTCCCAAGGGTAACAGGATAAATTGGACCACATAAGTTGTTGTACAATTTGTCCTGAGTACGCTGATACCCCATATGTGGGGGGGAACCACTGTTTGGGCGCACGGCAGAGCTCGGAATGGAAGGAGCACCATTTGACTTTTTCCAACCAAAATTGGCTGGAATTGAGATTGGATGCCATGTTGCATTTGGAGAGCCCCTGATGTGCCTAAACAGTGGAAACCCCCCACAAATGACCCCATTTGGGAAACTAGACCCCCTAAGGAACTTATCTAGATCTTTGGTGAGCAATTTGAACCCCCAAGTGCTTCACACAAGTTTATAACGTAGAGCCGTAAAATTTAAATATCATATTTTTTCCACAAAAATGATCTTTTCACCCCAATTTTTATTTTTCCAAGGGTAACAAGACTCCAAAAGTTATTGTGCAATTTGTCCTGAGTGCGCTGATACCCCATATGTGGGGGTAAACCACTGTTTGGGTGCATGGCAGAGTTTGGAAGGGAAGGAGCGCCGTCTGACTTTTCCAACGCAGAATTGGCTGGACGCCATGTCGTGTTTGGAGAGCTCCTGATCAGCCTAAACAGTGGAAACCCCCATAAATGACACCATTTTGGAAACTAGACCCTCAAGGAACTTATCTAGATGTGTGGTGAGAACTTTGAACCCCAGGTGTTTCACTAAAGTTTATAACGTATAGCCGTAAAATAAAAAATCTTTTTTTTTTTACAAAAATGATTTTTTCGCCCCCAATATTTTATTTTCACAAGGGTAACAGAAGAAATTGGAACCCAAAAGTTGTTGTCCAATTTGTCCTGAGTACGCTGATACCCAATATGTGGGCGAAAACTACTGTATGGGCACACGTCGGGGCTCGGAAGGGAAGTAGTGACGGTTTGGATTTCAGACTTTGATGGAATGGTCTGGGGGCGTCATGTCGCATTTGGAGAGCCCCTGATGCGCCTAAACAGTGGAAACACCCCACAAGTGACCCCATTTTGGAAAAAAGACCCCACAAGGAACTTATCTAGATGTGTGGTGAGCACTTTGAACACCGAAGTGCTTCACAGAAGTTTATAACGCACAGCCGTAAAAACAAAAAAATAATTTTTTTTGTACAAAAATTATATTTTCGCCCCCAGTTTTTTATTTTCCCAAGGGTAACAGAAGAAATAGGACAAATTGCACAATAACTCTTGGGGTCCAGAGTACGCTGATACCCCATATGTGGGGATAAACTACTGTTTGGACGCATGGCAGAGCTCAGAAGTGAAGGAGCACCGTTTGACTTTTTCAACGCAGAATTGGCTGGAATTGAGATCAGACGCCATGTCACATCTGGAGAGCCCCTGATGTGCCTAAACAGCGGAAACCCCCCAATTCTAACTCCAACCCTAACCCCAACACACCCCTAACCCTAGTCCCAACCCTAACCACAAACCTAACCCTAACACACCCCTAATCCCAACCCTAACCCTAATCCTAACTTTAGCGCCAACCCTAACCCTAACTTTAGCCGCAACCCTAACCCTAACCCTAATGGGAAAATGGAAATAAATACATTGTTTTATTTTATTACTTTTCCCTAACTAAGGGGGTGATAAAGGGGGTTTGATTTACTATTTATAGCGGGTTTTCATGATTGGCAGCTGTCACGCTAAAAGACGCTTTTTATTGCAAAAATAGTTTTTTGCATCGCCACATTTTGAGAGCTATAATTTTTGCATATTTTGGCCCACAGAGTCATGTGAGGTCTTATTTTTTGCGGTACGAGTTGACGTTTTTATTGGTACCATTTTTGAGCACGTGACATTTTTTGATCGCTTTTTATTTCGATTTTTGGGAGGTTAGAATGAACAAAAATCAGCAATTTATGAATTTCTTTTGGGGGAGGCGTTTTTATTGTTCCACGTGTGGTAAAATTGATAAAGCAGTTTTATTCTTCGGGTCAGTACGATTATGCGATACCTCATTTATATCATTTTTTTATGTTTTGTCGCTTTTATAGAATAAAAACAATTTTATCTAAAAAATAATTATTTTTGCATCGCTTTATTCTGCGAGCTATAACTTTTTTATTTTTTCGCTGATGATGCTGTATGGCGGTCGTTTTTTGCGGGACAAGATGACGTTTTCAGCGGTACCATGTTTATTTATATCGGTCTTTTTGATCGCGTGTTATTCCACTTTTTGTTCGGCGGTATGATGATAAAGCATTGATTTTTTGCTTTGTTTTTTTTTTTTTAAGGGGTTCACTAAAGGGGTTAACTAGTGGGACAGTTTTATAGGGGGGGTCGTTACGGACGCGGCGATACCAAATATGTGTACTTTTATTGTTTTGTTTTTTTTTATTTACAGGAAGAAATGAATTTATTGGGGAATATATATATATTTTTTTTTATTCATTTTGGATTTTTTTTTAAAACATGTTTATTTTTATTTTTTTTAACTTTTTTACTTTGTCCCAGGGTGGGACATCACTGTATTTTATCAGATCGCTGGTGTGACAGTGTGCACAGCACACTGTCACACCAGCGATCGCTCAGGCAGGTCATTAACCAGTTCCTCCCGTGTATTTCTAGGCTGATTCCTGACCTTTCTCAAAATCATCCTTACCCCACAGGCGAGATTTTGCATGGAGCCGAGTCCGAGGAAAATTGGCAGTCATCTTGTGTTTCTTCCATTTTCTAATAACTGCGCCAACAGTTGTTACCTTCTCACCAATCTGCTTGCCTATTGTCCTATAGTCCATCCCAGGCATGTGCTGGTCTACAATTTTATCCCTGGTGTCGTTAGACAGCTCTTTGGTCTTGGCCATTGTTGAAAGGTTGGAATGTGATTCATTGAGTGTGTGGACAAGTGTCTTTTATACAGGCAATAAGTTCAAACACGTCCAATATAGGTAATGAGTGAATAGGAGGGCTTCTTAAAGAAAAACTAACAGGTCTGTGAGAGCCAGAATTCTTGCTGGTTGGTAGGTGATCAAATACCATACTTATTTCATGCAATAAAATGCAATTTAATTATATAACAATCATACAATGTGATTTTTAGGGTTTTTTATTATTATTTTTAGATTCTGTTTGTCACAGTTGAACTGTACCTGTAACAGAACTCTCAATTCTATGTAGGCGGGAAAAATCGACAGTATATCAAATACTTATTTTCCCCACTGTATATGTTTCCTATTAAATACATGTGTACATAGATACATTTATGGACTGTATGTTAGAGGGGTGACTAAACTTCATTTGGCCTATGTGTAAACTTTCAAAGACTTTTTATTTTGCAGCAAGATTTTGGTGCCAGATGTTTTCCAAGATCCTATTTGGATTTTAGCTACTTAGATTTGCAATCATGTTTTTATACATCGAACTGAGCTTCTGTTTCCTCTGGAATCGGAAAATTAACTAGCTTTGTAGCATCTTCCTTGATCTGCCACCCGTGCCCCGAGGATTACAGACTCCACCTGAGCTTGTTTTACAAGCATAACAGAAAAAATTAATCTCTGCTGGCAGCGCTCCCACTGGGACCCTAATGAATAATGATATCCCTCTCTAGCTCCCCTCTCAGTCCGACAGAAAAGCCACTCTAACCTAGAAATGTAGGGGCTGCTGAAACCAATCCAGCTGTGGATTAGCAGTCCGTCAAGCATCCATCTGCTGTTCATGACAGGATACAAAAGGCAGGCTCACATAGCTGCATCCACTACAATGATATAACCGATGACATCATAAAACACGGAGTATGGTCGTGAAATCACAGATCAGCCTAACAAACGGATATATAAAATCGGGTACTGCCTAGTAGGGACTGTGCCATATATAAACTAGAAAAAAGGTAACGATATTAGAATCATCGCGAGATGACATTTCCCACCTTTCCTGCCAATGTGACTTTTTCCATATGCAAATAACAATTTGCACTGTTTGCAGACATTGTTTATTAAGAATATTTTATAGACTATATCACATATGCCTGTGCCATGCATCAAGGTACATAAGCCAAATTAGAGGGGTAATCTGCAATTCTGTGGGTTGTTTGCACCCTTAGCGGCACTACAGTGGGTGAAGAATTCTCAATTTGAGGCGTAAGCGTTTTACTAGTTCATAGGGATATCATCAGCCGGCTTAGACTGCACAATAGTGGTGAAACAAGTGATGTAAATGGCCCCTAATTGTTTACAGCAGTGGATTCTAGGGGGGTGTTTAACACAGTACAAGTACACAGGGGTCACTGGAATTACTAGTAGTTGTTTAGCTATTGGATTATTGCCATCAATAATGGCTGGAAATACTGCTTCTCCATACCTGGGAGCTCTCAGCGCCATCGGGACGTAATGTGGGACACAGCGTAGGACACCCTAAGACTCATGCAATAAGGATTTAGTCTGTAGTGGTGATTGCTACAGAACTATGGATGGTAAGTGTATGAAGTGGTCTGGATTGTGTCTGCATTTAGGGGTCAGGGTCTGAATTTATTTACAAATCTAATCAGGGGTCTGAATAAATTTCAGGTTCTGGGATCTAATTAATTTAAGGCTCTACACCAAGTTCTTCTAGACTGCTTAACTGTTTTTCTAAGCTGGTTCTAAAATATTAAAAGAAAGCATATTGCCTTACTAACCGAACAGCCCCTGCTATTCTCCCAGCAGCTTTTGGGGTTCTAGGCTGAGCACACTGGTTCCTCATCCATGTGATACCCAGTGGTGCAATGACAGCTCAAAACAGAGATTGGCTGCAGCGGTCTCAGAGAGTGGAGGAAGCCCAGTGACAGGCTGAACAGGAAGAGGAGCGGTGGTGGATGGGTAATGTGAGTATGACGTCTGTGATTTTAGAAGCTGCTGCATTATTTTTGTTTTTACATTTTTCAATGTCGGAAAATTTACAATGCTAGATTTAAAGGGGTTGTCCAGGCTTGGAACAATAGTCTGCCGTCATTCTATGTGACTTGCCGACTAGCGTCATTTGACTTCTCTCAATTCACTTCCATTGAGAGAAGCTGAATGAGTCTAGTCGACACATGACGGCAACAATGGAAACTGCATACATAAGGACACGTGACCACCAACTAACTATCAAGGAACCATCACAGTGAGTGCTTCGCATGCTGCATACTTTTGTCCCAATCCTGGACAAGCCCATTAAATACATTTTGGGGTCTGTTGTTTAAATTAAATTGTGGTCTGGGCTCTTAATTACTGTAAAGGCCCGTCTCACATAGCGATATCGCTACCGAGATCGGTGCTGAGTCACTAGTTTTGTGACGCAGCACCGAGCTCACCAGCGATATCGCTGTGTGTGACATTCAGCGACGATCAGCCCCCCTGCTGGGTATCACTGATCGTCGCTGAAATGTCAGGACATTTTTTTGATCGCTGGTCTCCCGCTGACAGGCACGCATCGCTGCGTGTGACAGGCGGGAGACCAGCGATCCGCTGGTAACCAAGGTACACAGCGGGTTTCCAGGCGCGGGGCTGTGCCTAGAAACCCGCTGTGTACCTTGGATACCAGCGCCCTGATGCAGGGAGCTGGTATCCAAGGTACACAACGGGTTTCCAGGCACCGTGCAGCGCTTGGAAACCCGCTGTGTACCTTGGATACCAGCGCCCTGATGCAGGGTGCTGGTATCCAAGGTACACAATGGGTTTCCAGGCACCATGCAGCGCTTGGAAACCCGCTGTGTACCTTGGATACCAGCTCCCTGCATCAGCGCGCTGGTATCCAAGGTACACTGCGGGTAACTAAGCGATGTTACCCGCAGTGTCGCTGTCCCAGATCGCTGCCTGAGCTGCCTGTTTGGCAGCTCAGCAGCGATCATGTAGCGATACACCAGCGATCCTGACAAGCGCATATCGTTGTCGGGATCCCTGGTGTATCGTTATGTGAGACCCAGCCCTAAAGGGTATGCCACACTAAACAGAATCGCTAACGAGATCGCTAAAAAACGTCACTATTTAGCGATCTCGTTAGTGACGTTGTTGTGTGTGGCATGTACTAACGACGTGGCCCCTGCTGTGATCTCGTTCATTGTTCTCATCGTTCCGGACCCTATTTTTATCGTTGGCGTCCCGCTGGTGAGTATATATCGCTGAGTGTGGCACCTTTTTGTTAGCGATGTGCGGTGTTTTTGTACCGCCAAAGTCGTTAAGGAGATCGCTAACCGCGATAGCGTCCTTAACGACATCGCTAAATTAGTGCGCTACTAGCGATATTAAAACGATCCCGCTAGCGATCGCATTAGTATGCGTCGTTATCGTGATCGCTAGCGGGAGCGTTTAGTGTGGCAGTACCTTAACTCATAGCTTAGACCAGACCCCTGATTTAATTAAAGGGTTAGCCTTGGGGTCTGAATTACCATAGATTAAGGTTCTGGTCCGAATATTTTTCTTTGTCTGCATAATATGCTGGCACAATATAAATAAAAAAAATATTATTATCTGTGTTGAGTCTAAGTTCAGGTAGAGATCTAGACAGACAATATACTCAAGGATCTGAATTAATTTAGGGATCTGGTAACTAAATAATTATTTGGTCAGGTCTGAGGTCTGAATTAATTCTGGGGTCAAAATGTATTTAGGGGTGAGTTTACATACTAAGACTGCAGATAAGACAAGGGATAGAACAAAGAATGCATTTTTCCATGTATCAATACTGGCTATAAAGACATCGCTCTCATATTTCTCTACTTTACTTTAAGAAAAGACCCACTCTCACTTTTTTTGAAAGAGAAATGAGGATGTATTGGATCAGAAATATGCAGTGTTACACGTCCTCCCATTAGAAGGGCAACCAGTTTTCACTTTTCATTTTGGAAAACGCACAAGTTTACGATAATAATGGGAATATTCACTGTGCATTGAACTCGCCAAGGGAGCTAATGATGGAAAGCTGGAAAGGCAACAGGCAAGCTTTAAGGCATCTGATGTGCCCCCTAGTGGCTACTACAGATAAGGCTTGACACATGCCAGCAAGATCACATATTTACATCTGCGCCACAGCTGGAAATGGCACTGTGCACTCTCTTTGGTGCTTTAGATAACGCAGTACATTAACACGTAGATCTAAGGAAAAGCACAGATAAAATGTTGCTTTATCACAATGACTTATGCCAGTGGCAAACAAAAATCTGGCAGACATCGTAAAACTGCAAATAAACCCTTACGACTTAAATATTACCATGCTCCAAAAAAACTCATTTTTCTACATTTATGAGTGCTTAGCTAGCCAGTGAGATTTTATATTAGCACAACTGTGAAAAAAAACTCTGTTTTATGCTAAAATGTTAAAATTACAGAATCAAAAAATTATACAAAAAAAAACAACAACACAATCAGCTGTTCTCAGCAACCGGACATAAACAGCGGGGGAGCTGACTCGCACAGCGCCCTCAGCTGTTAAGTAGCCACTGCCAGGTACTGCATATTCATAGGCGCTCATCTGCAGTCCAGGCAGCAGCCACTAAACATTGTACAAAAACGTTTTATTTGGCTTTGTGACGGTTTACATCCGGTTATTGCTGAAAATAGCTGGTCAGTGAGGGATAACCTAAGGATATCATTCATAACACATATCCACTATGCAGAAAATGGAAGAAAGCGTGAAAAGAGCCACTGCAATCTGCAGAGTCTTTCCTCGGAGTGTGGTGAGGGTGTCGGCACCTGGACTCACCAACTTAGTAATTTGCCCTTACTCCTAGCGGAGCAGCTACAGTGATGGCCAAAAGTATTGGCACCCCTGCAATTCTGTCATACAATACTCAGTTTCTTCCTGAAAATGATTGCAAACACAAATTCTTTGGTATTATTATCTTCATTTAATTTGTCTTCAATGAAAAAACACAAAAAGAATTGACCTAAAGCCAAATTGGATATAATTCCACACCAAACCTAAAAAAGGGGGTGGACAAAAGTATTGGCACTGTTTGAAAAATCATGTGATGCTTCTCTAATTCATGCAATCACCAGCACCTGTAACTTACCTGTGGCACCTAACAGTGTTGGCAATAACTAAATCACACTTGCAGCCAGTTAACATGGATTAAAGTTGACTCAACCTCTGTCATGTGTCCTTGTGTGTACCACATTGAGCATGGAGAAAAGAAAGAAGACCAAAGAACTGTCTGAGGACTTGAGAAACCAAATTGTGAGGAAGCATGAGCAATCTCAAGGCTACAAGTCCATCTCCAAAGACCTGAATGTTCCTGTGTCTTCCGTGCGCAGTGTCATCAAGAAGTTTAAAGCCCATGGCACTGTGCTTAACCTCCCTAGATGTGGAAGGAAAAGAAAAATTGAAGACAGATTTCAACGCAAGATTGTGAGGATGGTGGATAAAGAACCTCGACTAACATCCAAACAAGTTCAAGCTGCCCTGCAGTCCGAGGGTACAACAGTGTCAACCCGTACTATCCGTCGGCGTCTGAATGAAAAGGGACTGTATGGTAGGATACCGAGGAAGACCCCACTTCTTACCCCGAGACATAAAAAAGCCAGGCTGGAGTTTGCCAAAACTTACCTGAGAAAGCCTAAAATGTTTTGGAAGAATGTTCTCTGGTCAGATGAGACAAAAGTCGAGCTTTTTGGGAAAAACCATCAACATAGAGCGTACAGGAAAAAAAAGAGGCATTCAAAGAAAAGAACACAGTCCCTACAGTCAAACATGGCGGAGGTTCCCTGATGTTTTGGGGTTGCTTTGCTGCCTCTGGCACTGGATTGCTTGACCGTGTGCATGGCATTATGAAGTCTGAAGACTACCAACAAATTTTGCAGCATAAAGTAGGGCCCAGTGTGAGAAAGCTGGGTCTCCCTCAGATGTTATGGGTCTTCAAGCAGGACAATGACCCAAAACACACTTCCAAAAGAACTATAAAATGGTTTGAGAGAAAGCACTGGAGACTTCTAAGATGGCCAGCAATGAGTCCAGACCGGAATCCCATAGAACACCTGTGGAGAGATCTCAAAATGGCAGTTTGGAGAAGGCACCCTCAAATATCAGGGACCTGGAGCAGTTTGCTAAAAAAGAAGAATGGACTACAATTCCAGCAGAGCATTGTAAGACACTCATTGATGGTTACGGAAGCGGTTGTTCGCAGTTATTTTGGCGAAAGGTTGTGCAACCAAGTATTAGGCTGAGGGTGCCAATACTTTTGTATGGCCCATTTTGGAGTTTTGTTGAAATGATCAAGGATTTGATTTTTGCTTCATTCTGTTTTGTGTTTTTTCCTTGCAAATTAAATGAAGATAAAAATAGCAAATAATTTGTGATTGCAATCATTTTCAGGAAGACACTGAGTATTATCTGACAGAATTGCAGGGGTGCCAATACTTTTGGCCACCACTGTACCTGCAGCACCCCTCTGGTAACTGGAAACTAGTGGAATTTAAGATCTATATTTTTATCTGAACAGAGATAACATTAAATGATTAAGGTTGTTATAAAAAAAAGTAACAACCTACTGTTTAAATCTGGTTATGTTAAAATGTATTTTTAAAAATTGTTGGTATTTTTTTTATTTTTCATATCATGATTTAAATATAAAACAAACAATAAAAATGGAAATTTTTCATTTTCACAATGGCCACTGAGGCTATGGTAGACTCACTTAAGCCGGTGTCACACTTGCGAGTGTGATGCGAGAAACTCGCCCGAGTCTCCTGCATCAACACCCGGCACTGCCGCCGGAGCGTGCGGCTACATGTATTTCTATGCAGCCGCACACTCAGGTCCGAGTACCGGCGGCAGTGCCGGGTGTTGATGCGAGCTTCTGGCATCACACTCGCAAATGTGACACCAGCCTTAATGTTGTTTCTGGAATGTACATTAGCAGCAATATACTGAATCAGGACCTATCTTTTGGATTGAGAATGTGCAAAGTTCACTGTGAAGGGAGGAGGAGCAGGGGAGCTGAGAAATCACTTATGGTGAAGGACGGTCCCATGTTATCATCTGTATATAGAGGTGCTACATGATATTTTAATCCAGCCTGGGATGATAATGAGACTTCTGAAAAGTTTTTTGTCACACAGCCAAACCAGATCTCACACTTTGCACTGACTAGGGGCAGTACCCCGAAACACAGTGCCTGCATATTGAGATTCTGGTTTTGGCTTTTATCCTAAGTCATGTGACAAGTCTTGTTAAAGGGTTAACATTGACTTCTAGAATTGCTACTTCCAATAGGTGGCACTAGAGTTCTAGTCCTATTCCTCTCTGAAGAGACAATTTGTATATTTCCCAGAGGAGAATTGTGGCTTAAAAGTTTCCTCATCGCGGCATGCTTGACACTTTCCTCAAGGAAAAACGATATGCCATGGATCCTGTACAGAACAAGATTTCTAAATATAATAGCCCCAGTCGACAATGTAAAAATTGAGTAGATTGTGATATGAAATGTAAACAATGCCGAAATTTTTTTAACAATAAATTTGATACAGAAACGTAACTTAAATAATAGATTATTTTCTGATGATACCTTCCTTATAAGGGTTAGTATAATATACAGTACAGACAAAAAGTTTGGACACACCTTCTCATTCAAAGATATTTCTGTATTTTCATGACTATGAAAATTGTACATTTACACTGAAGTCATCAAAACTATGAATTAACACATGTGGAATTATATCCTTAACAAAAAAAAGTGTGAAACAACTGAAAATATGTCTTATATTCTAGGTTCTTCAAAGTAGCCACCTTTTGCTTTGATTACTGCTTTGCACACTCTTGGCATTCTATTGATGAGGTTCAAGAGGTAGTCACCAGAAATGGTCTTCCAACAGTCTTGAAGGAGTTCCCAGAGATGCTTAGCACTTGTTGGCCCTTTTAACTTCACTCTGTGGTCCAGCTCACCCAAACCATCTCGATTGGGTTCAGGTCTGGTAAATGTGGAGGCCAGGTCATCTGGCGTAGCACCCCATCACTCTCCTTCTTGGTCAAATAGCCCTTACACAGCCTGGAGGTGTGTTTGGGGTCATTGTCCTGTTGAAAAATAAATGATGGTCCAACTAAACGCAATCCGGATTGAATAGCATGCCGCTGCAAGATGCTGTGGTAGCCATGCTGGTTCAGTATGCCTTCAATTTTGAATAAATCCCCAACAGTGTCACCAGGAAAGCACCCCACACCTCCTCCTCCATGCTTCACGGTGGGAACCAGGCATGTAGAGTCCATCGTTCACCTTTTCTGCGTCGCACAAAGACACAGGGGGTTGGAACCAAAGATCTCAAATTTGGACTCATCAGACCAAAGCACAGATTTCCACTGGTCTAATGTCCATTCCTTGTGTTCTTTAGCCCAAACAAGTCTCTTCTGCTTGTTGCCTGTCCTTCGCAGTGGTTTCCTAGCAGCTATTTTACTATGAAGGCCTGCTGCACAAAGTCTCCTCTTAACAGTTGTTGTAGAGATGTGTCTGCTGCTAGAACGCTGTGTGGCATTGACCTGGTCTCTAATCTGAGTGCTTTAACTGCGATTTCTGAGGCTGGTGACTCAGATAAACTTATCCTCAGAACCAGAGGTAACTCTTGGTCTTCCTTTCCTGAGGCGGTCCTCATGAGAACCAGTTTCTTTGCAGTGCTTGATGGTTTTTGCAACTGCACTTGGGGACACTTTTAAAGTTTTCCCAATTTTTCGGACTGACAGACCTTCATTTCTTAAAGTAATGATGGCCACTCGTTTTTCTTTACTTAGCTGCTTTTTCTTGCCATAATACAAATTCCTAACAGTCTATTCAGTAGGACTATCAGCTGTGTATCCACCAGACTTCTGCACAACACAACTGATGGTCCCAACCCCACTTATAAGGCAAGAAATCACACTTATTAAACCTGACAGGGCGCACCTGTGAAGTGAAAACCATTTCCGGTGACTACCTCTTGAAGCTCATCAAGAGAATGCCAAGAGTGTGCAAAGCAGTAATCAAAGCAAAAGGTGGCTACTTTGAAGAACCTAGAATATAAGACATAATTTCAGTTGTTTCACATTTTTTTGTTAAGTATATAATTCCACATGTTGTTAATTCATAGTTTTGATGCCTTCAGTGTGATTTTACAATTTTCATAGTTATGAAAATACAGAAAAATCTTTGAATGAGAAGGTGTGTCCAAACTTTTGGTCTGTACTGTACCTATATGTAAAACTAAAGGACTGATTCATCAAATAGTATGCACCATAAATTTGGTGTAAAACCGTTTAAAATATCACAATTTGTTTTGTGTAGTGCATAGTTGCAGACAGCTTTTACGACTTTGGGAGTTTTTCCACCAGTTTTGCAATTTTTATTGAAAAATGAGTGCAGTTTAGCGAGAGAGGAATGGCTACATAAATTTCTCATAATTTGTGCCACAAAAGTGGAGTATATGATAACAGAATGTTAGGTTATTAATGCTTGTTTGAGGAATGCTCTGCCATGCTAAATGCACCCGACTAAGCTAATGATCAAGTTCCGCTGCTGGCAGCTCCCTTTGAAATTGCTGACCATTGACTCCAGGATGTGCTCTGAGAGAGAAGTCCAGAGATACTGCAGGCCATGGTAGCACATTTAGGCCAAGCAACACGTGACCTGGCACTGTGACATTCAGCATGGCTTACATATTTCAGACTGAATATATTGTGATGTGTTCAATATGTTTTTTTCATTATTTTACTAGCTGTATACCATTTACAAATTGAACAGTGTCTACACAAACCATCACGAGGTGTTTGAATGACTCTGGACTATGAGCCAGACATCCAGCTAAAGGTGTTATATTGACCTCACACCAATCCTTTCAAAGGATATTGTGGTGCAGAACAAAATAGCAATGGAGGCCTACCCTCTTAAGGGAAAAGCCCCACTTTTGTCTTGGACGCAATAATAGGTAGAAATTGGTCAAAAGACCGCCTGACCAACACTATGAAGAAACCGTCAATAGGCAACGTCACACTGATCGTAATCCTGGGATTATAATGTCAGATGGAATCAGCCAAAGAGTCTTCAACACAACAACATCAGGCTGCATATTGCTCATGCTACTGTGAGCAGCATGTGTGGCCTAAATGTGATACCATGGCCTTCAGTATCTCTGGACTTACTTCATTCGAGCACTTTGGGATGTCATTGGTGGGCAATTGCAAAGGGAGCTGCCAGCAGTGGATCTTGCCAAAGTGCATTCAGTGTGGCAGAACATTTCTCAAACAACCATTAATAACCTCAATGATAGTATGACAAGGTGCGTAAATGCATGTATTTCTGTGTGTGGCATTCACATCCAATACTGAATAAATGGAGATGTTTTAAAAATATTTTCATTTTTTTATTATTTGTATATCATTAATGTGTCTATGCATCAGGTGATTTCCATAATTCTACAATTTTTTCTTAGTGTAGTAATTCATTGTTGAGGAGCCTACTAGCAAATGTACTCAACTTCTAAATTAGATTTCAATGCTGTATTTTCTCATTCAAATGAAGTGAAGAAGTGTTGTGTTAAATTAAAATTGAAGTGGAAGAGCATCGCATCAGAGTAACAAAGTAGGTTGCTTACATAGTAGATGAAAACATCATGACGTCACTGTGTTGCATATATATATATATATATATGTGTGTGGTATGGAACAGATAATACATATTCAGGACTGTGCTGGTATCGGTATGTGTTTTCATCATTCTAGTGCTGGTGTGTTACGTTATTAGCCGATTTCCCCTTGACACAAAGTAATTAGCACATTCACCCTATGCTGTGTTATTCCCTGTTGCCAAAACTGTTAAATGCCTCCGTAAGTGAAGAGAAAGCATTAGTATTGGACAGATGTAATGTTATGGCATGACAATGGAGGTGTGTAGCAATTGGCCTAATTAGAAAGCTCATTAATTTGCAAAAAAAAAAAAATCTTCAAGATCCCATGGTTTTTCTTTTATGAATCTCATGCCTTTAGAAACCTTCAATTTACACCTTTAATGGAGAGACCTAGAAAAGTAACTTAATTACCAATTATGTCTACTTTTCCAGCAGCGCCAAAAATAAATGATATTTTAGTAGGCACAGCTCGAATAGATCACAACCAGCAGGCAACACAATATTAAAGGCGGTGGACCAAATATTTCAGCAGCCAAATGACAGTATATGTAGAGAAGACAGAATATGTATGTATGCAACCACATACAAATGGGTTTACTGGCCTTATACCAGTAAAATGTATTCAGATCAACAGGCAGATTTGCATAACCATATGGGATGACATATGACGACCCTTGACCAGGCAAATAGAGCCAACACACGATAAGGATTTGGCTTAACACACCACCTGACCAAAAATGAGTCCTGGTCCAGAAAACCTCTTTGATGGTATTGGTCTTCTCGTATGGCCCAATGGAGCCATATGAGAAGACCACTGTAGTTGTGCCCCTGGTGAGCTGATGTTATTGCCAGGGGAAAACATGGTTAGGAAATTTTTCATATGCAGTAGGTAATGCAGTCTTATATTTCAGGCATGTACGCGCTTGGTCTGCTAGAGCGGCTCTTAGACGTCACATAGACCCGCACCTTGAGGAACACATGCCCGATTAAGACAGGGGTTGCCATCCTTTAAGGAACAACAGCTGCACAATATTTTAGAATATTGAGCTATGCACTATTAATGATAAAATAATGGTCACATAAAAAGCATAATGAGGGATTATAATTTAAAACCTCAAATTTGAACTCTTATGTACTTACTGTCAGAACCGATAACAAGTCTTCAACGGAACACTCGGGCTTCAGTCTGTCCCTAAACATCCGAACCGTTTGGTGTTTCAAATAATAATATGAAGCAATCTGTCCATAGGTTTGGGGCTCAATTGTACGATTGTCCTTTAAAGAAAAAGAAACAAAATCATTAATAGACTTTGGAAACATAATGATGGAGTTTTATGTTGAAGTGGATTTGCCACTAGATTTCACAATGCAAACTGCATACGTTATTAAATAGATCTCTTAGGCCTGCTGAGACTGGAGAACTTACTTTGAAAGACTATGTCAGACTGGCAGTATCATGCTGATAATGATAATTTTTTCATCCAGTTGAGATAAGAAATAAAATAATATTGAGTCTAAGTATATTCAGTCTCCAGCCACCCAGCCTGTCAACTGCAACTTGTACTGAGCAGTGTGAGATGTCAGCAAGAGAAGGGACACAGAGGAGCTGTCGGCTAGGTTACATGGGCGGAAAAGGAGTGTAAACTTCCAAAAAGGATTATACAGCCACTCTATCATGGATTTTCATAGTAAATACAGCAGCCTTATCAGGTCTAAGATCCATTTAATAATTTATGCGGTTTGTATTTTGATCTCTAGGCACAGACCCCCTTTAAAATTTGGAAACAAAATTAAATGAAAGAATACACAAAAAGAAAAACATAAAATGTAATTTTGCCCTTTTTTCTACTACAATATCTTCGGAAAAAAAGATGCGGTGTGACATTGTAATATTTTACAAGGTTATTTTTTATAATATATTACTATATTCATGTTTATACACCAACATAGGTCTTAGCCACTGAAGAGCAGTGTTACCAAACCCTCCTTCACACGTCCATGTTTCCGGTACGTGTGGTATCTGTTTTTTTCACAGATACCACACATACCCATTATAACCTAAGGTGCTGTGCACATGTCCGTGTTTTTATAATGACCGTGTGTCTGTGCAAAACTCATCGGAGACATGTCTGTTTTTTCCCGACAGTATGGATGTAATGGGCAAATACAAGTCCACGGATCCATGAAAAACATGCACTGCATCCAGATGCCATCCGTTTTTAACATTGCCAAGTATAGGAGAAGCTTTAGGGCAGCACAGTGACTCAGTGGTTAGAACTGTAGCCCTGCAGCGTTGGGGTCTTGGGTTCAAATCCCACCAAGGACAACATCTGCAAGGAGATTGTATGTCCTCCCCGTGTTTGTGCGGGTTTCCTCCAGGTACTCCGGTTTCCTCCCACACTCCAAAGACATACTGCTAGGGAATCTAGATTGTGAGCCCCATCGGGGACAGTGATAATAATGTCTGTAAAACGCTGCAAAATACGACAGCGCTACTTAAGAAAAGCATAATAAATAAATAAAATGAGCTTTGTAATTTATTTATTTATCCATACTGGAAAAACACTGATGACAACACAGATGACAAAAACAGATACACGGATGACACACTGATGGAAAACACTGATGACACGGGTACCTGTTTTTAATGTACAGATTTGTGAAGGAGGCCTAAAACTGAACATAGATAAAATGTATTTTAAAATCATAAAAAAGCAGCAACATCCCTTCATGCATAAATGCCCTCAAAGACCATTTTTGGTCCTGAAATTTGGCAACAAGAAGTTGTTTTTAACCACTGACAAATTTTTGTCTTATTCTGGGAAGAGGGGAGATTTTCATGCTTGTAGAAGTCCATATCCTTTACTTTTTAGGCTGGCCACCTCTGATGGAAGACAGAAGGGGGCATGCTGCAATCCAACAAGTCTGACCTTTCTCCTGGGATCTGTTGGGTTATTCCCACATAAATCGTTTATCAGACGGAAAATGCTACGTTTGTCCAACCTTGATCTACTGAGCATGGGCAGCCAAGGCTAGGAGGCAACAGTGCTTTAGGGAATAATAATAATAATCTTTATTTTTATATTGCCAACATATTCCGCAGCGCTTTACAGTATAACAGTTTCAAAACACAAATCATAAGTAACAGCGTTAACAATACAATAATTAAAGCAAGATAAGATGACCCTGCTCGTGAGAGCTTACAATCTACAGTGAGGTGGGGGAGATACAAAGTACAGGGGTGTATATACAATGGTGTATTTACAATGATGGTCCAGCCATCTTGAGGGAGTATGGGATGGATGGAGATAGTGAATGGGCTGCACATACACACTTACACCTAGAATGGCTTTGATTAGTGAACGTGATATTCCGCTCTGAACAAATGTGTTTTGAGGGAGCGCCTGAAACCATGCAAATTGTGGATAGTCCTAATTTCTTGGGGTAGAGCATTCCAGAGGATTGGCGCAGCGCGGGAGAAGTCTTGGAATCGGGAGTGGGAGGTACGGATTAGTGCAGAGGTTAGTCGAAAGTCGTTTGCAGAGCGCAGCAGTCGGTTAGGCCGGTAGATGGAAATGAGGGAGGAGATGTAGGGGGGTGCTGCACTGTGGAGAGCTTTGTGGGTGAGAACAAGTACTTTGAATTAGATCCTATAATGAATGGGCAGCCAATGTAAGGACTGGCGAAGAGCGGACGTGTCCGAGTACCGATTAGCCGGATGGATGACCCTGGCTGCTGCATTAAGGATGGACTAGAGAGGGGAATGTCGAGTGAGGGGGAGGCCAAGTAATAGAGCGTTGCAGTAGTCCAGGCGGGAGTGGATCAATGCTACAGTGAGGGTTTTTGTTGTTTCCATGGTGAGAAAATGGCGAATACCAGTGTTGCCATTTTTGGACAGTCCAATCGGCATGAACACAGGAATCAGATAACACAGGTTTTAGATGACACTGTGCTTAAATGGTCAATATGACAGTATACTAAACTTATCTAACAACTTCCTGTGGTTTTCAACCCTTCTATAAAGTCAGAATCACTTTAAATTTGGCACTGTTTTCTCATGCACAGCTGCCTTGTGCTACATCACAGTTTAACACCTTTATTGGCTTCGTATTTTACTGCACAAATTGCCTAACTTTAATTTGTACTTCAGAGGCATATCAAGCCCATTATGTCTCTTTGTGCTGCTAACATCCGTCTTACTGTATAGTACTGTGTCTTCAAATGCTCCTAATTAGGCACGGACTTCCAATTATGCCTGTTACTGCACTTACATCCACTCGCCTTCAAATGGTTTGGGAGAAAAAAATATTTCAAAAAATAATACAAGAAAAAAAAAAAATAGAAAAGAAATCATTCAGGTTCAAAAACAGAAATAAATGGAATGCATTGCACTTAACTATGATTTCCTCACCTCCATACTAATATATAAAAAAAATACTATTTATACTATTGGGAAGAAAAAATTCTGATCTTTAACAAAAAAACAACTTGCAAAAAGCAACACAGTCATGATGACAATAGTCATTATAACAATAAATCTACAATTAAAGCACACAATGTCAATTGTGTTCTAGAGAGCGGAAGAATTTTATCACCATCATCTATGACACATTCATGTGAGATTTTCACGCGAATGGTAATAGATTGCTGTCCATTAGGTGTTACGTAATGCTATGTTGACAGGTTTCATTCTATTTGTTGTAATGGACCTGTGTTATGCAGGGCCCCGAATGTCACTATCCATACATTTCCCTTAGGCCTGTTTCACGTGTCCTGATAATTCCGGAATTGGAAAAAACCGGTATCAGAGATGTCAGTTTCCATGTGTGTAATACTTGTGGCACACGTGTGGCAACTGTGTGCCACATCAGTACCACATGTATAGGCACCTGAGAAGCAGCAGTAAGCTCTGTTCCCCGGCGTCGGGTGCTGAAGACAGCTCTCATTCTCCCAGCTCTGCCGGCAATCAGAGGAGAATGATGAGAGTTACATTCAACAGATAACAGTGACAACAGGAGGCGGCTGATGGGACTATTACTCCCATTAGCATAAACCTTCTGCTGCTAATAACAGTGAGTGCAGGTGGCGGCTGATGGGAGTATTCATCACCTACCGACTACGCTATAAATAAATAAAACATCAGGCGTGGTTTCCCCTGTATTTTTGATAACCAGCCAGGCACAACTCACAGCTGAGGACTGCAACCCTCAGCTGTCAGCGTTAGCAAGGCTGTTTATCAAGAATAGAGCGGTCCCCACGCAATTTTTTAAAATTATTTAAATAAATAAATTAAGAAATGAGGTCGCCCACATTTTTGACAACCAGCCTTGCTAAAGCTTACATCTGGGGGCTGATATTTTCAGGCTGGTAAAGGGCCATGGATATTGACCCCCCCAGACTAAAAATAGCAGCCCGCAGCCACCCAGAAAAGGCACATCTATTAGATGTGCCAATTCTGGCACTTTGCTTGGCTCTTCCCACTTCCCCTGTTGTGGTGGCAAGTGGGGTTCATATTTGTGGGGGTTTGTATTGTCTGGTGACATCAAGCTCACGGATTAGTAATAGAGAGCCGTCTATAAAACACCAATCCATTACTAATCCTATAGTTATATGGTAAATAAATACACAAGTCCTTATTATAAATAAAACAAAACACATTTTTCCATTTTTATTTAAAAATAACAAACACAGTTATACTCATGCCATTGAATCCCTCATTTCCTGTAACAAAAAAAAATAAAAAAAACAATATCCCTCACCTGTCCGTCGTTCTGTCCCACGCCGTTATCCATGTCTGGGGGATAAATAGTTTTCAACCTGGATGGTGCGAAGATGTGACCGTCTAGGCTGAGAACCACTGGTGAATGATCTGCAGCATCAGTGACCAGCGGTGATGTCATCGGGGTTACCGCCGGTCAGTGAGGCTGCATTCCCAGATTGGCTGAACTGCGCTGACCACAGCACCGTGGGAAAAAGTCACTGAGTCACTGCAGTGAACTCAATGACCTGAACTGCGATGAACTCAGTTATTTTTTCCCACGGTGCTGAGGTCACCGCAGTTCAGCCGGCTGGGAACGGAGCCTCACTGACTGGCTGTATTGTCGATGATGTCACCGCTGGTCACTGATTCAGCTCATTTACCAGTGGTTCTCAGCCTGGACGGTTGAATTTTGCACCGTCCAGGTTGAAGACTGTTTATCCCCCAGATATGGATTACTGTATGGGACAGAACGATGAACAGGTGAGGGTGATTGTTTTTTTTTTAGTTTTTTTTTTTAGGTTTTTTTTTATAGGAGACGAAGGATTCAATGGAATGAGTATAACTGTGTTTGTTAATTTTAAATAAAAATGGAAAAAGTGTGTTTTGTCTTATTTTTAATAAAGGACTTTTATACTTGCTGTGTATTTATTTACTACATAACAACACAATTAGTAATGGATGGATGTCTTATAGGCGACTCTCCATTACTAAGCCGTGGGCTTGATGTCACCTGACAATACAAACGTGACATCAAGTCCACAAATATGATCCCCATTTGCCACCGCTACAGGGCAAGTGGGAAAAGTCGGGCAAAGCACCAGAATTGGCGCATATAATATATGTGCCTTTTCTTGGCGGCTGTGTGTTGCTATATTTAGTCTGGGGGGTTCAATATCTATGGCCCCTTACCAGCCTGAAAATACCAGCCAACAGCTGTCAGCTTTAGCAAGGCTGGTTGTCAAAAATGGGGGGTCCTTACACCATGTATTTTTGAAAAATTATTTATTTAAATAATTAAAAAAAAAAAAAAACAGCGTGGGGACTACTCTATTCTTGATAACCGGCCTCGCTGAAGCTGACAGCTGAGGGTTGCAGCCCCCAGCTGTGAGTTTTGCCTGGCTCGTTATAGAAAATACAGGAGCCTACATCATTTTTTTTTAATTTATTTATTTATAGTGCAGGTGGCAACTGATGAATACTCCCATCAGCCGCCGCCAGCTCTCACTAGTATTAGCGGCAGCAGGTGTAGGCTGATGGGAGTAAAAGTCCCATCAGCCACCGACGGCTGTCATTGTTATCAGTTGAATATAACTCTCATCATTCTCCACTGCTCGCGCTGATCGCCGGCAGAGCAGATGAGAATGATGTGAGCCATCTTCAGCACCCAGCGCCGGGGAACAGCGCTAACTGTACCGCTGCTTTTCAGGCGCCAGTACATGTCACACGGATGACATCCTTGTGTGTCATCCACGTGCACGAGGGACGTTTTTGGGCCCTTGCTGCTGGTAAAAAACTGACATGTCAGCATGTTTTGCCCACAGACGAACGGTCCATGGAAACACACTGACGTGCACAGATCCATTCACTTGAATGGGTCTACTTGTGTAAGTGTCTACAGCACATGTGAAAACTGTCATATGTACAGGAGACATGCACATCTGAAAGAGGCCTTATTGTGTTTTCTAGTCCAATCTATTCTCTCATCCTAAGGGCGTGCACAACCCACTTTTAGCCATTTGGGGAATTAATTTTTTTTTAATTAAGGTTTTTACAAATTACTATTTTGAGGACACTTTCCTGTGCACAATCTCTGAAAATATTTACGGTAATAAAAAAAACTACACAGTTCTAATCATAAAAACTCCTCACGTGACATTTCAACATGACTGCAAAAATTACTAAGAGCAGATGTGTATAGAAAGTGTTCAATATTCCAATGTCCACAGAACCATGAATGGTGACACAAGATTGGAAGATTTTTTTGATACTGGACTTTTTTTTACAAGATGACAGACAACATGTGGTAGATGCATTGGGAGCGCTTTTAGGCTGCACATAGCTGTTAAGCTCCCTTTCACCTGACAGAAGCCAAAGTAGTGCCTTCTGCAGTATTACTTCATGCATAATGAAGTGCCGCCTATTGTTCCTAAACAGTAGGCCATGGAGAAAACTTTTTTTTTTATACCACTGAGGCTGACAAAGCGCAATGTGTTGTGAATACGTTGGAGGTGACTTCGGAGCTGGGGCTCCCTCCGGGTGGTTGTTGAGGGTAATGAACCAATTGCTGAATGGCTTTCAGCTGGGTCCGAATGGTCTGATATAAGTGACCTGAACTCCCATCAGCCTTGCCGGTAATCAATTGTTCTTCCAGGTCTTGGTTGGAGCTCAGCTTGCATTCCTGCTTCCATTCAGATAAGTGACTTGCTGTGTTTTTTTTTCCTCTGGTTGGATTTTCCTTGCTGGTTTGCTGCCTAGCAGTGGACTTTAGCCTGGTCCCCTTTTGGGGCCTGGCGCTGCATTTGTGCTCAGAATGTGTTTGCACTTTTGCTCTGTTCCTGTGTCACTTTTTATTTGCTGAATTGCTGTGTGTTACACCAGAGATCTGATTTAGGTGGTAGAGATCGTGTGATCTCAGTTTTTTTGTTAATCAGAAGTGTTGGTATTTTTGTCAGGGTTTTTTTGGATTGCAGTCAGAATTCTTTCCTATACTTTTCTATCTAGACAGTATTGGGCCCCAGCGTTTGCTCATTCTATTTTCTGTCTGTGTTCGTATTTTTTTCTTGTCTAACCACCATTACATGTTTGGGGGCTTCCTATTTCTTTGGGGTTCTGCTACAGGGCAGATAGCTTTCATCTTTCTGTCTTTAGGTGTAGCTATCTCTCCGGCTGTGACGAGGCGTCTAGGATCACCGTAGGTACGCTCCATGGCTACTTCTATTGTTGCGGTTAGTTTAGGGTTCTGCAACCCAGTAGTTTCCAGCCTCTCTGGTGTATTGCTACTTTGGCTATTTTTGCTATTTCTCCTCAGCTACCGAAACATAACAGCAATGTATGACTGTATACATCAGGGTACACGCCTGACATATACCCCAGACAAGATGTGAGCCTAGCCTAGCCAGGATTACAAAAGCGCATGCGAAGCAGTCAGTGGTAATGGTGGAAAAGAGGCCACAGTTTTATATTTCATTTATCATAATGTTGTTGTTAAATCTATCTGCCAGGCAAATCAGACAAATTCAGATTTCGAGTTCAGATTATAAGACTGATCCCACAGCTGGATTAACAAGAAAAATGCATTCCTCAATAACAAGCACCATATCATTTCAGATGTGTGGTGTCCTGCAGGTCAGGTGCATTCAGTTATAATGGAGCTTAGACTCAATACCAGACACACTCAATGGATAGGAGTGGCACTCTTTGTGAAAAAGAAGCCATGCTTTTCAAATCCCGTATAACGTCTTAGGGCCCCATCACACTCTTCAATGTCTCATCGATCGCACCAACGATCCGACGTGGATGGGATCGCTGGGACTTCGTTAGCTGATCGCTGGTGAGCTGTCACATAGGCAGACTCACCAGCGATCAGGACCAGCGAGCACGCTGGTATCCAGGCTAAACATCGGGTAACTAAGCACTGCGCAGTGCTTAGTTACCCGATGTGTACCCTAGATAGCAGCTCCCAGCTTCTGCGTACAGCGCTGGGAGCTGGTATCCAGTGTACACATCAGGTAACTAAGCACCGCGCAGTGCTTAGTTACCCGATGTTTAGCCTGGATACCGGCTCCAGGCTTCTGCGTACAACGATTGACGATTGTTTGATAGCCTTTTTGCACAGGCAGAGTGCGCTCCAGATGAGCACAGATTGATCAGTGTGCACAAGCAATCATTGTTCTCGGCAGCACAGGTTCTATTTACACAGGACAATGTGCTGCCGAGAATGATGATCTTTTAACCAAGCCAAAAGATCATTGGACCTGACAAACGTGCATTTTGCTAGTCAGCCTATTTATGTTGGCTGATTATCATGAAGCAAGCGTTCCTAGGAACCTTTATAATTCTTGTTATTCTCTGGATATTAAACTCTGATTATTACTATTAACAAGTTGCTGTTTTCTTTTCTTTGGAGACTGCCTTGTCCTTAATAGTCATTCAAAAACTGCACATTTCAAAAATCCATGTATGAAGGCAATAAGAACAATGCAGGTAGCCACTACTGATGGGTATGTAGTGCTCCTCACCTCCGAAATCTTCATGCAGTATGAATATTCCAGGTCAATCAGTGATTTCTCCACGAGATTTGAAAGGAATTTATTCATGGATTCATGCCCAACATCCTCCAAATTGTAGTAGCTAATATACAAGAAAAAAAAAAATAACAGTTAGCCAATGGCAGTAACGTTCCGAGCATGTAAAAACACTTTTATACATTAGTGTCACATAGTGCATAAAAACAAAACAAAAAACAAACAAAACAGCCAAAAATTGACTTTACATCATAAAGTTGTAAGCACAATAGTTTTTAATTACGGCTGGGGAATTGACACAATGCCGGATCATGCTAACTGCATTGAATCATCCGGTCATTATTCCTTCCTTGCTGTAAACAGACAGCCTGCCATTTTTATCAGCATGTTATTTCATTTAATCCACAATGAAACCCAGTTTTACAATAATTGACTTGTCAGGCGCGGTAATTTATAAAGCTGAGCTCTGCCAGCCTCCCAGATATTGGTCTCAAGCAGCATACAAGCGGGGCTGAATATTTACAATGCTGTTAACAGGTGCCGAGTTGTTTAATGACTCTAATAGCCAGAAGCGTACTGAGAAAGCCAGCGGGATCACAATTACAGGCTGTTTGAACACAACAATTACTCATCCCTTGAGAGGTGTGAAAGTCAAAGGCAGTTTCATACTAACAGCATCTAGCACATGGGCGAGACAGGCAAACTTCTATTAGTATTCCACGGAGGGGGGGGGGGAAATACCAGAAAATATGGAAGAGGACAAAACGAAAGCAACTTTTAAAAATACAGAAAATTATTTTCCTATTGTAGCAGCACAGAATCTCCACATCAAAAGTCAAGCTCAGACCACGACTTAAATGACATTTCAGCATATCGTGTCACCACAGTACCACTATATACATTAGTAGCCATCATCTGCTAACATGTATAGGCAGGGCTGGTTTTACAAAAGTTGTGGCCCTCAGCAAAATACAACGTGTGGTACCTCTGGCATCTACTGCCTCTGAAAGAATCTTAGCTCCTGTGTCCCCCTCCACAGATATGAATCCCTTCCCATGACGCAAGTGGTTAAATAGTGACATCACCGCTCATCAGCAAAAGGGTCACCAAGGAATGTGATTGGCTGCAGCGGTCAGGTGACTTGAACAGCGCAACCTTATAAAACCATCCTATGATGCGCGCTATTCAAGTCATCTGACCTCTACAGTCAGTCTTAGGCCTCAGCGATTTTGTTGCTGATGAACAGTGATGTCATCACATTTAGACCAAGACCTATTTAACCCCTTCCAACATTAGAATGTGAATTAACATCCTGGGAAGGATCAATATCCATGGAGGGGGCACAGGAGCTGAGCTTCTTTCAGAGGCAGTAGATGTTGGCGGGGCCCCACTTTGAATTTTGCCTAGGAAATAACTTGTATAGACAGGGCTGGTTTTACACATGTTAGCAGATGATGGAAACTAATGTATGCAGTGGTACTGTGGTGACAAGATATGCTAAAATGTAATTTGGGAAGTGATCCACATGTGTGGAGGGTGCACTGCAGCAGAGATTCTTCCAGAGGCAGCAGATGCCGGCTATTTTATATAGCTGGAATCTGTCTCTAACAGCAGCAGCAGCTGGAGCCAAAAGTGACATTAAATAGAACAAGCAGCGATTCTCGCAAGCATCGACTTCCATTGGCTCCCCTTCGACGCGATAGCAGGGAATTTATCAGTTACCATGGCAGCCACAATTACGGTTACTGCCATCTTGGTACTCTTCTTATGTAGCTCAGCCAAAAGAGACCATGCACTGCTATATTTTAGGGTATGTTCCCACGGTGAGTACTGGCAGCACTTTGGATACAGCACATGTCTGTTCCGTCCAAAGCACTGCCGGCTTTTGAACGCAGGTGATTCCGCATGTGTTCATTTAACAGCGCGGAATCACCGCATGCCATTACATTATACGGGTGACTTTTTCTTGCAGAGACTAAGCATCTCAAGATAAATAGACATGCTGCGGTCTGGAAAGACGCACCGCATGTGCATTTACACAGGGTTGCGGAGGTGTCGGTGCACGCATAGTGGAGATGGGATTTCATGAAATCCCATCCACTATGCTGTAACATCTGGCCGCGGCGGGTTGGACGCTGCGGATGTACGCAGCATCCAACTCACAGCGTTTACTGACTGTGGGAACATACCCTTAGATGGCAAGTTCATGTTTCTGAAGACTAATAAATATTGTATAAAGTGATAAAAAATGAAGCTTTAAAAAATACGGTATATAAATATTTAAGGTAAATTTTTTCCCTCGCTTAAATAGGAAAAAAATTGATGCATGTTTGGTATAGCTTTAATCACACTGACCTGGACAATCATGTTTCCAGGTGATTTTTTACCTCACAATAAATTTTGTAAAAGCAAAACCACAAAACAATGACAAACTGCATTTTTGTCACTATTTCATTGCAATCAGAATTTTGTTCTTGTTTGTTTTGTTAATTTACAGCAGTTATAAAATATTCTATTTATATGTTATGGAGCAGATTCATCATATAATTTGAACCTTTTTGGAGTGATTTCCTTTTTTGTTGTTTTTCTTTTTTGCCCAATAGATCATTCTTTTTTTCTGCCCTTTTCCGCTTTTCTGTTTTGTTCATCACTGTGGGGAGCCAATTTCACATATTTTTCATCTAATTCATCATTTGCAATTTTATAAAAAATTACAGTTGAAGACTAAAATTGGCACAAAAAGGGCAAATTAGGGCAGCACCTACCATAAGTACAGAGCCGTGGGAGGAAAAGGTTGACAAAATTAAAAAAATGAAAAAGCGTCAACAGCATCCAAAATAGAAAAAGGAACTTATTCTTTATTGATACATCACAAAATACAGGGAGAAAGACACATTTTGACCCCAATAAACTGACTTATCTGTTTATTGAGGTCAAAAAGTACCTTATCAGGGGCGAAATGTCGCTGTCGCTTTATATTTTGTGATGCATCCGAAAAGAAGCTTCTTTTGTCTTTTTTGGCACTTTTCCAAGATTTATTTGAAGACTAATATGCAACATTTTAAGGATCAGGAGACTGTTAACCCGAAAAATAATTTTAAAAAAGAATCTTTGAGTTTTGCAAAATTAAATCAAAGAAAGAAAAGACAAAAAAATAATTTTAAAATAATGCACAAAAAGAATTGGGGTTTATGAGTCTATACCTTTCTCAAGTGGTAATAATTGGCTCGCTCATCACTATAGGTTAACACTTAAAGATATTGAGAGGTTTCACCTAATGTGCACAGGAATGCTTTTGATAAAGCCAAAAATGGTGTTACGGTGACAACCAACCTAAATTCAGCGGTTCAACATGAATAATTAGGATCCTGAGAAATATTCTAGACACAACTAATATGCAAAAATGGAAAGACATGGAAATGATTACCACATCCTGGATAGTGAACGCACTGTTGGAAAGACTAACACAATAGATCTAAGCTGTCCAGAAAAATCTAATGATTTGTTGCCTCTATTATTCCATCAAGTAGCAAACATGTCAGCTATTTCTCACTTGGTCTAAATTGATGTAGGAAGAATATCTGTAAAAATGAAGCGGAGTAGGGAGAAAATGTAAATTAAAGATTGATGCCAAAGACCACATTAAATAAATAAATAATTTCGAAGGTCCGTGAATAAGAATGAGACTTCTCTAATGCATCCTATTAAACAAGTGCGTATGGCGCCTAAGATGTCACACGGCAAAACAACGCTCTGTTTTAGCGTATGACCACAAAATGCATCAACACAAATTTACGGAATAGAATTTTTTTTAATAAAGCTTTTAAAAACTAAGTAAAGTCACTCCGCAGCACATGACACCATCACGGGAGAACATGTTTTGCATTTAACACTTTGTTTCACCATCTAATGTAACTGCTATTACACCAGCGCAGTGCAGACGGTATGGTGATTGTGATGCCTTAAGGTACTGTCACACTAAGCGAGATCGCTAAAGCGTCACCGATTTATGACGCAGTAGCGATCTCGTTAGCGACGTCGCTGTGTGTGACATGTAGCAGCGATGTGGCCCCCGCTGCGATGACGCTGATCGTTCATGATCGTTCTGAGCCGTTTTTTGGTCGTTGGTGTCCCGCTGGTGAGCCTGAATCGCTGAGTGTGACACCCTTTATGAACGACTTTACCAGCGGTGCAGGCGGGACTAAGTTTTCCCAACGACCGCAGAGGTCGATATACAGATCGCTGATCTCTGATGAGATCTTTGTGTTTGGAAGCTAACTAGCGACCATATAGCGATCGCACCAACGATCTCGCCAGGTCGTGTCGTTGTCGTGATCGCTAAGTGTGACAGTGCCTTTATTCATGTTAGCTTTTTGGTCACAATCTTATCAGTATTTGGATGTTTTACTGTGGACATACAGCAACCATTATCTGCATCATCAACCACATTGAGAATACAGGGAAGTACTGACATGACAGAAGCTGAGAGGTCATACAGGGCAGTATTGAAGGGAACCTGGCGGCAGGTTTTTAGACCTAAAACTAATTTCAGCTGCAGATGAAGGAAGGGAGACACAGTCATTACTAGTGGGTATGTCAAAAAACTGGGCACACTCGTAATCGTGTGATGATAGCAAATTTAATACGTACACCTGATCACTAGTAACAGAGCGATCAAAGGAACCATAACTGATTTAATGAGCCATTCGCAGTTTCACTGTACCGTCCGTGTGTACTTACACGTGCATGGCTTAATCTTTGAGACAAGCATATGCTACTGGCAGGATCAACCAGCCATGCACGTGTAAGTACACACGGACGGTACAGTGAAACTGCGAATGGCTCATTAAATCAGTTATGGTTCCTTTGATCGCTCTGTTACTAGTGATCAGGTGTACGTATTAAATTTGCTATCATCACACGATTACGAGTGTGCCCAGTTTTTTGACATACATGATACGGCTTGGGAACCTACTGGTGCACCTCTCTTTGAACTGTGCCAATATTTACCTCTATTACTAGTGGGTAGGCGGAGCCCAGATGAGATAGACACCTCAGGTTAAAAAGAGTGTTGACCGGCCCCTCCAGCTCGGGCTCCTCCTACTCAGCTCTCCAGTTTACAATTTGAGGTCTTAGAGGATAGTCGCTGCTGGAAGCAGCTCCTCAGAAGATTTTATTATTTTTTATCGGACAAGAGACTTGGATCACCAGAAATGGTCTAGAGGTCTCAGGGGTCTCAGCGCTGCTGGACCCCAACCTCTCCCTTGGCGGATCTGTATTACCCTATATGGTGGTCCCTGCAGAACCCTGCCGGCCCGGGGGGATGAGGATGGCTTCCCTGGCGGGGGCGCAAACCGCGCTGCAGGGGTCACTGCGTTCCCCGCCCTGGGGGGAAGCGATGGGCATAGCGCCACAAATCCTTGGGGGTCCCTGTGGCGCTCGGCTGCGTGAGTACTCCACATTTTTATTAATAAGTGTGTGAGTGATTCAGCGACTGCTGCGGCAGCCGCTGTTACAGTATACATGCCGGTGACTGTGTTTTTTGTCCGCAGGTGGAGGCCTGCAGGACATAGGAGCGGAGGGAGAGAGGAGCTGCGCGCCTTTTTTTATTTGAATTTTGCGCCGCTCTGAGCGCGCGCTTTACGGCAGTCTCCTTTTCCGGCTTCTCTCATGAAGCACACGGAGGCACAGCGCGACGGCCATTACTGACAGGCTGAAAGCTCCCTCGGACATCGCTCTCCTCCCCTCCCGGCAGACGCTGCACCGCGACCAGCTGGGCGAGTCGCTTCTACCCGTCTAGGGCAGAAGCTTAACCCCTTCACCCCCACAGCGCAGGCGCCTTTCTGAGGCACAAATGGGTGGCAGACTGCGCTGCCTGCAGCTGTTATCTCATAAAGGGGCTCGCACACCTTTTCAATAAAGAGGTTGTGGGGAGTCTGCGACAGTAATACTGCCACTATATGTTCCTGCTAACGACCGATAACGACGCATACTATGCGATCGTTTGTGTAACCATTTTTAATGTCGCTAGTAGCTGCCAATCTGGGCAATTTCATTAACAACGCATAAGCGGTTAGCGATCCCCTTAATGACTTTGGCGGTCATTGCGATTTACTAACAGCGCAATTTTTTAGCGATCTTGTGAACGTTTCTTGTTAAGTGTGGCATAGCTGTCCTGTAGCTGCTGCCTTATAAGAGGCACTTGGGGCTCGCACACCCTTTTCATTATTAAGGTTGTGGGGAGTCTGCGACTTTAACCCCTTCTTAGGCGGTTAACTGTTAATGGGGGACAGCTGGGGTAGCTCTCTCTTTAAGAGCTTTAACCCTTCAGCGTTCGTTTTTTCTTTAAGAAACCACACTTTCTAGTTACTGACAGGTTTAACCTGCCATATACTGTGCAACCGTCTCCCAGATCCGCTACAGGATCAGTCTCGCGTATCTGACGCGCAGACCTCGACGGCATCAAGCGCAGCGGTCGGAGCTTCCAGTGGTGTCATAATGGAGGCCTTCGCTAGTTTCTATTGATGGCCTGTCTGATTTTCTATTATTGAGTGTCAGCTAGATCCTCTAATGTCAGGAAGCGACACAAGCTGGTGCCTTCCTTCCCGCGTAACGAAAATGTCCGATTCGGACAAGGAGGATCGGCAGGGACACTCTGCCTCTCTTTTGGGCCGTAAAGAGGTTTTTATTGGAGGCGTTACAGTTACCGGAGGAGGTATCTGGACGTCCTGGTAAGTCGGCCCGGATGTTTTCAATCACGATCAAGCTTTACCATCACTGGATGAGTTTAATGGGGCAGTGGAGAAGGAGCGCCTGTGTCCAAAAAATTGAGACACCGTATCCGTGTTCTACGGAGTTGATGATAATTGGATCCTTCTCCTGAAGTGGATGTCCCTTTATCCCAGCTTAGCAAAATCCTCCTGTTAAGGGGAAGGCGAGTCTGCAGGACCCGCTGGACAAAAAGCGTAGATGGCAGAAAAATCCATCTGCGAGGCCGCGGATCATGGATTCAGTATTAAGGATCCATGTGTGCTTGTAAAGTTTCCCTGAGCCGGTTGGACCGTCTACGGACGACGTGGCAAGGTGGATCTCCTCTATCGAGGTAGATGGGCTTTTCCAGTTGTTGGAGGATACTGCATCACTGCTATCCAGGGCGCAATCCTCGGCAGTCACAGTCAGAAGAGCACTGTGGCTTAGACAGTGGACCGGGGACGCGGTTTCCAAGCAGGGTTTGCTATCTTTATCTTGCAAGGTGGTCAGCTATTTGGACCTGACCTCACGGAGCTGATTGCCAAGGTAAAGGCAAAAGAAACAGCTTTACCACAGCGCAGAGCTGTGACTTCTGCGTCTGGCAGGACTAGTGCCGATAGTTGTCGGCGGTCCTTTCGGTCCAGGGGATGATTCAGTCAGCCCTCTGGGGTTCAGGTCATCCCTCTCTTTTTATAAAAAAAAAAAAAAAAAGGGGAATTCTCAGAAATTCCGCATACCCTGGAAACAGAACTTCCGTTAAGACAAGCGGGAAGCTGGTAGGAAGCCCGCTAAGGCGGACTGACCCCTGGGTCTCACTCGAGCGCTCTCGAGTGGGGGGTCGTTTACTCCAATTAAAACCGACTGGGGCTTCCCGCATGTCGGACGCCTGGGTGACACGGGTTGTGTTGGCAGGCTACTTCATAGAGTCTCTTTCTCGACCCCCAGACAGTTTTTTTGTCAACCTCGCGTTCCGTCAGAGCCCGAGCTTTTTGCCGCTCTGCTGCGGGAGGTAGATTCCCTTCTGCAGAAAGGTGTGGTGGTGCCGGTTCCGCCGGAGGGCCGGGGAAGAGGGTTTTATTCTAACCTCTTTGTGGTCCCCAAAAAAGAGGACAAATTTCGGCCCATTCTGGATCGGGTGGCTGGTCAGTTGGGAGAAGTCCTCTCTGGAATCGTCGCAGTCAATCCTGTTTTCTGGGGATGCATTTCGACACGGTACGAGCAGTGGTGTCTCTGCCTCCAGACAAGCAAGCATGTCTCCTTCGACATGTACAGGTTATGAAGTCTTCGACAGCGATGTCTCTTCGAGGGTGTATGCGCCTTCCGGGTTTGATGGTGGTCTATGGAGCCACTTCCGTTTGCGCAGTTTCATTCCAGGGCCCTCCAAAGGCTCATTCTGAGCCGTTGGGATCGATCGCAGACTTCGCTGGATTGCAGTCTCATCATCTCCCACAGGGTGCGAGAGTCTCTAGGATGGTGGTTACGTCCGGAAGCGTTATCCCTGGGGAAGTCTTTCCTCCCTCCGAGGTGGTCGGTCATAACACCGATCCAGCCTGACGGGCTGGGGAGGTGTCTGGACGATCTCTGGATTCAGGGAGTATTGTCGTTGGAGGAGTCTCCTGCCGATCAACATCCTGGAATTGAGGGCAATTTTCCTTTGCCTCCAACACTGGACGGTCCCTTTAAGCGGTCTGCCAGTCCGAGTGCAGACAGACAATGCGACGGCGGTCGTGTATATCGACCATCTAGGCGGGACAAGGAGTTCCAGGCTCATGGTGGAGGTTTCTCGGATCCTGGTATGGGCCGAGACCAGAGTGCCAGCCTTCTCTGCGATCCACATTTCAGGAGTTCAGAATCACGGCAGACTTTCTCAGTCGCGAGAAGATGGATCCCGGAGAATGGAGTCTTCATCCGGAGATTTTTGCACTGCTGTGCTCCCGTTGGGGAACTCCCCAAGTGGATTTGATGGCATCCAGGTTCAATGCCAAGTTACCGACTTTCATGTCCAGGTACAAGGACCCGAAGGCTGTGACGGTGGATGCTCTGGTGGCTCCATTGGACCAATTCGAGCTAATCTATGTGTTCCTGCCGATACCCTTACTTCCTCTGGGGTTGTGTCGGATCAGACTGGAGAGAATCCCGGCTATGTTGATAGCCCCAGATTGGCCAAGGAGGACGTGGTTCTCGACACTGGTGTCGCTTCTGACAGCGCCTCCTTTTCCACTTCCTCTTCGCCCGGACCTGTTAACCCAAGGGCCCGTTCGTCATCCGGACCTGAGATCTCTGCGTTTGACGGCGTGGCTCTTGAGACCGAAATATTGACCGTCAAGGTTTTTCAGCCAAAGTCATTGCCACTTTGCGGGCTGCCAGAGGTGCGGCTACTACTAGGATTTATCACAAAGTCTTGGGAAGCCTTCTTTTTGTGGTGTTCGGGTTCTTCAAGGAACCCGAGGATTCTTTCCATTCCCAATTTGTTGGCCTTTTGCAGTACGGGCTGGACAAGGGTTTGGCAGTTAGCACTCTGAAGGGTCAGGTTCTGCCCTGCTTTTGCTTTTCGGAAGGCTATCGCCTCGCGTAGGGACATACGTTCCTTTTTTCGCGGAGTAACCCGTCAGTTTCCGCTGCGGAGGCACCTGTGTCGCCTTGGCGGCTCAATCTTGTATTGGAAGCTCTTCAACATGGGCCTTTTGAGCCTATGGACTCTGCTAGCTTTTCTTTGCTATCTTGGAAGGTTGCTTTCTAGTGGCGGTTACCTTTTTGAGAAAGGTTTTTCTGAGTTGGCGGCTCTTTCTTGCTTGCCTCCTTTCCTGGAGTTTCACCCGGATTGCGTAGTACTTCGCACCCGGGGCGACTTCCTACCTAAGGTGCCCTCGCTCTGTCCGGAGCCGAGGAATGCGAAGGAACGGGCCTTGCACAAATTGGATTTGGTGCGGGCTTTGAAGTTCTATTTGTTTATTACTCAAAATTTTCGGAAGTCGGAACTCTCTGTGATTCCAGCAGGTCGTCAGCGTGGTCAACGAGCTTCCAAGGACTCTATAGCTCGTTGGATTCGGTCGGCCTTTTTAGAGGCTTACCGACTTAAAAGCGAACCTTGCCCGATTAAGATTCGAGCTCACTCCACGAGGGCTGTGGCTTCCTCGTGGGCCTTTCATCAAGGGGCCTCGGCAGCTCAGCTCTGCCGAGCGGCGACCTGGCGTTCCGTCCACACGTTTATAAAGTTTTATAAGGTGGACGTCAGTGCTTCCGCTGCTGCGGCCTTAGGACGTAGGGTCCTGCAGGCGGCCGTAGCTTAAAGTTCTAGTTAACTTGTATTTGGCGCCTATTGCGCATTTTATCTAGGTTGTTGGGATTATGCCTTTTCTGGTTTTTTCCCACCCTTAATTTTTGGACTGCTTTGGGACGTCCCACTAGTAATGACTGTGTCTCCCTTCCTTCATCTGCAGCTGAAAGACGGATTTTGGTAAGAACTTACCTGTAAAATCCTTTTCAGCGAAGAAGGAAGGGAGACACAGATCCCTCCCATGGCAGAAGTGTGTTGTTGCTTTCAGATGCGGCGTGACCCTTCTCTGATAGCGATTATCTGGGCTGAGGTCGACGCGCTAAGGCTCTGTTCCAGCATCGCCAGCTCATCGCAGTGATCAGGTCCAGTGAGTAGTACCTGGAACTGTGTGGTTTTTGCCTACATGCATGCATAACCTGTATTCTTGTGTTTTTTTCTCTGAATTCCTTCAGAAGGGGTTATGTTGCTCCGCTGGTGATATTGCTCTTCCTTAAGCTTGTGTACAACTGGAGAGCTGAGTAGGAGGAGCCCGAGCTGGAGGGGCCGGTCAACACTCTTTTTAATCTGAGGTGTCTATCTCATCTGGGCTCCGCCTACCCACTAGTAATGACTGTGTCTCCCTTCCTTCTTCGCTGAAAAGGATTTTACAGGTAAGTTCTTACCAAAATCCGTCTGTCATCCATGTAAAGTCCCTGTAATGTTATTAAGTCCATACCTTTGTTTTATAAGTCCATGCCTCCATTTCCTAGAAATCCATTGGCACATTTTTATGAAAACGAGCAGCAACTGCAGTGGACTTGGCGCAGCACTTACAGCTCCAGGCTCCTCTCCCTCTTTCCCTGTCCTTTGCCGTCCTCCTGTCTGTGATTGACAGGTCAATCTTCTCGGTGACCTGCTACCCCGCTATGGTCAGTCACATTAACTACACTTTCCGCCAGAAATTAAATTGTAAATAACCAACAGCCCATAGCCGGCATAGATTTGCCCTGCATGCACACAGACAGGCAAAGACGTGACAACTTTTTAAGAGGCCTACGCCTAATACTTTTGTTGCATTTTACTACAACTCTTTTAGCATAAATAATGCCAATCGTGCCCAAATGTATTTTTTAGGGTATGTTCCCACAGGGCGAATTGCAGCAGGTTTTCATTTCAATAAGTTTTTTTGATTTATTGAAAATACAACATTTATGATTTTATATACTAAAGACAAAAACAGTTGTACAACAATAGTTAAGCAGCGGATTTTCATGGCAACGTACAATAGGACTGTAGTATAGTTTTGTTTATTTCCCCATCACTTTACTGGATATTCTCCAGTACCTTATAATAAGAAGCGGTTATGGACTAGCAACATTGAGAAAGAGGACAAATGTATGAGAGGTGGCATCAAGTCAATGGAAATACTTTGCCATAATTCTGCTGAATATGGATGAAATAAACCTAGATTACTGTATGGACCAATGGAAACACAGCATCAAAGAGGCTAACTAAATATATATTAACTTTAACCATTAAAGGCCATCCAATGCCATGGTGTAGGACAACAAGGTAAAGAGAAGAAGCTGTGCAGATGTATTGATCTGTTGGAAAAGATTCAATAAAACTTATATTTTAGTCATTGAAATCCCTGGACTTTGTATGTATGAGTCCAATGGGCGATCCTACTCCGCGTTTGACAGCTATCTCTGCATACACAGTCATACAGGGAAGACTGTCAATATCTAGTAGGATCGCCCACTGGACACATCCATACAAACATCAGGGATTTTAATGAATAAAATGAAGGTTTTACTGTAATTTTTCCAGCAAAAATGTCTATTAATCTGATCAGCTCATCGTGGTCTATAACATCTTGCCATCAGATGAGATAACATTTTCAATATTACAGGTTCCCTTTAAAGCCCAATTACTCAGGTCAGTGTTCAGGTGAATAATGTTCATAAGAATACCTGAATCATTACTTTAATTAAATCTGAGCAGCAATCAGCCCCAAAAATACAATAAAATCTTGATTGTCAAGATTGATTGGCCTCCTGACAATGTTGCAAATTGTATGGGAACGGACAATAGTACTTACAATCAGTTATCCCAATACAGTGTGCACATTCACAATAATTCCCACTTGGGAAGATTAGCAAGCACCAATGGAGGTTGCTATAAGTGTGCCAGTACTCATCACAGGCAAATTACCTGCCAAAGTAACGGTAAATGGGGCTGAAGTCAGATGTGAGCATGTGTTTTTCTAAGAAGTTAGAACAGTGACTTATGACGGAAATGAACATTCGGATGACAGCTTTCTTGTGTATATTCAGATTTCAGGTCTGGTGCCACAACATTGAATGGATGCCACATTCATATTTGTTCATCACTGCATATTTTATTCACTTAAATAATACCCTAGCACTCGATAAACATGTTGCAAATTCTCAAGGAAAATACGTTTGTTCCCCATGTACAAATTGCAATGAAATGCTGAAAGTTTTCTTAGTTTCTGGACAATGCGTGCGGGTTGGAAAAAAGGAACTGTAAGTGTCTTTTGGCGAAGGACTGGTGTCAGTGACTACATTTAGTGTCCCCAGTTGGACGTAGATTCTATATACGGAATAGGGAAAAATTAATATGGTATCATTTACCCCATGATAAGACCTCATTCACACATCTGTGTTGCACATACATGTTCTATCACCACATTCTTATTATAATCTATGGTGCGATTCATGTGAATTTGTTTTTCCAAGGATCATGTGTCCTTACAAAATTCACGGAGACATGTCTTTTTATTTCCAATATCTCGGATGAAAACTGCCAATACAAGTCTATGGGTCTGTGAAAATCCGTGGAATGCCGAAAAAGCATATGGATGGCATCAGTGTACGGTCCCGTGTGCTGTCCGTATTTAACATTGCAAAGGATAGAAGAAGCTTTGTAATTTATTTATCCATCTGTGAAAAACACTGATGAACACACTGATGGTAAAAACAGACCCAAGGACTATACACTTATGGTAAAAAATGGACACATGGACTGTACACTGATGACTGTTATGATTTGGTAGCCGAGGAGGACAGTAGCAAAAAATAGCCAAGGCAGCCAGACACCCAGAGAGGTTGGAAACTAACGTATTGCAGACCCCTAAACTAACCGCACAACTAGAAGTAGCCGAGGGACGTACCTACGATGACCTAGACGCCTCGTCACAGCCGGAGAGTTAACTAAGCCTGAAGATAGAAAGGTGAACGCTAACTGCCAAGGAAAAGTGCCCCAAAGGAATAGGCAGCCCCCACACATATATTGGCGGTGAGACAAGATGAAATACAAACGCAGGCAGAAAATAGAGTAAGCAAACGCTGGGGCCAAAAACTGTCTAGATAGGACTGGACAGGAAAGAATACTGTCTGCAATCCGAAAAAAACAGTAGAAAAAACTCCAACACTTATGATATATAAAAATACTTAGACCACACGATCTCCCTCTGCTAGATCAGACATCTGGTGTGCACTGGTAGCAAAACAGCAGATACTGAAATAACAGAGAACCAAAAATACATAAACTGTTTCTGGTGTGAATAGGTAGCAATTCTGCAGATGCAAAAATAACAGGGAACTGAAAATGCATAAACAATGGTAAATGAGAAACCATATCCAGGACAGGCCCCCACAGGGGAACCTGGCTGCACAATCCAGTAGGGCAGAAAACTGAGATAGACAAAAACACAAGCCAAAGAAATAAACAGCAAATAACTTATCTGAACGTTGCAGGACAAGCAGGAAACACGCTGACTTCCAAAAGAGACCAGGAAGCAACTAATCACCGGCGAGGATCATGGGAAGGTTACTCCCTTATATCTCCCCAGTCAGAGCTACCTGATTGCCAATCTTCCCCAGCTGACCAGAGACTCAGAATTCAAATCCAAGGCGTTCACAACAGATGACCACACTGATGGTAAAAACAGACACACGGACTGAACACTGATGATAAAAAATGGACACACGGACTTGTACACTGATGACCACACTTATGGTAAAAAATGGACACATGGACTGTACACTGATGATAAAAAAATGGACACACGGACTGTACACTGATGACGCTGATGGTAAAAATGGACACACTGCCAGTATACTGATGGTAAAAAGTGGACACATGGACCATACACTGATGACCACACTGATGGTAAAAACGGACCCACTGACTATACTCTGATGGTAAAAAATAGACACACGGACTGTACACTGGTAACGCTGATGGTAAAAAATTGGACATATGGACTGTACACTGATGGTAAAAAATGGACACACGGACTACTGTACACTGATTACACTGATTGTAAAAAATGGACACATGGACAGTACACTAATGACCTCCCTGATGGTCAAAACAGACCTATGGACTGTACACAAATGACAATGATGGTAAAAAATGGACACGCGGACTGTACAGTGATGACACTGATGGTAAAAAAAATACACACACGGACTGTACATTGATGGTAAAAAATGGACAGACATATAAAAAAAATTGACAAACAGGCCGTACACTGATGGTAAAAAATGGACAAACGGAATGTACACTAATGGTAAGAAATGGACACACGGACCGTACACTGATGTCAGCAGTGTTTTGGATTAGTGTGTCATCAGTACCATTTATGACGACGGTGTTTAAACACAGACGTGTGAATGAGGCCTAATATACATTATTGCCCAAAGTCTGCAATAAGAAGAATACTGTTGCAGAGCACCATAACTTACACTAGTTACCTACTGGTAATTGCTACAGTCACCCAGGCTTAGGGGAACAATCTACTTATATTAGAGCGCACCAGAAAGTTGTCAAGACTACATGACAAGTAAATGAACTTTTGCTAACAAGTCAATCATGCAGTGACTTAATGGAATCACTGTTACAGAGCTTTCCCCCTGTGAGCCTCATTAGCAGTCTATTCAGAAGTGGCGCTGTGACATTCCTATAGATCGGCCACCTGCCAGCAGCCACACCCTCCAAATCAGACGCTCAATTACTCACTTAAGGAGACATTGCACAGACAATGCGCACTGTGGCTCAACACATTTAGAAAATAACCAACAAAGCAGGCAGCACAAACAGGGATGTGTCTTGTGCAGAATCGGGACAATGTCACTCAGATCCCCTTATTAGAGGCAAAGTATACTCTCACCAGACATGTGGCCTTAGATGGCTGCACATACACAGCACAAAATATAAATATAACACAAATTGATTGCTAGGTTCTGTATTTTTTAATACACAGCGTTTTATGCTATTACTTTGTATCAAATGTATATTAATTGGCATATTTCTTTCAACAGTGCATGCTAAGTGCATATTGTGTATTTCTTGTCATCAATTTGTTTTTATTTTGGATTATTTTTCTGGGTATCATATAATGGGGTGTTAGGTATTATAAAACAGGCTTGTTTGGCATCTGTTTTTAATCAGTTTGTTTAAGGAAATCCATCATTAAGATGAACCCCACAAACCACATATATGGGCCTGCAGGTCTTGAAATGTTAATCCACTGGCACTTTTCTATTTTCTATCTGTTCCTGCATTCTAGGGAAATTAGCATTTTCATTCATAAGCAAGTGAGGTGATAAGTGCTGTGGGTGTGGCAGAGCACTTCAGGAGCCACTGCCTCTCCAGGTTGTTTTTCTGCCCACCACCAGCATTGTTAGCTTATTGATATCGCACTTAGCAAGTAAATCAGCTATCAATCAAGCCAAAGCTGGTGGTGTTGGGCAGGAAAACAACCTAAGGCCGGGGTCAGACATGCGAGAAACTCACACGAGTCTCGCATGTCAATAACCGACACTGCCGCCGGCACTCGGGACCGGAGCGTGTAGCTGCATAGAAATACATGCAGCCGCACTCTCCTGTCCGAGTGCCGGGTATTGACTTGCGAGACTCATGCGAGTTTCTCGCATGTCTGACCCAGGCCTAAGGAAGCCAGTGGCTCCTTAAATGCTCTGTCACACCAAAAGAACTTCATACCTCATTTGCATATAAATAAAAATGACAATTGCTTGAGAATGCAGCAACAGATAGAAGATATAAAGGTATCAATGCATTTACATTGCAAAGACTTGCATGCCCATATATGGGATTTGGGGATGTTTTGATCTTGCTGACAGATTCCGTTTCACGTTATGTTCACACGTTGCGTTTTTTAATGCAAATTGTAAGCTGCGTTTTTCAGCACCAGCAAAGGCTATGAGATATGAGAAATCTCATGCCTGCACACATATTGTTTTTTTTCCCTGACTGATTTGGAAAACTGCTGCATTTTTAAAACTTTCAGCATTTTTGCAGTGTTTTTTTCACCTATAGAAAGCAACGAGTAAGTGCAAAAACGCAAGTATCGGGCTTTCCGAAAAACCTCAAAGTTCATGATTTTTTTGGGGGGGCACTAAACTTTATCAGCGTGCACAAGAGACAACAAAAACGCAGCAAATACGCAGTAAAACATGCGTTTTGTAAGCAACTTCTTTACTGGCAAGAGAGCAGCTTTTGCCTGCGGAAAAAAAAGTAGCAAAAACGCAACGTGTGAACATAGGATAAAAAAGAAAAACAAAAGTAATGGTCACGTTACAAGTCAGATTAGCAACTATGTATATTGTATGATGATTTCACCTTGGATGTAATACTTCATAGCAAGGCATCTGTTAGAGCATAACATTTTTTCTGTTGTTTTCATAATAAATTTTACAGACATTCTCAGAATGAAATTTGAAACTTGCAGAGCTAAGTAGCTGTCACGCACAGTGTAGGACAGACTAAGAGCAACACAAAGGGATAAAGGGAAGGGGGCCCCAACACTAGGGAAGCAGGGAGTGGAGACCTGTCACCATGTCTGCCCTAAGAGACCCTAAATAGGTTCCGCACCTATCGCCGAGCAGGATACCTAGTCCCTGTCAGACCCTAGCGGTAAGCCCTGCTTACGGAAGGAAGAGGTGAACGCTGGATGAACCCCACTAAATTAAAGACAGTTAGGATACACAAAACAAGAGGAAACTTAGCTTGAGTAGACTCAGAGAGAAACACTATTGTCTTTCAAACTCCAAAGAGGACGCTAGCCGACTGTTGCAGCTCCAAGCCTCAACTGGGAAATACAAGTAGAAAATAACACCCACAACTCCCAAAAGGAAGTTGGGAGTTACAAACACAAAGATCCAGGTGACACCATTAAGGCCGGGGTAGGTGGTGTCACGCGTCTTATGATATGTGTACGATGTCAGTAAACTATTCTTAAAAGAACAACACTCTATACAACATATAGATTAGCAACATCAGCATGTAAATATAGAATAGATTTACCTGACACGATATCCGTTGAACTCAGGGTTAAACTTGAGGACTTGATACACTGTCACAGGAAAGAGGAGGTCCGGGGGTCTAACCTGACCCTAAACTGGGGTCCTAACTAATCCCTCCCTTGGAGGTACTGATAATGGTTCAGAGGTCCAAGTCTCCAGCCTAACCCTGTCTCCTATCAGTCCCTGAACCCTGTAATCAGTCCTAAGAAGGATTCTGATTACCACCAAAGGGATATGGGCTGATCTCTGCTAAATACACAGATTAGACATATAAGACAGACTGGAGAAAACACAGACTTGCATACACACTCAAACACAGAAGGAACATAAATGATCTGGGATATTAAACTCTAAGCAAGGTGAGCTTAAAACAACTAAGGAGCTCTTTAACTTAAGTCTATACAGATACAATCCTATCTGTGGTCTGCATGAAGAATTTCACTGGCAACTCCAACACAGACAACCAGAGATTTAAAGGAAACCAATCAACAAATAATTAATTGCAGCCGGGAGAAACTGCACCCAGTCCCAGAACTGAGCACAGACAGAATTAACTCCCTAACTGCCAAACACAAAGAAACAGCAACTCAGCTGTGAGAAGTCAGAATGTGCAACCGCGACGATCTTCGTGGCGATGCACACATGACAGTACCCCCCCTTCTACGAGGGGCCTCTGGACCCTCAGGGCCAGGTTTGCCCGGGTGAGTTCTGTGGAAGGTCCGCACCAAACGATCTGCGTTAATGTCAGACGCAGAAACCCACGTCCTCTCCTCTGGACCATACCCCTTCCAATGCACCAAGTACTGAAGGGACCGGCGATTCAGACGTGAGTCAATGATCTTTGACACTTGAAACTCCAAGTTACCATTGACCACCACTGGAGGAGGAGGTAGAGGTGATGGTATGACTGGTGCCACGTACCTCTTAAGTAATGACTTGTGGAACACATTATGAATTTTAAACGTAGGAGGGAGGTCCAGACGAAATGCCACAGGATTAATTATGGAACTGATCCTGTACGGCCCGATGAATCTGGGGCCCAGCTTCCAGGAGGGAACTTTAAGTTTTATATTCCTGGTAGACAACCATACCAGATCGTTCACATTAAGATCTGGACCAGAAACTCTCCTCCTATCAGCCATACGTTTATAACGGTTCCCCATAGCAGTCAGATTATTCAATACACCTCTCCACACTGAAGCAAGTGACGACGAGAAACGCTCCTCCTCAGGAACCCCAGAAGGGCCCCCCCCATTGAATGTACAAAACTGGGGATGAAAACCATATGCCCCAAAAAACGGGGATTTACCAGTGGACTCGCTCCGCCTGTTGTTAAGAGCGAACTCTGCCAGAGGCAAGAAAGAAGACCAGTCCTCCTGGTTCTCTGAGACAAAACACCGAAGATAAGTCTCTAGGCTTTGATTCAGACGCTCTGTCTGACCATTGGTCTGCGGATGAAAAGCCGAGGAAAATGACAATTGCATCCCCGACGTAAACAAAATGCCCTCCAAAACTTGGACACAAACTGAGACCCCCTATCTGACACCACATCAGAAGGCAACCCATGAAGTCTCACGATCTCCCTAATGAACACCTGCGCCAGAGTTTTAGCATTAGGGAGAGCAGGAAGAGCAACGAAATGTGCCATCTTACTGAACCTGTCAACAACCACCAGTATGACAGTATTCCCTGACGACGGAGGAAGGTCCGTAATGAAGTCCATAGATAAATGAGTCCATGGACGCTCCGGAAGTTTCAAGGGTAAGAGGGTCCCAGACGGACGGGTATGAGGGGTCTTAGAGCGAGCACAAACCCCACAGGACGCGACAAAAGTTAAAACATCTTTACTAACGTTAGGCCACCAAAACCGGCGAGAAAGGAGATCTAAAGTAGCCTTACTCCCTGGATGTCCTGCTAAAGCAGAATTATGATGTGCCTCAATAACCTTTTGTCTCAACTGATTTGGGACAAACAGTCTCCCTGGAGGTCCTGCAGGGGCGTCCCCCTGAGCCTCTAACACCTCCTCCTCAAGCTCAGAACATACAGCCGACACTACCACCCCCTCCTGAAGGATAGGAATCGGGTCATCCATTTTCCCGGCCCCTGGGAAACTGCGAGACAAGGCATCCGCCTTAACATTCTTAGATCCAGGGCGATAAGTGACAACAAAATTAAACCTGGTAAAAAACAACGACCATCGAGCTTGTCTGGAATTCAGACGCTTAGCAGATTCCAAATACAGCAGGTTCTTGTGATCAGTAATGACGGTGACCGGGTGGACTGCCCCCTCCAAAAAGTGACGCCATTCTTCAAAAGCCAACTTAATGGCCAAAAGTTCCCTATTGCCGATATCATAATTCCTTTCGGCGGACGACAATTTTTTAGAAAAGAAAGCGCACGGATGCCATTTACCAGGGGACGGACCCTGGGACAATATTGCACCCACCCCTACGTCAGACGCGTCCACCTCCACAACGAACGGCTGTGATGCATCTGGTTGGATGAGAACGGGTGCCGAAGCAAAACATTTTTTCAAAGAGGAAAAAGCTTGGCAAGCTTTGTCCGACCATTTAGAAAAATCCGTCCCTTTTCTTGTCATGTCAGTGAGAGGTTTGACAACAGATGAGAAATTACAAATAAATTTCCGGTAGTAGTTAGCAAACCCCAGAAAACGCTGCAGAGCCTTAAGATCCTCTGGCTGATCCCATTCAAGCACTGCTCTCACCTTTTCAGGGTCCATACGGAAACCGGAGGCTGACACCAAGAAACCCAAAAACTGAAGTTCCTGTACGGCGAATACACACTTTTCCAGTTTGGCGTATAGTTTATTGTCTCGCAAGATCTGCAACACCTGTCTCACATGCTCCTGGTGAGACACAAGATCTGGTGAGTAAATTAAAATGTCATCCAAATATACGACCACAAACAGCCCCACCAGATGACGAAAAATGTCATTAACAAAATGTTGGAATACTGCTGGTGCAGTAGTCAGACCAAAAGGCATGACAAGGTTCTCATAATGTCCCTCCGGCGTGTTAAACGCCGTTTTCCACTCATCCCCCTCTTTTATCCTAATCAGATTATACGCCCCCCTGAGATCCAATTTAGAGAACCATTTGGCGCCAACAATTTGATTGAAGAGATCAGGAATCAGAGGGAGTGGATACGGATCTCGAACAGTAATCCGATTAAGTTCGCGGAAATCCAAGCAAGGGCGTAGGCCTCCATCTTTTTTCTTCACAAAGAAGAACCCCGCGGCCACTGGGGAAGATGAAGGTCTAATATGCCCTTTGGCCAGACTTTCCGAAATATAATCTTTCATAGCCTGCCTCTCAGGACCAGAAAGGTTATATAACCTAGCTTTAGGTAACTTAGCATCAGGAAGTAAATTAATAGAGCAGTCATACACGCGATGAGGAGGCAACTCCTGACACCCTCCTCAGAGAACACATCCCCAAAGTCCTCCAAAAAAGGAGGCAAAGTACTAGGCACGACCGCACTGATGACTGTGTTCATGCAGTTACTTTTGCAAAACTCCCCCATTGGCTTATATCTCTGGACTGCCAATTAATCACAGGGTTATGTTTAACCAACCAAGGAAGTCCCAACACAATAGGAGTAGGTAGACCCTCCAACACATAACAAGATAATAGTTCCCTATGTATTGCCCCTACCCGAAGGTCAATGTTATGAACCTCATGAACAAAGCTACCTTGGCCGAGAGGCCTGGCGTCAATGGAGAATATAGGGATCGGTTTGACCAATACACTCAGATGCATACCTTGAGCCTGAGCAAACTGAGCGTCAACCAGATTAGCCCCGGACCCACTATCAAGAAGAACAGAAAATCTCTCCACTCTCGTACCAACCACCACCTCCACTGGTACAAGGAACTGAGAAGAACTAGCGGACGAAATACATACTCCCAGGTTGTCGTCCACCACACAACCTGGGATTAACAGTTTTCCGGCGACTTTTTGCTCAACAAGGCACGGGATGGACATCCCCCAACAAACTGTCCCTCTTTCCCGCAGAAGAAACATCTTCTAGTCCTGCGGCGTACCGCCAATCCCCTCCTACGAAATGATGTCCCTCCCAACTGCATAGGCTCCTCCGAACAGACAAGGGGAACCTCAACATAAGGGACTTTAGTAGTAGGTGGAGTAACAACAGGGGGCGGAGTTACCTCGCACCTCTCCCGGAGCCGTCTATCAGTACGGATAGCTAGGGCCATAGCAGCCTCCAGTGATGGAGGAGAATCATACTGAGCCAAAACGTCCTTTAATTTGTCAGAAAGCCCATGACAAAACTGGCTCCTAAGAGCTGGGTCATTCCACTGAGTATCTGTGGCCCATCTACGGAACTCAGAAGCAAATTCCTCCGCCGGACGATCTCCCTGCTGTATCTTACGTAATTTTGTCTCAGCAAGAGAGACCCGATCTGGGTCATCATATACCAAACCCAGGGCAGTAAAAAATCGATCTACTGACTGTAGAGCCGGGGATCCCGGAGGAAGGGAGAAGGCCCAGGATTGAGGGTCCCCTTGTAGGAGCGAGATAACAATTCCCACTCTCTGCTCCTCACTCCCTGATGATCGAGGCCGAAGCCGAAAATACAATTTACATGCTTCCCTGAAGGTAAAAAATTTGTCTCGCCCACCAGTGAACCTGTCCGGGAGAGCTACTTTAGGTTCAAATCTGGTTTGCTCCGAGGGAGACAAAACTTTGGACTTAATGTCCGTCAGCTCCATGGATAATCCCTGCAACTGCAGAGCCAGCTGGGCTACTGGATCCATGGCAACTGGGAATAATTTTATTGGCCAGTGAAAATGTCACGCGGTCTTATGATATGTGTACGATGTCAGTAAACTATTCTTAAAAGAACAACACTCTATACAACATATAGATTAGCAACATCAGCATGTAAATATAGAATAGATTTACCTGACACGATATCCGTTGAACTCAGGGTTAAACTTGAGGACTTGATACACTGTCACAGGAAAGAGGAGGACCGGGGGTCTAACCTGACCCTAAACTGGGGTCCTAACTAATCCCTCACCTTGGAGGTACTGATAATGGTTCAGAGGTCCAAGTCTCCAGCCTAACCCTGTCTCCTATCAGTCCCTGAACCCTGTAATCAGTCCTAAGAAGGATTCTGATTACCACCAAAGGGATATGGGCTGATCTCTGCTAAATACACAGATTAGACATATAAGACAGACTGGAGAAAACACAGACTTGCATACACACTCAAACACAGAAGGAACATAAATGATCTGGGATATTAAACTCTAAGCAAGGTGAGCTTAAAACAACTAAGGAGCTCTTTAACTTAAGTCTATACAGATACAATCCTATCTGTGGTCTGCATGAAGAATTTCACTGGCAACTCCCAACACAGACAACCAGAGATTTAAAGGAAACCAATCAACAAATAATTAATTGCAGCCGGGAGAAACTGCACCCAGTCCCAGAACTGAGCACAGACAGAATTAACTCCCTAACTGCCAAACACAAAGAAACAGCAACTCAGCTGTGAGAAGTCAGAATGTGCAACCGCGACGATCTTCGTGGCGATGCACACATGACAGGTGGCCACTAGTCTGCAAGGCCAACCGCTGAGATCTTCTGCAGCAAGATGCAATGCGACTGTCTGCAGCCTCTGACACACCCATGACAGTAGTGTCCTATAGAAGTCTATTGGTGCTTTATTACTGCTCTGTACAGAGTTACAATAATGGCCATATGCACACTGCCTAATGCTTTATCAAAACACATTGAAAAAAAAATAGCTGATAAAAAATGAAATAAAAGCAAACAGAAAAAAAAACAGCAGAGGCTAAAGAGGTTCCCAAGAAAGACATAGAAATAGGCGACAAATGACTAGCATTTCATTCAAACAACTGGGGTGAAGAGGAGTAGGGTAATCAGAAGTCCATTCCGGGTAATCACGGGGGTCTGAATAATGGGATTACATCAATCATAAACTTATCAGCTATTCTGTTAACCCCTTGAAACCTTTAAACTATTTTTACTTTTTATCCTGGAAAAAAAACAAATTATGGTGAGCAGATTACAAAAAATCTGATAAAAACAATAATAAGCCTCATGAAAATAATATACACAGAATAGAAGCTGATCTGCCGTGCTCTGCAGGGTGACGGAGCAGTTGTGTTCTGCTCTGTACTCTGCTTGTGGCAGCTATGAGATGTATTAATATCTTTTATAAAGAACTTAGTTCAACAGTAGCAACAGATAAAACAGGATGGTATTATCAAAGCGTACCATTTCAACGGATAAAACATGGGATAATACGTCTACTATGTTGCAGAACAAACTCAAAAATGGCAATATTGTAATTTATGGCAATAGCATATCTACTGAAATGGACTTGGAAAATGAATCTCTCAACATTAGATAAACATAAGTAAAAAAATGTCACCTTGGGTTCATCAAAAGTCGGCGGAAGAAATACGTCCATGTGATATAATCCATTGCATCCTGCTTTGAAGTAATGGTTCCAGCTGCAATCTCTGCATTTAAATGGTCAGAAAGGACTTCCAGCAAACTACAAAAAAGGCACACATAAAAAATACCTAAGTAACGTAAATTAATAAAATCAAACATGCATCCACTGCTAAACGCAGCTCTAGTTGTAAGAAACTAGTTATATTTATGTAGATTCAAGCTCTTACTCTACCTAGAATTTTTTTTAACCACTTTTTACTAATTTTATGACATTTTCTTTATACTTAGAAATAATTGCTTTAAAAATTGTGGTGTTGCCCTTGGAAACAGACAACACTTTATCTCCACTTGTTGTCAGACATGTGACTGACAAACTTAACGCTATCATTAAAGTCATCTGAGCTTCCAACATCCACTCCTCTCTGAAGGCAAGATACCATCAGAAATAGAAATATTGGTTTGAATATAAATTGAGAACAACACAATTATGTAACTAAAATTAGTGAGAGAGAATGCTAGCAAAGCAAACTGCTCAGTAATACGCAACATTTCATGTAGATTTAACATCTAACATGGTAATTGCTGCTTAAAAGAATAGTTATATATTTTTACCCCCAAGGGTGGTTTGCATGTTAATGACGGCCAATTTTTACAATTCTGACAACTGTCCCTTTATGAGGTAGTAACTCTGGAACGCTTCCATGGATCCTGGTGATTATGACAATGTTTCTTGTGAGATATTGTACTTCATGGTAGTGGTAAACTTTCTTTGATATAACTTACGTTTATTTGTGAAAAAAACGGAAATTTTGTGAAAATTTTGAAAATTTCACAATTTTTCTACTTTGAATTTTCATGCCCTTAAATCACAGAGTTATGGCACACAAAATACTTAATAAGTAACATTTCCCTCATGTCTACTTTACATCAGCACAAATTTGGAACCAAAATTTTTTTTTGTTACAAAGTTATAAGGGTTAAAAGTTAACCAGCGATTTCTCATTTTTACAACACCATTTTTTGGGGGGACCACATCACATTTGAAGTCACTTTGCGGGGTCTATATGATAGAAAATACCCAAAAGTGACACCATTCTAAAAACTGCACCCCTCAAGGTGCTCAAAACCACTTTCAAGAAGTTTATTAATCCTTCAGGTGCCTCACAGGAATTTTTTGAATGTTTAAAAAAAAATGAACATAACTTTTTTTCACAATTTTTTTTTAATTTTCCCAAGAGTAACAGGAGAAATTGGACCCAAGAAGTTATTGTGCAATTTGTCCTGAGTACGCTGATACTCCATATGTGGGGGGAACCACTGTTTCGGCGCACGGCAGAGCACGGAAAAGAGGAGTGCCATTTGACTTTTTCAACTCAAAATTGGCTGGAATTGAGCTAGGTAGCCATGTCACGTTTGGAGAGCCCCTGATGTGCCTAAACAGTGGAAACCCTTCAATTCTAACTCCAAACCTAACCTCAAAACACCCCTAACCCTAATCCCAACCCTAAGGCCGGCGTCACACTCACGGTAGAAAACAACCAACTGTATTGTACGGGAGTAATACGCCAAAATGTTCTCGGCACACTAATCCGTATTTCATCCGTTGTCAAGGTGTGGCAGCGCATTTTGCGCAAGTAAGCACTCGTATGCAATCTGTATGGCATCCGTACTGCGAGATTTTCTCGCCGGCTTGCAAAACCGACATATAATGGATCCAAATGACAGTTTTTAAATCACAAAAGAAAGAATAGATATATACACATAGAATACATATATATATATCATATATATATATATATATACATGACATTGAGACATATATACTATATAATATATATATATACATATATTTATAGTTCATACACTTCTACATAGTATAATAGCCGCTAATTCAATTGCCGACTTTTGTAAAATTACAGAACCCGACATGAAATGACACATGGTTTACATACAGTTAACCATGTCATTTCATGTCGTTTGATAGATGGTTTTCACTAACAATTACATTAGTGTATGTGTGCAAAATTTCATACATGTAGGGGTTAATTAAATGTGTAAATTCATTGAAAAAAAATGCGTGGGCTCCCGCGGTATTTTGTCCACCAGACAGGGAAAGCCAGCGAGTGGGGGCAGTTAATATAAGCCTAGGGAGGGTGCATTTCTTGTATGCCCCCCTGGCTACTAAGCTTTTTCAGGCACTTAGCCCGTCTATTCCCATTGCCCTGTAGCGGTGGCTAATGGGTTAATAATGGGTTAAGGCCACCTTCCTATTGGAAGGTGACTAAGTCAGGTTAATTAAGAATTGTCAATTAGACAACTATAAATTATTAATCCTAATGTATTAAATGTTTACAAAAAACACAGACACATTAATTAAAAATTATTTTAATGAAATAGACAGTTTTTGACCATATTTTATTTACTGGTACTCCATCCCATTCCTTTGCTCTCCTGTAATAAAAATAACATACTAAAGCAACATTATTCTTACCTCTCCGGCGCTCTGTCAGGTCCCCCGATGTAATCCTTCTGAAAGGGTTAACATGTTTACTGCGGGGACCGTAGTTAATGCTCCAGCGCTGCTGTAAACCCCCGAATGAGTTCCTCTCCTGGCTGACAGGAGAGGAAGTGATTAGCTGGAAAGCTTAATTGATTGCTTCCCACGCTAATCAGTTCAGTTTCAGGTCAGCCGGGGATTCCCGCTGATGTCACTGATGCTGTGCGGAGTCCCCGGTGACCTGAAGTGAACTGATTACCGTGGGAAACATTCAATTAAGCTTCCCAGCTAATAAGCTCACCTCCTGTTTGCCGGGAGATGAGCTCATTCATTCGAGGGCTTACAGCGAGGCGGCCAGCATTAGCTGCGCTGCTTGCTGTAAACCTGTTAACACTTTGTGAAGGATTACAGCGTGGGACCTGACTGAGCACCGGAGAGGTAAGAATAAGCTTGCTTTATTATTTTCGTTTTATTACAGGAGAACAAGGGCTTCGCAAGGATTACCAGTTCAATAAAATATGGTCAAAAACTGTGTATTTATTTCATTAAAATGATTTTTAATGTGTGTGTGTTTTTTTTTTTATTTATACAATAGTATTAATAATTTCAATAGTATACAATAGTATACAATTATTAACTATTGAGAGTTTTCTAATGACAATCTCTAATATTAACCTGCTTAAGTCACTTTCAATAGCAAGGTGGCCTTAAACCCATTATTAACCCATTAGCCACGCTACAGGGCAATGGGAATAGACAGGCTAAGTGCCAGAAAAGGCGCATTCATCATAGATTTACCTTTTCTGGGTGGCTGGCGGCAGTCGCTATCTTCAGTCCTGGCTTTCACTGTCTGGTGGAGAAAATATCGCGGGAGCCCACGCATTTTTTTACAACGAATTTACACATTTAATTAACCCCTACATGTATGAAATCTTGCACACATACAGTCATGTAATTGTTAGTGAAAACCATCTATCAAACTACATGAAATGACATGGTTAACTGTTTGTAAGCCATGTGTCATTTCATGTTGGGTTCTGTAATTTCACAAGAGCCGGCAATTGAATTAGCGGCTATTATACTATGCAGAAGTGGTTGAACTATAAATATATATATAATATATATATATATATATATATATATATATATGTCACAGTGACATGTATATATCTATTCTTTCTATTCTTTATTAAACCTGTCAGTGTGATTTTACTGTATTGCCGGGGATGAATTGTTGGCTTTTCTAAAGGACACCGGTGTGTATTTCTCGCAAGTCACACGTGTGGTCCGTGTGTAATCCGTTGTTTTCTCACACCCATAGACTTTCATTGGCATACAACGGCCGTAATACGCTGACAATCGCAGCATGCTGCGGGTGTCTCGCACCGTAACATACTGCCGAGAAAAATACGCATGATCAGAGCTGCCCCATAGAGAAATATTGGTCCGAGTGTAACGCGTGATTTTCACGCCTCTCACTCGTCCGCATTCCTCCTTAGTGAGACGCCGGCCTAATGCTAACCCTAACCCTAATGGAAAAATGGAAATAAATACATTTTTTAGTTTTATTATTTTTCCCTAACTGAGGAGGTGATAAAGGGGGGTTTGATTTACTGTTTATAGCGGGTTTTTATGATTGGCAGCTGTCACACGCTAAAAGACGCCATTTATTGCAAAAAAATAGTTTTCGCACCACCACATTTTGAGAACTATAATTTTTGCATATTTTGGCCCACAGAGTCATGTGAGGTCTTATTTTTTGTGGGACAAGTTGATGTTTTTATTGGTACCATTTTCAGGCACATGACATTTTTTGATCGCTTTTTATTATATTTTTAGGAGGCAGAATAAACAAAAACCAGCAATTCATGAATTTCTTTTGGGGGGGCCTTTATACCGTTCCGCGTGTGGTAAAATTGATAAAGTGCTTTTATTCTTCGGGTCAGTACAATGACAGCGATACCTCATTTATATAATTTTTTAATGTTTTGCCGCTTTTATACAATAAAAATAATTTTATATAAAAAATAATTATTTTTGCATCGCTTTATTCTGCGAGCTATAAGTTTTTTTATTTTTTCACCGATGACGCTGTATGGTGGCTCGTTTTTTGCGGGACAAGATGACGTTTTCAGCTGTACCATGTTTATTTATATCTTTCTTTTTGATTGCGTGTTATTCCACTTTTTGTTCAGCGGTATGATGATAAAGCATTTTTTTTTGGCTTGTTTTTTTTTTAAGGGGTTCACTAAAGGGGTTAACTAGTGGGACAGTTTTATAGGGTGGGTCGTTACGGATGCGGCAATACTAAATATGTGTACTTTTATTGTTTGTTTTTTTTATTTACATAAAGAAATGAATTTATTGGGGAATATTTTTTTTTCTTTATTTAGGATTTTTTTTAAATTATTTTTACACGTTTATTTATTTATTTTTTTACTTTGTCCCAGGGTGGGACATCACTATATATTGTCAGATAGATGATCTGACAGTTTGTAGAGCACTCTGTCAGATCTCAGCAGGCGCTGAGAAGCCATCTCCCTGCATGACCCAGAAGGACCATCGCGTTGCTCTGAGAGTCTCAGGGAAGCACGCAGGGAGCCCCCTCCCTAAGCGATGCTTCCCTATGCCGCCGGAATACTGCAATCATGTTTGATCGCAGTGTTCTGGGGGTTAATTTGCCGGGAGCAGTCCGTGACCGCTCCTGGCACATAGTGCCGGGTGTCAGCTGTGATAATCAGCTGACACCCGGCCGCGATCAGCTGCACTCCCCCCATAAGCGCAGCTGATTTCATATGACATACTATCCCATCCACGGTCATACGGGTCTGGGTCACCTGGACGGGATAGTACATCAGATGAAACTGCAACTCTGGAGAAAATAGTAGGCTGTCATTTTCAGTATTCATCAGGGGAGTTCTTCACCTTCAAGCTCGCTAATGAATTCACTTTTCAAGTATTTAACTTCCTATGGATTTTTGTGATGAATCCAGAAAGGCATATTGTATACATTTCCATCAACTACTATTGTAACCTAAAGAAAAATAATGATTAATAATAATCATAAAATATGAACAATGTTCTGTATATATTTACACATCTATCTGTACATATATCTATGTATATTGTGAGGCAGTGACCGGTGTCATATGCGAGAGGCGCTATTGTATCCCCCAGGATGAGGACGGAGTGCTGTTAGACCCCGCTGGAGTGCCTTGTGTTCACAGCAGGACGCCAGTGAGTCACAAAGCAGAGATTAATAAGTGAGCATGGACCTTGTCAGGTTATTTGACCAAGGTATATACATATATACAGTACAGACCAAAAGTTTGGACACACCTTCTCATTCAATGATTTTTCTGTATTTTCATGGCTATGAAAATTGTAGAATCACACTGAAGGCATCAAAACTAAGAATTAACACATGTGGAATTATACATTACACTTTACAAAAAGTGTGAAACAACTGAACATATGTCTTATATTCTAGGTTCTTCAAAGTAGCCACCTTTTGCTTTGATTACTGCTTTGCACGCAGAAAAGGTGAACGGATGGACTCTACATGCCTGGTTACCACCGTGAAGCATGGAGGAGGAGGTGTGATGGTGTGGGGGTGCTTTGCTGGTGACACTGTTGGGGATTCAATCCCTTCGATTTTTATCTATTTTGTTACATTACCTGTGTTTAAATATTTTTGTAAACTGATTTGTGTGATATGCGAGCGTGCTCGGGTAAGGTGTTATCCAAGCATGCTCGTGTGTTAATAGAGTATCTTTGTTGCGCTCGAATGATATGTTCGAGTCACCGTGGCTGTTCAACAGCTGCAAGACATGCAGAGAATGCCTAATATACAGGAACTCCTTGCACGTGCTGCGGCTGTCGAACAGCCACGAGACATGCAGCCGCGTCGTCTCGAACATAGTATTCAAACACGCCGAAGATACTTTATTATCACATGAGCATGCTTGGATAACACCTTACCTTAGCACGCACATATATCATTAATCAGCACTAAATAGTCTAGGTTGGTAAAGCGAAGTGAGAAAAATATAGGCATACATTAAATTTATGGAATCAATAACTAAAAGTTGGCATGTGCAAACATTTCTGTTGTAAGCAATTACCTTCATAAGTCCCATGTTTAGTGAAAGGAAGTCCACCTGTGTGCAATCTAAGTGTCACGTGGTCTGTCAGTATATACACACCTTTTCTGAAAGGCTCCAGAGGCTGCAACACCATCAAGTACCGCTATCCAAGCAACACAATGAAGACCAAGGAGATCTCCAAACAAGTCAGGGAGAAGGTTGTTGAGAAGTTCAAGTGAGGGTTGGGTTTTAAAAAAAAATCCCAATCTTTGATGATCCCCGGAGCAACATCAAAATCATGGTCATCAAATGGAAAGAACATGGTACCACAGCAAAACTGCCAAGAGAGAGCCGCCCACCAAAACTCTCAGCCTGGGCAAGGAGGGCATTATTCAGAGAGGCAGCACAGAGACCTAAGGTAACCCTGAAGGAGCTGCAGAATTCCCAAGCAGAGACTGGAGTATCTGGTCATTTAACACAATTAGCCATACACTACATAAAGGTGGCTGTTATGATAGAGTGGGCAGAAAAAAAAGCCTTTACTTACACACAAAAAGTCTTGCTTTGAGTTTGCCAAAAACATGTGGGAAACTCCCAAACTGTATGGAGGAAGGTGCTGTGGTCAGATGAGACCAAAATTAAATTTTTTGGACACCAAGGTAATTATGGCGCCAAACCAACACAGCTCATCACACTAAGAACACCACCCCCACAGTGAGTCATGGTGGTGGCAGCATCATGCTGTGGGAATGTTTTTCGGCAGCAGGGACAGGGAAAATGGTCTGAATCGAGGGAAGATGGATGGTGCAAAATATAAGGATATTCTTCAGCAAAACCTGTTTCAGTCTGTCAGTGATTTGAGACTGGGATGGAGATTCACCTTCCAACAAGAGAATGATCCAAAGCATACTACTAAAGCAACATTGGGTGGTTTAAGGGGAAATTTGTAAATTGTAAATTTGTAAATGCTTTGGAGTGGCCTAGTCAAAGCTCAGACCTATATGGCTTTCCTTACCTAGATTCAACAGGGAATGGTTCATACAGGAACTTCTTGTAGAAATCTTTCTTTATATCATGGACTAGGATGACAGCTTTTCCTTGATCATCAAACTGAGGTCTCCCGGCTCGGCCCATCATCTGCAGCACATCTAATAACAAAGCAATACCCAACCTGTAAATGTGACTGTGACGTATATCAATTAGAAGAACTATACGACTAAACATACACATATCTGAATCAATCAGTATTGCCTTTAGCTGTGACTTATTATAACTGGGGCAATGCTAACAATATAACTGTAAGGGAATGTCAGTCAGTTTGAAAGACACTGCACAGTAGTAGTGTAAGATCACATAATTCATAAATATGATGTTCTCACATGTTTGTATTATATAGAAAGGTGACTTGGATACATTTTCCATTCAATACTATGTCAGGTTGTTTATGATCTGCATCTAATCAGTCGCTATACTATGTGGGTCTGATTAAAATCCACTTTTTTTCATTGAATCTATGGAGTGTTGCCTTTTTTGTTATTTATCTGGATCTGTGAAGTATTGGAGCATTGCTGAGGAGGCTTGTGAACCCACCGGTTGTATTTTTGTGCTGTTCCAGTTTTTTTTAATATATCAAAGATACATTGTACATATTTAAAGGGAGTGTATCGGCACAAACAGATATTTCAAACACAGCACAGTCGCTCAATGCATTGTTGGCGGGGACAAACATTTAAGTGTGTACTCTCACCAACTTCTGGCTCCTATAAATACAGAGCTGTTAAACAAGGAAGAGGAGGGTGGGATAATGGGTGCACAAAACAAGTAGGAGGGAAGGCGCACTGAGCACTTCTGCTTGGTTTGAACAGTCATTTTATGCTGACAGACTACCTTTAACTTAGCAGTATATGGCACGATTACCATTATGTGTGTAATAATATAAATATGCCTATATACAGCCAGTATATAGAGTTGCAGTTCTTCTGTACCACTATTTAGGGCGAGAAGCCCCGGTGTAATTACGCATTTATGACTTTTACAATACCTGTGATCGGATAATCCACATATCTCCTTGTTTTACCATCATAGAATTCAGTGCCCTTCACGATAACCAGGTGAGCTGGGAAATTAACACCCCCATGCCAATGTGCTGGTTGCAATAAGAACCTGTGAGATATGGAAACACAACGTAAGAAAAATAAACGCTTACTATCAAGTCAATGTCAGGCCAATCTCTGGAAGTGACATACCTGGATCTTGCAGTTCACAAACAGCTCCTCCACTGTTTTACGATCCCTTTCATGTAAGCCGGCATGATGCATTCCAATTCCAAATGCAAGCGTGAGCTTCAAGTTGGAATCCCTCAGCGTGGCAATGATATCATCCATCTGTGCAAAACACAGGAGAAGGGGGCACAGGTTTAGACTGTGATGGGGAAAAAATCATCTATCCCACATTTATCAAAATCACATTCTTATCTTACCAAGCTCTTCAAGTGGTCTCTAAGTAGCCATAAGGGTTAACAGGACTGGATTAAAACATTGCTAAAAGGGTAATGACTTTTGCAAAACCATGAGTCAGGCTTTTTATATACTGGTATCATTGTCTCTTTTTACTAGACCCATGAGGAAAATGACTGATCCAATTTCTGCTAAGTCTTCATTTCCCAACTGTTACGGATCTGCAACTCAGGACTAGGGCAGAAGGGGGAGAAGCTGACCCTGAACTAGGACTAGGCTGAAGCCCTACGACGGAGTGGGCGACCTATTCCTTGTGAATAGACCCACCGACGTTTCCTAGGCTAAACTCAAAGACCTAAAGGTAGGGGGAAGGGTATCCCTGAACAATATAGGGACTGGGAACAAAAAACAGGTAACCTCCTAGTAGGAAAACAGAGGGAGTTGCAGAAACGAAAGGAAAACCAAAAAACAAAGCCGGCAGAACTAGAGATCCCAGAACTGCACAGTATCAAACACAGAAAGCTATCAAAGCACATAGCCAGAACTCTAGCGGATTAACACTGTTGTCCAGCAAGAACTGGGAGGCAGGTGCTGGGTAATAAAGGGTGATACAATCACCTGACCAACGACAAGCCCAGCACCAGGGGAAAAAGACCAGCAGCCAGAAAACCACAAGATGGCGGATGGTCAAAACTAAATAGATTCTAACACCAACAAAATACAGCACAGCAGACTCTGCCACTGGGGAACAATGGAAAGAAATGTAACACTGTTATATGTTTGGTCCCGGATGGGTGTGACTTTTCATCAATATAGACGTCAATGCGCATGAGACTTGCATATGAACGGTAAGTTTTTAACTGAAACTTTTGCATGACAGTAAGTGGCACAAATGTTTTTTATTGCTTTTTCCTGCTACCAATGTCCCCTTTATCTGCGGAAGAACACTATATACAAACATTTTTACTAAAGCCAATGAAGAACATAACTAGTCTACAGTATCAGAAAAGATGTGAATAGTATCCTTGCTGTGATTACTGTTCAATTCCAAAACAAAAAAGGAACATAAAGCGATGAGCGTTTTCCTGCAATATTATTTTATATACAAAAGGTTGTGCCCCAAAACGTTGCATTACGATTGTTGTAATCCATGTTGAAACTTTCTCTGCTCTCTTCACCACCCACCAATGCTACAGTCACGGATGAGGATCTTCTGTAAGACTCAGTAATTACTGTCTGGTCAGGGTAAATATCTTGTTGCTCTCTTCCGCACTTTATATTATGATTTCACTTGGAACATGGGTATATAACATAAGGAAGTAAACTTTCACCGCTTTGTGTTCCTTTCTTTGCTTTGGATGTTGTAATGGAGGATTTGGAAATATCCTTGCATACACATAGCGGAATCCATGATAGTACAGTGCGGGTCTGAATAATTCTTGGAAATTACTATTACTTTGCCAAATATTAATGTTAACACAGGTCTTCTATTGGTTCTGATAGACATATGTGGCACTGAGGTGAGAGTTGTAGAAATGTTACATCAATTCTTAAGCTGGTCAATTTCCGATGAGAAGGTAAGTACGTAAGTTAATACATTGGTGGTAATGGGTTGCCTGGTAGCATCAATGGGGCTTGTGTCATCAGGCTATTCGTATGATGTCTCCTTCCACAGTGAACGCAGGACAAACTGCATGGAAATCATACGAATTGCCCAATGACACAGGCCCCACTTATACTAACAGGCAACCCATTACCACCAATGTGTTAACTTACGTACTTACCTTCTGATAGGAAGCTCACTGCTATATACGAGGTACCAGCTCATCTCCAGCTTATCTCTACTACTACTCTCACTTACGAATTTGAGAAAGACCCGGGCTCGGGTTGAAACGTTAAGAAATTGCTTGGATAACACTCTTCTGTCATTTTTCACTGTGGTGAACTTGAGTGCAGAATAATAAAAACGATATATTTTGAAGGAACCCTCACGAGTGCGGCTGTGTATTATATGCCTTAGTACCTGGGTCTGATCCCAGTCTAGCCAGCAGCGCTACCATTTTTTGAGTGCACATCTTTAAGACTATACACTGCTACATAATGCAGGTGAGTGGGGTCACACTGAAACTCTTTGTGACTTGCTTACTGCGCCAGCCTATGGGTTGCATGGTGACTCTATTCACCTTCATTAATCTACAATGTAGCAACAGCACAGAACGATCTTAGGCCACATGACGTGTGCTGGGGCGAAAGTTGCTGTTTAACCCCAGACTAAAAATATTATATATTTTTTAAATCAGATAATTTTTTATTGAAATACACACAACATAAAACCAAGCATAAGGAAAACAAATAAATCACATCACACAGATAGCGCATGATAACCAGAAAACAAGGAAATATTTAAAGATTGCTTTGCAGTGGAACCCACCATTCCTCAGCCCATTTTCACCACAGACAAATGTAGTACTCTGGCACAAATTCTCAGCATGCAAAATAGTAAAATCACACATCCTGAAGAATGGCAGGTACATAAAGAGACAATGAGGATAATAACACCGAAAACCATCATATTTCAGTAATGTTAAATCGATGCAACCGGGAGGCAAAGATCGCCAATGGCAATCTCTCCCTTAAAAAGAATATCAGGGGGTATTCAACCTTTCAAATTTGTTTAATGCATTCTTTCTTTTGGTATACCTTTTATTATCTAATGACATTGTTCATTTTGTTTAGAAATTCAGCAAATGTAGGAAGAGGTCTGAGCTCTAACTAGTGGAGAGCCAGTATTTTATGAGCCTGTAATAGGATACAAGAAAGAAGTTACTACAGGGAAGTCAGCATCTGTCCTGTTATCAAGCAACCCAAAATACATGTCTTGGGAGTAGCCGGCAGCCTGACAGCATACACTCCTTCAATGAGGGATAATATTCAGTTCCAACAGGTCCCACGTCCAGTGCAAGAAATCCGCATTTGACAACAAGGACACAATGAGTCTGAACAGATAGCCCAGATATGAAGAAAGCTAGATGTTCTATAGATCCCATGCAGTAGATAAAATTAAGAAAGCCACTGAGACTCAGACAAGAGTTTATGAGGCAAGTCAAGAATATTCCTCCATTCTTCCTCAGAGACAGGCCCAACATCAGCTTCCAAGACTTTGCGGTTAGTGGAAATTTAGCTACATGCAGAAACAACAATTCTTTGTAGTTTGATAGTAGCCCTTTTGTAAAGTTAGCAGATACTATTGTTTGTACAATGAAAGGCTGTTCTACCATTATTCTA
>JARQOD010000005.1:289501285-289582198 GCA_033576555.1 Oophaga sylvatica | reverse complement strand
AATAAGTTTTCCCAATTTTTTTGTGGCAAAATTAGGGGGTCGGCTTATATTCGGGTCGACTTATACTCGAGTATATGCAGTAAATGTACATGCATATATCCTGTATTTTCATGTACAACAACTATATAATATTCTTAAGTGGACAAATTATCAGTAGCCACCCATAAGAAAGGAGAGCACAAAAACCAACAAGTAGTGTTGAACTATAGTTTGAGGACACATGCTTCTTTTTTAGTTATTTTTAATACTCCTTTTATATGGTGTTGCAAAATGTCTATGCCTGATAAACAGGTTTTGAGGAATATGATTTCTTCAAAACACAGTCCAGCAACTAAGGCTAATACCCATTTGAACTAATTTGACTCATAGCCTATGATAATGCCAGTTCAATACAAAGGTGGCCATTTATTACTTGGTAAAAAGTAATTGTATCTCCTTTATACAGTCATGGCCAAAAGTTTTGAGAATGACACAAATATTATATTTTCAATGATCTGCTGCCCTCTGGTTTTTATGTGTGTGTTTGACAGATGTTTTTATCACAGACAGAAATATAATTGCAAACATATGAGTAACAAAAGCTTATATTGACAGTTAGAATGAGTTAATGCAGCAAGTCAATATTTGCAGTGTTGACCCTTCTTCTTCAGGACCTCTGCAATTCTCCCTGGCATGCTCTCAATCAACTTCTGGACCAAATCCTGACTGATAGCAGTCCATTCTTGCACAATCAATGCTTTCATTTTGTCAGAATTTTTAGGTTTTTGTTTGTCCACCCGTCTCTTGATGATTGACCACAAGTTCTCAATGGGATTAAGATCTGGTGAGTTTCCAGGCCATGGACCCAAAATCTCTATGCTTTGTTCCATGAGCCATTTAGTTATCACCTTTGCTTTACGGCAAGGTGCTCCATCATGCTGGAAAAGGCATTGTTGATCGCCAAACTGCTCTTGGAGGGTTGGGAGAAGTTGCTCTTGGAGGACATTCTGGTACCATTCTTTATTCATGGCTGTGTTTTTAGGCAAGACTGTGAGAGAGCCGATTCCCTTGGCTGAGAAGCAACCCCACACATGAATGGTTTCAGGATGCTTAACAGTTGGCATGAGACAAGACTGGTGGTAGCGCTCACCTTGTCTTCTCCGAATGAGGCGTTTTCCTGATGTCCCAATAATCGAAAAGGGGATTCATCAGAGAAAATAACTTTACCCCAGTCCTCAGCAGTCCACTGCCTGTACCTTTTGCAGAATATCAGTCTGTCCATGATGTTTTTTCTGGAGAGAAGTGGCTTCTTTGCTGCCCTCCTTGAGACCAGGCCTTGCTCCAAGAGTCTCCGCCTCACAGTGCGTGCAGATGCACTCACACCTGCCTACTGCCATTCCTGAGCAAGCTCTGCACTGTTGGTAGCCCGATCCCGCAGCTGAAACACTTTTAAGAGACGGTCCTGGCGCTTGCTGGTCTTTCTTGGGCGCCCTGGAGCCTTTTTGGCAACAATGGAACCTCTCTCCTTGAAGTTGTTGATGATGCGATAGATTGTTGACTGAGGTGCAATCTTTCTAGCTGCGATACTCTTCCCTGTTAGGCCATTTTTGTGCATTGCAATGATGACTGCACGTGTTTCTTTAGAGATAACCATGGTTAACAGAAGAGAAACAATGATGCCAAGCACCAGCCTCCTTTTAAAGTGTCCAGTGGTGTCATTCTTACTTAATCATGACAGATTGATCTCCAGCCATGTCCTCATCAACACCCACCCCTGTGTTAATGGAGCAATCACTGAAAAGAGGTTAGCTGGTCCTTTTAAGGCAGGACTGCAATGATGTTGAAATTTGTTTTGGGGGATAAAGTTCATTTTCTAGCCAAATATTGACTTTGCAAGTAATTGCTGTTGAACTGATCACTCTTTATAAAGGCACTGCCACACTTAGCGATCGCACTAGAAATCACGACAACGACTTAACCTGGCGAGATCGCTAGTGTGATCGCTAGTTAGATTCCAAACACAACTCATCAGCTATCTGTATAACGACCTCTGCGGTTGTTGGGAAAACCTAGTCCCACCTGCGACGCTGGTGAAGTCGTTCATAAAGGGTGTCACACTCAGCGATTCAGGCTCACCAGCGGGACACCAACGAGCAAAAAACGGCTCAGAACGTTCATAAGCGATCAGCGACATCTCAGCAGGGGCCACATCACCGCTACATGTCACACACAGCTAAGTCGCTAACGAGATCGCTACTGCGTCATAAATGGTGATGCAGTAGCGATCTCTTAGCGATCTCGTAGCGATCTCGCTTAGTGTGGCATACCCTTAACATTCTGGAGTATATGCAAATTGCCATTAGAAAAAGTGAAGCAGTAGACTTTGTAAAAATTAATATTTGTGTTCATTCTCAAACTTTTGGCCATGACTGTAGTTTTGTGTCTCATGTATAAGATCCTCACTTCTGTCCAACAACACATCATAGAAGTTTGTTGCCCGTAAAACCCTATGAAAATGTTATGCAAGGTCCTTGGGACATATGTATCTAGTTATCACTTCACAAATATAAGAGTTGTGCATTTTGAATGCAATATTGAAAAATTTATCAGGATGGTGGTAGTTTTAAGACACACTTGCTGCAATATATTGCACCAAAACTTACAGAATAAAATTGGAAAATACAAATTGATGCATTGAATTTGTAATCCTGACATGCCCATAGAGCAGAAGCCGATGGTCTGTGAATCAGAAAAGTGTCCTGCTCATTATGAAGGCCCTAATTCAATCGTATTCATGTGCTGGACGGTCGCATAATATCTGATGTTTTATCAGCACTCGGCCCAATGTTATACTATGGAGCAGTGCTGACCAGAGCTTTTTTCTCATATCTATTTGGGATGAGAAAACAGTCGCACCCTAATCGGATCATACGCACCTGTATACAAGTATATGGGTGCATGTAAAACATCAGACTGCACTCCGAGTGCAGTCCGATTACCATGGACAACGACAATAGAGAAATTAAGCTCTCAATCTTCTCCCACCGGTGATAGGATTAACTCATGCAATGAGTTTGATCGGGTGATATTAGCATAATCTGCCAGTTCTCTCGCTGAGAGATCGCCGGCCCATGATGACTGCTTAGGCTGTAAAAAAGAAAAGGAAGCCCAATGTATGGGTAGTTTTTCATTGTATTTTGTAATTAAAGTTCTCATAGAAGCAGATTTTATAACAGTTTATGGGAACTCAAAGTATGGGAGAAGCAATACTATACCTGTCCTGGACGGGGAGAAATCAATAAATAGTTAACATAAGGCACACATTTTTTATCTAACCATGCCAACAGGGTTTGGTGAATTCGGTTTACCATTAACATATTGAATCATTCCAGGTTTTGACATTTCTCGGGCACTTACTGTTGAAACAGCGCAGTACATTATCCTTTTTTCTAAGAAGGTGGCTCTCAGGAAATTCTTACGATGCTTATATTACTGAACACATAAATGGATTTGACATTTTACAGCTAATGCAGATGTTTGTCTTTAGACAGCACGAGTAACATGGGGTAAAAAATTCCACCATTTAGAGAGTAAATACTTATGCTGCGCCTAGGGGAAAGTCAATAATGAAATAGACTAGCCATCTGATAAGGATGTTCCAGGGTAACTAATCAGAAGGTGTCTAATACAAAGATTACGGCTCCTGAATTATAGGAGATTGCCGGTTTATGCTACAAATGAGCCTGTGGAGATGGCAGGAATACATCATCATTATATACACATCCAGCCGGGAAGAATCTGGAGACACAAGATGTAATGGGTTCTTTCTCCCCTAGAACAGGTGCGATTAAACAGCTACAGCCTGATTTATTGTTCATTAGTGGGTTTTACATAGCGTATTCTGTAGCCAATAAATAACGGAAATAGTCAGGACCAGTCGAAAATTGCCATCAATACTTCGGGTCTGTCACAAGGCTAATTAGAAAAGCTAAATAGTCATTTCACAGGCCACTACAGGCCTTGGTGAAAATTTTATTTCGAAGAATGAGATATCATAAATACCACACAAATACCTAAACAGGAACCAATTCATCTGCAGTTAAAGCGTTTAACGCAAACCAAATTCAAGAGACATTTTTATTAATCTCCGCTGTGCAGTGTGGTGGAATATGTTGTTGGTCTAGAAATAAATGATAGGGAAAACTAATCATAGAAACAGTTTTAAGCAAAAAAAATTCTGGCAAAAATGCTCTTTGACAAACTTTCAAAGTAAAGTAACTTACAGCTTATAGGTAATAAACACCTTTACACAGAATTTTTTCTAATGTTCATTTGCTTCCCAAATGCAAAATGAACTCCTTAAGGATCAGGGGGTATTTCTGTTTTTGTGTTTCCGTTTTTTGCTCCCCTTCTTCCCAGAGCCATAACTTTTTTATTTTTCGGTCAATATGGCCATGTGAGGGCTTGTTTTTTTGGGGGGATGAGTTGTACTTTTGAATGGTCCATTGCTTTTACCATATCATGCACTGGAAAACGGAAAAAAAATTCCTAGTGTGGTGAAATTGCAAAAAAAAGTGCAATTCCACAATTTTTTTTACCATGTTCACCAAATGCTAAAACTGACCTGTCATCTGATTCTCCAGGTCATTATGAGTTGGTAGACACCAAACATGTCTAGGTTTGTTTTTATTTAAGTGGTGAAAAAAAAAATGGAGTCATTTTCAGAGACCTGTAACGTCTCTATTTTTCATGTTCTGGGGCTGGGTGAGGGCTTATTTTTGCGCGCCGAGCAGACGTGTAGATACGATATTTTGATCGCTCGTTATTTCATTTTATTGCAATGTTGCAGCGTTCAAAAAAAACGCAATCCTGGCGTTTTGATTTTTTTTCTCGCTACGCTGTTTACCGATCGTATTCTTTTTATATATTGATAGATCGGGCAATTCTGAACGTGGCGATACCAAATAGGTGTATATTTGATTTTTTTTATTGTTTTATTTTTAATAGAGTGAATGAGGGGTGATTTGAACTTTTTATATTTTTTAATATTTAAGAACATTTTTTTTACTTTTTACTTGCTTCAGTAGTCTCTATGAGAGACTAGAAGCTGCGATCATCCCGATCACTTGTGCTACATACATCAGGGCTGCTGCCCTGCTGTGTGTAGCAGAAATGCTCACTTGCTATGAGCGCCGATCAGCTATCCAGCTATGACAACCACAGGAGTGTCCTGCAGACCCCGGGTTGTCATGCCAACTCATCGGTGATCCGATGGGAGGAGTCAATGAGGCGCTTTCCGCGCGTGCATGTTAAATGCCGCTGTCAGAGTTTGACAGTGGCATTTAACATGTTAACAGCCGCGGATGGATAAAGATTCTACCCGCAGCTGTTAGGGGCACATGACAGCTGGTCAGATCAGCTGTCATGTGCCGGAAATGACGCAGGCTCACTGCCGGAGCCCGCACCAAACAGGGAGAGGCGTCCAATGTTGGATATATCCGTCATTGCACGTTAAGGGGTTAAGCAGCTTTTGAAATAGTCTTAATTTAAAATGTCCTACCATTTTGTTGCTGTAGAAATTGTGCAACTCTTTCATATACCTGACCGTGCTGCGGCTTTTGACATACATCTGACAGCACAGTGAACCTGGCTGCTATTTGTTTCATTTTCTCTCACAAAAGCACAATATATGGACCAGGATATGGGGAAGTAGGTTGTACACAACAAAGCCAGCTTTAATAAAGAGGAAGGAGAGGGCCACAATAGAGAGTTTAGAAATGGGAAGACATAGGTTGTATGATATCAGAAATTAGAGAGGGGAAAACTAACACATATCGGCAGCATCAAATGCATGTAACAACTAAATGCACATGGTAATGAATGCAATTATTTGATTCAAGGCAATGGCATTTTGAGATTTTGTTTGGATGATTATGTCATTTGTAAGGAGTTTGTGGTTTCTTAACCATAATGGGTTCTATGTATAATTTTAAAACATCTAGGTGTTTTCTAATAAAAGTTTACTGCAGTGGATGAGCCAGTTTATCTTCATGATATTCCTGAAAACTCTACAGCTATTAACCAAAGCATCAAATGCTGAAAGTTCACTGGAATATCCAAGGAGCGAACAGATTTATCATGTGTTCACAAGGGCAAGTCTGAGAACCCAAACACACTTGTGGTTCAACTCTTCGGCCCCCACTTCTTGTTATTATTAAAGGGAACCTGTCAGCAGGATTGTGCACAGTAACCTACAGACACTGTCAGGTCGGCGCCGTTATACTGATTACAATGATACCTCGGTTGATGAAATCCGTCTTGTGGTTGTTGTTTAATCTTTATTTCAGTTTTGAGTTAATGATGTGTTTGTGCTTTGGGTGGGAGCTTCATGTGGTGCTCTGATTATGTATTATTATTATAGCGCCATTTATTCCATGGCACTTTACATGTGAGGTGGGGTATACATAACGTAGTCATGTACATAATGTATTTATAATGCAGACAGGTCACTTTAATCAGTATAATGGTGCCGACATGACACTGTGTGTAGGTTACCATGCACAGTCCTGCTGACAGGTTCCCCTTTAAGTACTTACATATTAAATTGCAGGGCCTCCCACATGCACTAAAAGCCTAGTAGATGAAGTCAGTCACACTGTTGACAACCTTATTTTATCGGTTGGACACTTACCTTGGAAAGCAGGTTTGTTCATGCTAGCCATACGAGGGCAATAATGTTGTCCAGGGAAGCCTTGAATATGGACTTCCAAAGGTACTGGTCGCACAGATGGACGAAAGTTAAACAGCCCCATCTAAAAAAAAAAGGAAATATATTAGGTTAGAGGCTATGGAAAGCTTTGCATATTTTTTTCTGTGAACTGTATATTATAATGTGATAGAAAGCTCATAATAAAGATGTTTAACTATTTTTCAAAAGCAGCTTTCATGTATTATAATACACTGAAAGCTGCTTGATCCAGTTAGTCGCAATGTTGACAACTAGCACTGTCTAGTCATTCTCACCCTCTTTTTCTCCTTTTCTCAGTGCACATCTAAGCTCAAATCTGATTTTATTGTACAGGGTGGTCCAAAAGTAGGTGGACAGTATAAAAACAATGCTTTATCATCATACCACCGAACAAAAAGTGGAATAACACGCGATCAAAAAGACGGATATAAATAAACATGGTACCGCTGAAAACGTCATCTTGTCCCGCTAAAAATGAGCCGTCATACAGCATCATCAGCAAAAAAATAAAAAAGTTATAGCTCTCAGAATAAAGCGATGCAAAAATAATTATTTTTTATATAAAATAGTTTTTATAGTCTAAAAGAACCAAAACATAAAAAATGATATAAATGAGGTATCGCCGTAATCGTACTAACCAGAAGAATAAAACTGCTTTATCAATTTTACCACACGCAGTACGGTATAAACGCCCCCCCAAAGAAATTCATGAATTGCTGGTTTTTGTTCATTCTGCCTCACCAAAAACTGGAATAAAAGCGATCAAAAAATGTTATGTGCCCGAAAATGGTATCAGTAAAAACGTCAACTCGTCCCGCAAAAAACAAGACCTCACATGACTCTGTGGGCCAAAATATGCAAAAATTATAGCTCTCAAAATATGGTGATGCAAAAACTTTTTTCCAATAAAAAGAATCTACCATGAGCCCAAACAGTGGTTTACCGCCACATATGGGGTATCAGCGTACTCAGGACAAATTGCACAACAACTTTTAGGATCCAGTTTCTCCTGTTACCCTTGGGAAAATAAAAAAAATTGGATCTGAAGTAAATATTTTGTGAAAAAAAGTGAATGTTTAATTTTTTTTAAACATTCCAAAAATTGCTGTGAAGCACCTGAAGGGTTAATAAATTTCTTGAACGTGGTTTTGAGCACCTTGAGGTCACTTTTGGGTATTTTCTATCATATAGATCCCTCAAAGTGACTTCAAATGTGATGTTGTCCCAAAAAAAAAGAAGTTATTATTTTCTGTCCATCTACTTTTGGACCACCCTGTATTTGAGCTTAGATACGTATACAAATGGGGAGGACGAGTGACTGGAGGATGATCAGGAGCTGATCTCGTAAGTTTTTAAGCTTGAGACTGATGTGAATACTTCTCCGTCCAATTATGACAAGAGCATTCTTAAAGTGATACCTTTATTGGCTAACCAGAAAATTATATGTTCGCAAGCTTTCAAGCTTTCGCTAAGCTTGAGACTGAATGGATTCAACCAGCCTATACGGTGCTGAACTACATGACCTCTACTGAGCACAAATAGTTAAACATTTTTAATGCACTAAACATACAAAGCGGTACATAGCCTTTAAAAAGAATGTTCTTCCTTAAATTCCAGTTAAAAACCAATAGGGGTGGATGGCACAGAAGTCAATTGAATATTGTTTTATTACTGATTTCAATAGAGGGTACATTCTGTAAGCTCCTATATCTCTTCCTCATGGTGTCTGCATGCAGCTATATTTATTATCATTTAAAGGGGTATTCCCATCTCCATGATCCTACATATATATATAATATGTAGAAGGTATAATAACAATAATAAAAATAACAAATATCACCAGTTAGAAATGCAGTACAGTTTTTCTGATTCACTGTCTTGTCAATCATGAGCAGGCATTGCAGGACCTTAGGTATCCATGGTTACGACTAGCTAACTAACTGTCACTATGCCAGTTCCAGAAACATATACAGTAGTTATACATGGTGAAATCTAACCTGGGACAAAAGGCCCAGAGAAAAGCCGCAGAACCAGGCTATCCCTTCCAAACTGCTGGGCTGCTGCTGGCATCTGCTCCAGTTTATTTTATTCTCTTTTGCAGCACCTACATACTCTACAGCTCTTTATAGACAATATCATTGTTCTCCCCAGTGGGACTCACAATCTAGATTCCCTATCAGTATGTCTTTAAAGTATGGGAGGAATCCAGAGTACCCAGAGGAAACCCACGCAAACACGGGAAGAACATACAATCTTCTTACAGATGTTGTCCTTGGTGGGATTTGAACCCAGGACCCCAGCTCTGAAAGACTAGTGCTAACCGCCTAACGCATAAAATGTTCATGTAAAAGCTGATTAATACAGATATATTGACTGTCTTATCTATATTGTATATTTGTAGTTTCACATTAAGGTCCTGATTCATCAGGACTAGTGATTTTCTTCAGTTTGAGCCTTGCCACAAATCTTACTACAGTCAGGGACTGTAGTGGTATGAGAATGTCCCAAAATTCACAACATTTTAGTCAAAATTTTGCAACTTTTCAAAACTTTTTACACCAGAATTCCGGCATATAAGCTTTGATGAATCAAACCCTAAATGAAAAATTACGGCCATGATGCATTACGCTTTTGCATTAAACAAAGGCTACCTACCTGACCAATACCCAACCAATCTGCAAGATCTCTGGCATTTGCAAGAGCGGTTGATAAACCAACAACTCGCACTGTCTTCTCAGTATGTGAAGAGATAAAGTTAGTCCGAGACACAATGACTTCCAGTACGGGTCCTCTCTCATCCCCTAAAAATAATATAATGTAGCAGTGTATGAATAGGTACAACGCAAATGGGAAATGGGAAAGTTGTTGATACATTGTTTTCAGCACTACTCACCAAGCAAGTGGATTTCATCAATGATTAAAATGGAAACCTTCTGCACATAACTTCTGTTCTGCCAACTCCTACTTACACCGTCCCACTTCTCTGGGGTAGTGACGATCAGGTCGGCTTCCGCTATGGCTCTCATATCAGGAGTGACATCTCCAGTCAGCTCTACAACTCTGTTAATTTGAAAATATATCTGCTTAGTTCAATAATGATCCAATACTTTCTGAAGTCATTATTCATCGAACCACACACCTTCCTAGATCAGCATCACTATCGAATCCCACATCAATTCTCTTACTCGGTTACAATAAATCCCACAACTGATCAGTGTGTGCTTATGGCTCCTTTGTTATAAATGTTGTGAGGGACTTGTGCTAATGTGTACAAGCATGAACAGAAATGAAAAAATATCATAGCTATTACTATTATTAATGTTTATTTTTTCATTTCCACTCTGAGCATCATGAAAGGAAGATAAATAGTTAAATACACCCCTAAAGAGTAATCTGAAGACATACAGTCGTTAGGTTAACCAAACATTTCTTAATGATGTCAGTATACAGTGTCTTGCGAAAGTATTCACCCCCTTGGCATTTTTTTGTGTTTTGCTAACTCACAACCTGGAATTTCACTGTTTTTTAAGGGTTTGCATCAGTTCATGTTAATTACATGATACAACTTTGAAAATTTGGTTTTCTTTTTATTGTGAAGCAAGCAACAAAAAGGACAAAATAACTGAAAACTTCTGTGCGCATAACTATTCACCCCCCTATAGTCTGTACTTTGTAGAGCCTTCTTTTGCGGCAATCACAGCTGCAGTTCACTTTGGCTAAGTCTCTATTAGCTTTCCACATCTTGTCACTGGGCGTTTTGCCCATTCTTCTGGGCAAAACTGCTCTGGTTTATTCAAGTTAGATGGTTTCCTCTGACGCACAGCAATCTTCAAGTCTGACCACAAATTCTCAATTGAATTAAGGTCTGGGTTCTGAATAGGCCACTCCAAAACATTTATATCTTTCCTCTTTAACCACTCAAGTGTTGCTTTAGCAGTGTGCTTTGGGTCATTGCCTTGTTGGATGGTGAACCTCCAGTCTCAAGTGACAGACTGAAACAGATTTTGCTCAAGAATATCTCTGTATTTCACACTATCCATCTTCCCCTAGACTCAGACCATTTTCCCTGTCCCTGCTGCCGAAAAAACAGCCCCCCCACTCATGATGCTGCCACCGACATGTTTCACTGTGGGGATGGTGTTCTTGGGGTGATGAGCCGTGTTGGTTTGGAGCCAGACATAGCGGTTACATTGGTGACCAAAAAGTTAAATTTTGGTCTCATCTTACCACAACACCTTCCTCCATACTTTGTGCAGTCTCTCACATGTCATTTAACAAACTCAAAACAAGCCTTACAATTTTTGTGCATAAGCAAAGGCTTAAAGTGTCTCTTAATAAATCAGGCACCTCTGACTCCAACACACGCCATGATCAATGATACACTTTTGTAATGTATATTGTGGGGAATATAAGTATTTGATGCACTGCTGATTTTGTGAGTTTTCCCACCTACAAAGAATGGAGAGGTCTGCAATTTTTATCGCAGTTACACTTCAACTGTGGGAGACAGAATCTAAAAATAAAAACCATAAAATCACACTGTATGATTTTTAAATAATTAAAATGCATTTTATTGCATAAAATCACCTACCAACCAGCAAGAATTCTGGCTCTCACAGACCTGTTAGTTTTTCTTTAGGAAGTCCTCCTACTCTGCACTCATTACCTGTGTTAACTGCACCTCTTTGAAATCGTTAACTGTATAAAAGACACCTTGGCCAAGACCAAAGAGCTGTCTAAAGACACCTTGACAAAATTGTAGACCTGCACAAGTCTGAGATGGGCGCGAGCAGGGGAGAATGATGAGAGCGGTCTTCCTGCGTGCCATTATTTGTCACACGGATGTCATCAGTGTGCGGGATGTTTTGAAGACAGTGCTGCTGTTCAAAAACAGACATGTTAGCGTGTTTTGCCACGGACACACCGACATGTGCACAGACCCATTCACTTGACTCATTTACTTACGTGTGTAAGTGTCTCCGGTACGTGTGAAAGCTGCCAACACATGTACTGGACATACAGACGTCTGAAAAAGCCCTAAAAATGTTTCTGAGAAAGTTCAGGAACCAGCCCAGAAAAACACTGGAGGACCTGATGAATGAACTGAAGAGAGCTGAGACCACAATCTCAAACATTACGTAACACGCTGACGTGGGTTGCAAACTTATCTATTCTGGCCAAAATATTAACCAATACCTCATTTACTGTATTTATCATATGCATTAATTTTTTGCACTTTTTATCATATCATTTTTTGCAGGATTCAGCTAGGCCTCTTTTTGTTGGCTTGGTCTATTACGGCGTCTGTCCCTGTGTGTTGCATATTATCGTGCTGAGCAGCCCGCCTGTTAATACGAGGGCGTCATTAATAGGCTGCAAGTCAGACACTTTGCCTCACACTTATCTGTCTGACTGGCGTCCTATGCAAGTCATATGAATGTGCAATTTTTTCTACTAGGCAGCCAACCCCTCCATGATCTGGTAGGTGTGGGGGTGGCTGTTTGTATCAGTAGTTTGCACCTGTGCTGCCCTTGCTTTTATTAGTGGAGACCTGCTGCATCCTGCTAGATGTGCATTTGTCATCAGACAGGGTTTTGGGAAGGCCATATCTTATGGTATGTGTTTTTTTGTTATGGATTAAAACCCTGCAGGGCACGCAAGGTCCCCCTACTCAGGCCAATACATGTACAGGCCCATTTGAAGTTCACTAATGACCATTTGGGTGATCCAGAGGAGGCGTTGGAGAAGGTCATGTGACAGGTGAGACCAAAATAGAACTTTTTGGTATCAACTCCACTTGCCATGTTTGGAGGAAAAAGAAGGATGAGTACAACCCCAAAAACACCGTCCCAACCGTGAAGCATGGTTGGGGAAACATCATACTTTGCGGGTGCTGTTCTACAAAGGGGACAGGCCAACTGCACCGTATTGAAGAGAGGATGGATGAGGTCATGTAACAAGAGATTTTGGCTATCAACCTCCTTCCCTCAGTAATAGCATTGAAGATGGGTCATGGCTGGGTCTTCCAGCATGACAATGACCCGAAAGTATATCCTAATATTTCTGAAGATATAGACATAAAACAAGATGAAAATAATGTTGATTACAATAGTATACTCAAAGTCTGTGGGATTCAGAGAGATAGAGAAATACCCCTTTAGGTATACATTTAGGAGGATAGGCTGGAACGACAAGACCCCGTGTACAATCCGGCCACCGCGCACCGAAATCTAATTAGCAGAAAACTTCAAACGGTGATTAAACAACCACAAAGTGGATTTCTTCACTAAAGGTATCAATTTCATCTGTATTACAGCACCACCACAGCTTTGTCTTTACATTACAAAATTGTGCTGAAAAGTTCTCTTTAGTATGGTGCCCATAAATAAATCTGCCCCACTGGGTTTCATTGTGCATTGGATATACAGTATAAAAGCTTGTCAGCAACCCCAGCCATCAGACATTCATCACTTATCTTATGGATAGGTGATAAGTAATGGCAGGAAAACGACTTAAATGATCTAATACTTACTTTTTGCCAAGTTTTTCTTCAATCCGCACTTTCCAGTCCTCCATTCTTTCACGGACTAGGGCCTTCAATGGAGCTATATAGACTGCCTATGAACACAAGATAAATGAAGAAAACTTACATATTCTATGAATTAATAAATACAATATTACATAGTAATACAGCAAATGGTCCTTTAACAAAAAGACCAAAAAAACAGAATAGCTAGCCGGAGCCCCAAAATAATCAGTAGCTATAGCAAAGAGGGGATTTTTGTAAAGAAATTCATAAATATAACTGTTCTGCCCATTCATGTGCAGCTAGTTAATTCATAGCGCAGTACCAGCTATAACCATTAGAGGTCTTAGGTACCCATTTGTTCTGTTCCAGGTTTCAGGACCATTTCACCTTTAATTGAGCAGTGTGTTCTGGTTAAGAACTGCTCCCTTAGCTTCCCAGGGAAAAACTAGACATGCAGACATTTTCTCTCAGGCTAAGAGAGAATCACACGGGTTCCTGGCCCTCCCTACAAAGCACTGCTACTGACCAGCGGATTCCGGTGAGAGTCTAATGCATTTATGTGTCTGTGTTAGAATCATCTATGCAGCCACCGTGTAGTCTGTATCTCTTAGTTTAGTTAATGCTTTTGCACTGCTTACAGATAGGTTGCATTTCTGTATAGAGAAGGACAGTATTGCAGCAAGTACTTGCCTCAGATAGATGTTATAACTGTGCAGCCTCTGTAATGTTAGTTACTGATGTAACTGCACTCTGTAACATGCTGTTGTCTCTGTTATCTGTCAGTACTGATATACTGTTCATTTCTCTTATAGTTTTTTACCAAATAATCATCCACCATTGTTTTTCACTGTTACCAAGTTTACATCATCATCTCAATAAATATAGACTTAAGAATCCATACAGTCTTTTAACTGGGAGTGGATGAAAGGTTTAGCTGTATGCTGGAATCCACACAGCTCTATACGTGGAGGAAGGCAGAACAATAACCTTTATTGATATAGTTTAAAACTTAACCATAGACACACAAAACATACAACTGATCCCCAAATAATAGGGTTGTGTGACTTAGATACCTTCAAAGATGAAAAGAGAAGAAAAACTCCCCATAGGCAGCAATTATAGGCATGAACAATCAGTAGGTGATTGGAATATATACCATGAGGTACACACGTGGTCAAAACTGTTGGTACCCCTCCTTTAATGACAGAAAAATCCAAAATGGTGACAGAAATAACTTGAATCAGACAAAAGTAATAATAAGTAAAAATTCTATAAAAATGAAGAAATGAAAGTCAGACAGTGCTTTTTAACCATGCTTACACAGAACGTTAAAAAAACCCCTAAAACTCATGAAATAGGCCTGGACAGAAATGATGGAGTGAGACATAAGAACACCTCCCGACGCGTTTCTTCCAGCTCAGGGATTCATCAGGGAATTCTGTAGCCATGCATCCTCTCACCTTCTGTGATGAAGCCTAAATGCCGGGCTTCCTTTTAAATAACCATGTGATGCCTGGCGTCCAGACTCTGACAGCGTCATTTCCGTCAGTCACTGAGCATGTCCAAGGCAGCGACTGACGGCAAATTGCGTCCCAAACCTCTCTGAAGTGGTAAGTTCTCATGGCTGATCCTCCCACTGGAACGCAACAAAATACTTCCGGTTTCCGCCTAGCTCACAAGAATATGCCAACAACGTCATTTCCCACCCTTGGAACGCAGGTTTAGTATCTTTTGGACCGCACGCTTTCTTTATAACAGTACACATTAATTTCAGTGCTGGTCAGCGGCCATCCCGATCTCACCCATCAAAATCCACAGGGTAAGATCATATCAGCCCTACAAACCATCACTTTGGCAGTAAAGGGTATGCCACACTAAACGAGATCGCAAACGAGATCGCAAACGAGATCACTAAAACGTCACTATTTTGCGATCTCGTTAGCGACTTAGTTGTGTGTGGCATGTAGCAACTATGTGGCCCCTGCTGTGATCTCGTTGATCGTTCACTAGAGTTCTGGACCGTTTTTTGATCGTTGGCGTCCTGCTGGTGAGCCTATATCGCTGTGTTTGGCACCTTTTGCGAACGACCTCGTTTGTGACGCATATGGGTTTAGCGTCAAGGAATGGATCGCAATATCTGTAAGTTCTCTTTTGCGTCACAGAGAGGATCGCAGCAGTTGCAAAGCAGGCTAGCAGGACGCAGAGAGCAGGAGCGATGCTGGAAATTCCTATGAATCAGAAGCGCTCAGTACATGCTGACAGATCCTAACGACCGCCAAAGTCGTTAAAGAGATCGCTGACCGCTGATGAGTCGTTTATGAGATCTCCTGTTTGGCAGCTACTAGTGACCTAAAAGAGATCTCACAAACGATCTCATTAGCTTGCGTCGTTATTGAGATCGCTAACGAGATCACTAAGTGTGGCAGTACCTTCAGGGTCATTCAGCCTCTACAGTATAATCATGCCATGTGATCATATCATAGGGAGGGAGAACAAAAACGGCTTGCCAAAAGTCTGGAATAAAGGTAATAAAGTGTGTCTCACTATTACCAGAAAATTGAAGAACAAATCAAAGATTCATAAATAAATCGTTCTCTGGAGCTCAAATTCAGTTGAGCTTAAAATTTAAAGATTACTTAGGCAGTTTTCACAGGGTTGACAAAAATAACCACTGTTCAATGAGCAAAAAGACAATACATAATTCCGATAGAGCAGTGAACTGACACAATTGAATCAAAAGGTAATAATAATTTAAAATATTATAGCCAGTGGAGTAAAATTTTGAAAAAACAAAAATTGAAGGTATCTAAGTCACACAACCCTATTATTTGGGGATCAGTTGTATGTTTTGTGTGTCTATGGTTAAGTTTTAAACTATATTAATAAAGGTTATATTTTATGAATTTCTTTATAAAAATCCCCACTTTGCTACAATACTACATACCAAACATCCTATTGATACATGACAGCAACATGGAGGAACAGAACACACTGGTAACTAAATGTGACAGAATTCTGGTGTACATGCCATGTGCCTCAATTATAAAGGCTTTTAGACACTTTTTGCTCTGTAAAGGAAATCTGTCACCAGGTTTTTGCTGTGTAATCTGAGAATAGGAACACAGAACACAATTCCGGCAATGTGTCACTTGCTGGTCTACATATTGTCATTTTGACAGTCCTAGTGGAGTAGTGATAATCTCCTAATAAAATACTGATAATAATCAACCAGCAACATATCGCAGTTAGTGATAAATTGCTGGAATCAGGGTATCAGCCCCCACATCATGATGCTCTCAAATTACATTGCAAAAACTGCTGACAGATCTCCTTTAACAGACATTAAAAAAGTGTCTAGAAAAGACAATATTACTAACGGTGTTTGTAAAATATGCACAATTTATTTAAGGTGTGCTCTGTTTCTTGGGCTTAAAAACTAGTTTAAAACTAAGACAGACCAACATAGAGTGTAAAATGTACCAGAATTACCGTGCAGCATGAGCCCCTGTGATAAATGTGGGCCATTTTAAGGCAGTATTGTCTAAATTCATGCTAATTATTACACAAGACTAGGAAATCTGCCCCACACGATAATATTTTCCATTTGAACTTCAGCTTATCTCTGACCTTGGATGTTGGATACTTGTTGAAGACTCTGAAGATGGCCAACTCTGCAGCGACGGTTTTCCCAGAACCTGTCGGAGCCCCGAGCAGAACGTTTGTATCCGTGTGGTAAAGAGTATGAAAGATCTGAGTCTGAACGGGGTTGAAATGTGTAAACTTGTAAAGGACTTCATATTCTCTATGTCCCAAGGCAGAGACGGGCAAGGGCTGCAAATCCAGCAATTCTGAAAGAGAATAATCATTAATGAGGGGATTTACTTTTCATAAGGTGCAACAAATGTGTACGTGTCTGCTACCCAAGAGGGTAGTTTTATCTGCTCCATATGCTGAGCTCTGTATAACCACAAACCACATCACTGACTAGAAACTTTCTGTATAGACTGTGCATAGGCAGAAAGATGCCAATTAGTGGTGGGAGTGGTGATGGACCTTCAAGACCTTTGACGTAAATTTACCTCAGAGGTCGTTTCCTGCCTTTTATGTGAGCTTGCAAGCCGCGCCCACATCTTTCCCCACAAATTATGACCAATTTCCCCATGGCTGTTAACCAGTTAAATCCCACTGTCAATCACTGACTGTGGGATTGAGCAAGCGCCGTCCGGAAGTGCACTATTCATCCAGCCCATCTGCGCCCCTGTCACGTGATCGCGGGACGTCATGACAATAGGGAGTTTGCTGATGATCCCTGTGCCTGTCATTACGATCCTCCTGATGAACCGCTATGTATAGCACAAGCGATCAGACGAAGCAGCTTCCAAAGGAATATTAAATTCAGTGAAAAGTAAAAAACAAAAAAAAACCACGAAAGTTCAAATTACCCCCCTTTTGCCTCATTAAATAAAGCAATTAAAAAACTGAAAATAGACATATTTCATATGGCAGTGTTCATAAAAATCTATCAAAATATAAAATAAATTAATCTGATCTGTAAATGGCGTAACGAGGAAAAGAAAACAAAACACAAAAATTATGTTTTTTTGGCAGCAGCAGCAGCAGCATTGCAATAAAATGCAATAAGAGGTGATCAAAAGTTCATATCTACCTCAAAATGGTATCAACAAATTGGTCAGTTCATTCATGGTGCAAAAAATAAGCTCTCACAAGCCCCATTTCCCAAAAAAAGGAAAATGCTACAAGTCTCGGAAAATGGCGACATGAGCAAAATTTTTTTTCTTACAAATTTCAGAATTTTTTTTCACCACTTAAATAAAAAAAAAAAACCCTATATATGTTTGGTATCTGCATACTCGTAATGTCCCGCAGAATCATATTTCCAGGTTAGTTTTACCACATAGTGAATATGCTATTTAAAAAAAAAAAATAATAATTGTGGAATTACACTTTTTTTGCAATTTCACCGAACTTGGAATTTTTTTCTGGCATTCCAGTACATCGCATGATAACATGAATGGCGTCATTCAAAAGTACAACTTGTCTCACAAAAAACAAGTCCTAATACAGTTATGGACATGGAAAAATAAAAAAAAATATGGAATAAGGGTAGAAAAATCAAAAGAGCAAAAACGGAAAATTGCAAGGTCATGAAGGGGTTAATAAATAGAGCTGATGAGTATGGAGGACTACATGGCATAACGTTTACATGTCATCTAGTGATAATCTCCTGCTTATCAAACAAAGATTTTATAAAAACTACCATATTTTTTGGACTATAAGAAGCACTTTTTTCCTCCAAAAATGTGGAGGAAAATGGGGGGTGCATCTTATAATCCGGATGTACCGGCTGTGGTGGAGCAGTTTCGGCGGAGCAGCGGATCACAGAGGCAGGAGCCAGCTGCTGCAGCTAACTCCTGTGCCCGCCACTAAAGAGAAATGAATAGTCACTACATTCCACGCCCACGGGCGTGGAGGGCAATGAATATTAATTTCTCTTTAATGGCATCCTGGTATGATGGGCCCCCATCCCGGTCCTGGTATGCATGGTCCCATCCTTTCCTAATCCAGGTATGATTGGCCACCACACCCCATCCTGGTATGTGTGGCACCATCAGAAAACATTTTAAAAACATACTGTTACACTTAACTTCCCAGCGCTCCCTTACAGCGGCCAGCTCCGATGGCATCACCTGCTTAATGCTTGTAAGCAGCGCATGGCAGGGATGTCATGCACTGCTTCCAAGCCAAAGGGCAGCTGCCGGAATACTCAATGATCTGCACGCCAGGACTGTGTGCGCGCAAAGCAGTGAGTAGTCATTGCTCTCTAGAGCAGGGTTCCCCAACTCCAGTCCTCAAGGCTCACCAGCAGGTCATGTTTTCAGGATTTCCTATGTATTGCACAGGTGATGCAATTATCACCTGGGCAATACTAAGGAAATCCTGAAAACATGACCTGTTGGTGGGCCTTGAGGACTGGAGTTGGGGAACCCTGCTCTAGAGAGCACAATGTCAGCCGGAGACTTCTTGCTGCTGCTGCTGGCGGTCAGGTGTGCCGATACTTAAGAGAAATGAATATTCACCCCATTCCATGAATATTCCTTTCTCTTAAGTATCGGCACACGTGACCGCCCGGCAGCTGCAGGAAGTCTCTGGCTGACACTGTGCGTGCTAGAGAGTAATGAATACTCAAAGCTTTGCGCGAACACAGTTTGCGCGAACACAGTCCGGCGTGCAATGCATTGACTTATCCGGCAGCTGCCCTTTGACTTGCAAGCAGCGCATGACGTCCCTGTCATGTGCTGCTTACAAGCATAAAACAGTTGCTGGCATCGGAATAGGACGCTGCGAGCGAGCGCCGGGAAGGTGAGTGTAATGTGTTTTTTTTTTAATGTTTTCTGATGGGGCCATGCATACCAGAATGGGGGTGGGGGCCATGCATATCAAGATGGGGATGGGGCCATGCATACCAGGATGGGGGTGAGGGCCATGCATACCAGGATGGGGGTGGGGGACAATCATACCAGGATAAAGATGGGACCATGCATACCAGGACCGGGATGGAGCCAATCATGCCAGGATAAGGATGGGACCATGCACACCAGGATTGGGATTGGGGCCAAGCATACCAGGTTAAGGATGGGACGCTGCATACCAGGATAGCGATGGGGCTATGCATACTAGGACGAGATGGGGGCCATGCATACCAGGATAGGGATGAGGGCGATCATTCCTGCCAGAATAGGGATGAGGGGGACCATTCCTACCAGGATAGGGATGAGAGGGACCATTCCTACCAGGAAAGGGATGAGGGGGATCATTCCAACCAGGATAGGGATAAGGGGGCATGCATACCGGACTAGGGATGAGGGGGATCATTCCAACCAGGATAGGGATAAGGGGGCATGCATACCGGGCTAGGGATGAGGAGGCATACATACCAGGATGGGGATGAGGGCCACGCACGCCAGGATAGGGATAAGGGGGACATGCACACCAGGAAAGGGATGAGGGAGCCGTGCATACCAGGATAGGGATGAAGGGGCCATGCATACCAGGGTAGGGATGAGGGGGGCCATGCATACCAGGGTAGTGATGAGGAGGCCATGTGTATCAGGATGGGGATGAGGTGACCATATATACCAGGATAGGGGATATTAAGTACAGAATTGACCACATTTTTTGCTTCAATTTTTTCTCTAAACTCCTCCTCGAAAACCTAGGTGCGTCTTATGGTCCGGTGCGTCTTACAGTCTGAAAATACGTCACATTAAGCAGCCCAGTAAGTGATTGATCGCTGGAATCAGGCTCTCTGCCCCTACATTATGCTGCTCTTAGATTACGTTGCAAATTCCATTTAAGCATGTGAGCACCAGCAAAAACCGTAATTCAAGTGCTGTTTTAACTACTGCAAGTATAAATACACATATACAAATACATGGTTCTATAATTTATTTGACTGAAACAAAAATTACAATGAAAACATTGGAATAATTCATAGATCACCCGTATTGGGCCTGATCTCCCTCAGTTTTGACAAGATTCTTTAAAATTGTGAAACAATGGCAAAACTAATGCTTTTTATGATCTGTGAGCCAACTGGTCACAATAATTAAATGGTGAAAAACCTAATATTTTGTATGCATACGACGCTGAACAATCCTGTACAATAAATTCTTACCTGTGTGTGGAGGATGCCTCTCTGGCAATATAAGATGCTGGAAATTTATTATGCACACAGCTTCAGCTCCCAGCCATCGATCAGAAACAGCTCTGATATAATACTGGGAAGGTAATGGTTCAAAGATGGGGATTGTGAAGACCAGAAATTGCTGTTCTTTGATGATGACCTGTTGGAAGGAAAGTAATCTTAAGAAACACAATTGATCAACCCCAACAGTGAAAAGGGTCTGTGAGATCTCCGGAGATGTCTGTCCTAGTAAGTACTTGTGCTCTTTGAGAAATAACAATTCTGGGGGATCTTATTTCGAAATTTGCTGTGCTGTTCCTGTTAATTCTTTTGGAGATACAAGAAGACATCTTTTTTAAGAACTCTATGGTGCTTTTCCTTTAATATTTCTCTTGGAAGTGCACCAATACCCTAACAACAGTATTCATTATCAATCTGTCCCAACACATTCTCAACAATGTGAAATTGTGCAGACACAGTCTTTCGGGGAGTAGAACGGTAATGCCCAGTTGTCAATATATTCATGTTTCCAGGAGGAATACTGGAGCACCGGCACAACACAGAGGTTCAAGGAAACTGTGAGGGACAACCCCCGTCCTTCCACGTCACCAATGTGACGTAACTCCACAGGCACAGCTCTCCGGCGCCCCCTTTGTTTCTCAGGTCAGTAAGGGAACTGCACCTAGAGCAAATGGCCGCCGGGGAGGGTGTCCTGTTACCCACTGGGTATACTAAGATTCGTAATCAGAGTAAAAGCATCAGCCCAAGATTAATTTTATGGTTTAATTGCCTTAAGGGCGCACTAGATAATTACAGAAATAAACAGTAAGCTATACAACGGAATTACAATGGATTTGCAGTCAGAGTAAAATACAACAATAATGGTACAAGGCTTAGAGGTATTAGCTAGAGGTCAATATTACCAGGTTGCAGGGGCATGTGGAGGCAGGCAGCTCTGCGATCCACAGGTGAAAGTCTTAGTTGCTGGACAGTCCCCAAAACGTGTACCGCTGCTCCCTTGGCAGATCTGTCCCTTGGTCCTTAGTTCTTCATTGTCTTGCTGCTGTGAGAATGACTCTGGTCTGCCAATAGCTCACAGTTCTTAAACCTGCTAGGTCCCTCCCCTCGGTGTCCGAGGGTGGCATGATAATCTCCACCCTTAGCCCCCTGCAGAATTTATTCCCAATATCTAGCAAAGGGGTTAACTTTCTCCAGGACGATCTGATCAGGACACGAGAGGTACCAGCGGATGCAGTATGTTTTGCCTGTCGCATGGAGATCAAACCAGGCCCGATTGGGTCTCTGTGGAGAGCAAATCTCTATATCTCAGACCCCAGAGCCATCACCGACTCGGGAGTTGCACTGTCAGATGCCCGAGGTCCGCAGGATCACGCAGATATTTTTTATGAGAATGTACCTACAAAGATGTGCTCATAATTCATAATCCTAGAACGGAGCTGTCATGGCTGGGAGACACAATAGATGTGTTTTCTGTGTCTAGCTGGCAGGTATAATCTAATTGAAGCCCCCAGCTTTGAAGTACTGTTTTGGCCTGGCCTACTTAGCATACTAACAGGCCTGGCTATTCATATTGAGCAGTAAATCCTGTCTTGAGTCGAATCTACTCAGCATACTAATAGATCTTTTCATTCGCAGTGGAGACCAAACACTATTGTATCGAATATGCCCAGAGGCCATAGGGAATTACAGCAGTTAGCTGCTGTGAATCTGTGAATTCAGACAACATGGCGGCTGGAGCAGGCCATATCCAAGATGGTGGTTGTTCCTTCCTCACAGAAACCTACTCTACAATTAATGTTGCCTTTCAGCTCTGATGATAGACATGTCAAGAAAGATAACAAACAACCGAAAAAACATGACCAAAAAAGTCCAAAAGCCTGACGAAGGCTTGCGCCGAAACGCGCGTCGGGGTGACGCGCGGAGTCCTGCTTCTCTGCTTTCCTCCCTTTACACTGGCATCGCTGACCTCCTGGGTGGCTTTTCTCTTCACATAGTGGTATGTTGATTCGATCTTCTAACCTGATTACCTGTGGTATACCTTACCATCTGATACACTAATATGATATTATCCACTGTTTTTGTGGTTAGAATTGCCAGGTCTTTTGTATGCAAGTGGGGGAATAATATCTATATGATTGTATGTTAATTAAATGATATGTGGGAGTAGTACTCCAGCGTTCCTTGTTTACAATTGTGCACTTAGTATCTTCACCTGTTTAGATTTTCCAATTTATTAATAAAAATATATTTTTATATCATACTTTTGGACTTTTTTGGTCATGTTTTTTCGGTTGTTTGTTATATATATATAGATGACTAGTCCTGATATTTGGTCCTATATATGGTATCGTAATGTTTTCTAATATCATTCTGGTAATATTCTCTTCATTATTATAATGATACCATTGTGTCTGTTGAAGTGTATCTTCATGTCAAGAAAGATGACAAGTGTTCTCTTAAAAAAAAAATTAACTTAAACCCCCCCCCAAGGATAAATGTAAGAGTAGAGAAATTTAGTGGAATTTGGACATGAATTATTGGAAAATTTAGCAAAAGTATACGACTTTTGGGAAGGTTGCCAAGACTGTTCTGGTTTCTTCTTATATATAAATGCATATGATATCCCTGACCTAGTTGATTCTCGGCTCCTAAGCACGTGGTAAATTGAAAGTTTACTGCTGCCAATATAAGTAAGTTTTTCAAACAAAATTAATTGGTTGATGGCATTCATCCAAGCTGTGATACTTGGGGGTTTGACATTTTTTTTTCCAATTTCTGGTCACTAATTTACTTTGCACACAAGGTATTCAAGACACAGCCTCCATGTTCCATCAGTCCATTATAGCTACTAACCCAAATAAGTGCACTTGTAAGGAGCAGAAACACACGGAAGACAATAAACCCTGAAGGGCCACAAAACATTTCTTCAATATCTCCCAGTGGAAAAGTTTGCAATGCCACAAAATGCCACACCGACAGTAATAGGAAGTCAAAGTACCTGTTTCTTTTGAAGTAGAAAGTATTCTGAATGGTAAATATGGTCATTAGCGGGATCTTCAACCCAAATCCACCACGGTTCTCCAACAGTTCCATGCACCTAGAGACAAAATGAAAAGTTGAAAGGGGGGAAAAAAAAGGTTTCACAAATAAGTCCTGGTTTATGGTTCACATGCACAGTAATGGGCTAATGATACTTGTTATTAATTTAGTATAACTGTATATTAATGGGTAGAATCATAACGTGAACACCCATAACATCACTGGTTTTAGTATACTTTCTAAGTTTATCTTCACTTCATAATGGTTAGAACAGTATTTTTAAGCTGAGCTCAAAAAGCATAGGATACACATTGCTTTAAAAATGACCCGTTGCCACGAGGCCAAAGTGTCTAAATTTTGTTCTTATTTTACTTCGGCTGCACCCTTGAGTATGCCATTTTTTTAATCCACCAGAGATAGGGACCCTTTGTATTTAGTGCTAATTTTAATGGTCTTTCCCAAAAATACGTGGCTTACAGGATTCACTAGGAGCATGTCTTTAGGTTACCCTGTGAGAACCACCCTCTTATAAGGACCATTAAAAATTAGCATTAAACGGGAGCTGTATGGTGGATCAGAGAAAACACTAGCATACTTAAGGGAGCAGCAGGAATAAATAAAACTGCAAAAACTGTCCTCTTCTGACCGCTTAACAGGTCCTGTTTAAATGATTAAATGCTGCATGCAGTAGCCCCAAGGGGAAGTGTAGAAGATAAATGTATAATGGTATATGGTTGACTTCAATAACATGCCAAATATTAGTCCCTAGTGATCGCTGCGACAGACAGAAATATATAATTGAAAGTGGAGGGCAGGAGAAATGACAAAGTTCCTTAAACTCCAGTTCAGCAAGGATCCTGGAGATTGCATATAACCATGTGTGAAATTATGGCAATACTTAATAAACTATACTGCTGGCTCTACACGTTTTGGCCATTATAACCATGTAATACAGTGGCATGTAAAAATTGGCGCACCCCTGGTCAATATTACTGTTATTGTGAACAGTTAAGCAAGTTGAAGACAAAATGATCTCTAAAAAAGCCTTAAGATAAAGATTATACATTTCCTTTGTATTTTAGGCAAAAAATATTATATACATATAGTCATTTTTTCCATTTAAAAAATTACAAAAAGGAAAATGGGCTGATGCAAAAGTTTGGGCACCCTTGGAGATGTAGGTTATGGTTTGTTCACTATCATCGTTAGGAAAGGCCAGGCGATGCAAATTTCCAAGATTACAGAAACCCAGCCTTCTCTAACCTTGTGCCAAAAACAGCAGCCATGAGTTCTTCTACGCAGCTACTTAGCACTCTGGAAAATTAAAATGGTGAAGGCCCACAAATCAGAAAAAGGCTATAAGAATATATCAAAGTGTTAAGTTGCCCATTCCTTAGTTCAAAATGTAATTAAGAAATGACAGTTAACAGGAACAGTGGAGGTCAGGATAAGGTCTGGTAGAGCAAGCAAAATTTCAGTGACAGCAGCTCGTAGGATTGCTAGAGAGGCAAATCAGAACACTTGCTTAGCTGCAAAAGACCTTCAGATTTAGACTCTGGAGTTGAGGTACATTGTTCCACTGTTGACGTACATCTGTACAAATATGGCCTTCATGGAAGAGTCATCAGAAGGAAACCTCTCCTGCATCCTCACCATAAAATTCTGCATAAGATGTATGCAAAAAAGCATCTAAACAAGCCTGATGCATTTTGGAAACAAGTCCTGTGGATCGATGAGGATAAAATAGAACTCTTTGGCCACAATGATCAAAGGTATGTGTTGAGAAAAAAGGCATTGAATTTCAGGAAAAAAATATCTCGCCAACCATTAAGCATGGGGGTGGATCAATCATGATTTGGGGTTGAGTTGCAGCAAAAGGCACAAGGAACATTTCACGGGTAGAAGGAAGAATGGATTCAATGAAATTTCAACAAATTCTTAATGCAAACATAACACAATCTGTAAAAAGCTGAAGTTGAAAAGAGGATGGCTTCTGTGAGGAGATGGTTACTTACTAAAGACTATTGGACCAATGGATATAGAGAGGAGTCCACAGCTCTATGGGATGCAGATTTTTTCCAGCATGAAACACTTGTTACGTCAAACTTATTGTTGTGTTTATTAGAACTTTGCTTGCTCTCCAGTTTAAGTGCACTAAAGCCCCCGTCTCACACAGCGATCTCGCTAGCGAGATCGCTGCTGAGTCACTAGTTTTGTGACGCAGCAGCGATCTCCCCAGCGATATCGCTGTGTGTGACATTCAGCGACGATCAGCCCCCCTGCTGGGTATCGCTGATCGTCGCTGAATGTCCTGGACATTTTTTGGATCGCTGGTCTCCCGCTGGCAGGCACGCATCGCTGCGTGTGACAGGCGGGAGACCAGCGATCCACTGGTAACCAAGGTACACAGCGTGTTTCCAGGCGCGGGGCTGTGCCTGGAAACCCGCTGTGTTCCTTGGATACCAGCGCCCTGATGCAGGGAGCTGGTAACCAAGGTACACAGCGGGTTTCCAGGCACTGTGCAGTGCCTGGAAACCCACTGTGTACCTTGGTTACCAGCTCCCTGCATCAGGGCGCTGGTATCCAATGTACACTGCGGGTAACTAAGCGATGTTACCCGCAGTGTCGCTGTGCTGATCGCTGCCTGAGCTGCCTGTTTGGCAGCTCAGCAGCGATCATGTAGCTACACACCAGCGATCCTGATCGTTGTCGGGATCGCTGGTGTATCGCTATGTGAGACCCGGGCTTAAGTGTTCAACCTCTGGAATCAATGTTTGCATTTAGTGACCGTAAGCAAAGGTAGACATGTGGGCTACTCATGACAGTGTCTCAGAGGCCTCAATTGAGCCATTGTTTCATATGAGAATGTACGTTGACTTTTGTTGTATGTTAATTTGTGAATGTCTGCTGATTACACTGCGTGCAGAATTATTAGGCAAATGAGTATTTTGATCACATCATCCTTTTTATACATGTTGTCCTACTCCAAGCTATATAGACTTGAAAGCCAACTGCCAATTATGTAAATCAGGTGATTTGCATCTCTGTAATGAGGAGGGGTGTGTTCTAATGACATCAACACCCTATATAAGGTGTGCTTAATTATTAGGCAACTTCCTTTCCTTTGGCAAAATGGGTCAGAAGAGAGATTTGACGGACTCTGAAAAGTCAAAAATTGTGAGATGCCTTGCAGAGGGATGCAGCAGTCTTGAAATTGCCCAACTTTTGAAGCGTGATCACCGAACAATCAAGCGTTTCATGGCAAATAGCCAACAAGGTCGCAAGAACCGTGTTGATAAAAAAGGCGCAAAATAACTGCCCATGAATTGAGGAAAATCAAGCGTGAAGCTGCCTAGATGCCATCTGCCACCAGTTTTGCCATATTTCAGAGCTGCAACGTTACTGGAGTATCAAAAAGCACAAGGTGTGCCATACTCAGGGACATGGCCAAGGTAAGGAAGGCTGAAAAACGACCACCTTTGAACAAGAAACATAAGATAAAACGTCAAGACTGGGCCAAGAAATATGTTAAGACTGATTTTTCTAAGGTTTAATGGACTGATGAAATGAGAGTGACTCTTGATGGGCCAGATGGATGGGCCTGAGGCTGGATCAGTATAAGGCAGAGAGCTCCACTCCGACCCAGACGCTAGCAAGGTGGAGGTAGGGTACTGGTATGGGCTGGTATCATCAAAGATGAGCTTGTGGGACCTTTTCGGGTTGAGGATGGAGTGAAGCATAACTCCCAGACCTACTGCCAGTTTCTGGAAGACACCTTCTTCAATCAGTGGTACAGGAAGAAGTCAGTATCGTTCAAGAAAAGCATGATTTTCATGCAGGACAATGCTCCATCACATGCATCCAAATACTCCACAGCGTGGCTGGCCAGTAAAGGTCTAAAAGAAGAAAAAATAATGACATGGCCCCCTTGTTCACCTGATCTGAACCCCATAGAGAACCTGTGGTCCCTCATAAAAAGTGAGATCTACAGGGAGGGAAAACAGTCCACCTCTCGGAAAGTGTCTGGGAGGCTGTGGAAGCTGCTGCACGCCATGTTGATCGTAAACAGATCAAGCAACTGACAGAATCTATGGATGGAAGGCTTTTGAGTGTCATCGTAAAGAAAGGTGGCTATATTGGTCACTGATTTTTTTTATTTGTTATTGAATGTCAGAAATGTTTATTTCTAAATTTTGTGTTGTTATATTGGTTTACCTGGTGAAAATAAACAAGTGAGATGGGTATATATTTGTTTTTACTAAGTTGCCTAATAATTATGCACAGTAATAGTTAACTGCACAAACAGATATCCTCCTAAGATAGCCAAATATAAAAAAAACTCACTCCAACTTCCAATAATATTAAGCTTTGATATTTATGAGTCTTTTGGGTTGATTGAGAACATAGTTGTTGTTCAATAATAAAAAGAATCCTCTCAAATACAACTTGCCTAATAATTCTGCAAACAGTGTAGATATTACATCTGCCCACTGCAGTTTACTAACCTACAAAACTGAGAATAAATATGCAGATTATTTAAATAATCAAACAAGGATCACCTTCCCCAATTCTGTGGAAGAATGTCCTGGATGGAAGCTGTGGAGTTAAAAAAGTCTCTGGCTCCCTCTGTAAAGACATCCTCTTCAGGAACAGCCCAAGGAACCATGGCTCCATCTGCTGAAATACAGATCTGCTCCTCTGCCCATCACTGAACCCTCCCATAAAGACGTTTGGAGAAGCCCAGTTGGGACTATACGTGTACTATACAGGTCCTTCTCAAAAAATTAGCATATAGTGCTAAATTTCATTATTTTCCATAATGTAATGATTACAATTAAACTTTCATATATTTTAGAATCATTACACACCAACTGAAATTTGTCAGGTCTTTTATTGTTTTAATACTGATGATTTTGGCATACAACTCCTGATAACATAAAAAACCTGTCTCAAAAAATTAACATATTTCAACCATCCAATAAAATAAAAGTGTTTTTTAAAAACAAACAAAAAAACCATGAAATAATAAAGTTCAGTTATGCACTCAATACTTGGTCGGGAATCCTTTTGCAGAAATGACTGCTTCAATGCGGCGTGGCATGGAGGCAATCAGCCTGTGACACTGCTGAGGTGTTATGGAGGCCCAGGATGCTTCGATAGCGGCCTTAAGCTCATCCAGAGTGTTGGGTCTTGCGTCTCTCAACTTTCTCTTCACAATATCCCACAGATTCTCTATGGGGTTCAGGTCAGGAGAGTTGGCAGGCCAATTGAGCACAGTAATACCATGGTCAGTAAACCATTTACCAGTGGTTTTGGCACTGTGAGCAGGTGCCAGGTCGTGCTGAAAAATGAAATCTTCATCTCCATAAAGCATTTCAGCCGATGGAAGCATGAAGTGCTCCAAAATCTCCTGATAGCTAGCTGCATTGACCCTGCCCTTGATGAAACACAGTGGACCAACACCAGCAGCTGACATGGCACCCCACACCATCACTGACTGTGGGTACTTGACACTGGACTTCAGGCATTTTGGCATTTCCTTCTCCCCAGTCTTCCTCCAGACTCTGGCACCTTGATTTCCGAATGACATGCAAAATTTGCTTTCATCAGAAAAAAGTACTTGGGACCACTTAGCAACAGTCCAGTGCTGCTTCTCTGTAGCCCAGGTCAGGTGCTTCTGCCGCTGTTTATGGTTCAAAAGTGGCTTTACCTGGGGAATGCGGCACCTGTAGCCCATTTCCTGCACACGCCTGTGCACGGTGGCTCTGGATGTTTCTACACCAGACTCAGTCCACTGCTTCCTCAGGTCCCCCAAGGTCTGGAATCGGTCCTTCCCACAATCTTCCTCAGGGTCCGGTCACCTCTTCTCGTTGTACAGCGTTTTCTGCCACATTGTTTCCTTCCAACAGACTTCCCATTGAGGTGCCTTGATACAGCACTCTGGGAACAGCCTATTTGTTGAGAAATTTCTTTCTGGGTCTTACCCTCTTGCTTGAGGGTGTCAATGATGGCCTTCTTGACATCAGTAAGGTCGCTAGTCTTACCCATGATGGGGGTTTTGAGTAATGAACCAGGCAGGGAGTTTTTAAAAGCCTCAGGAATCTTTTGCATGTGTTTAGAGTTAATTAGTTGATTCAGAAGATTAGGGTAATAGGTCGTTTAGAGAACCTTTTCTTGATATGCTAATTTTTTGAGACAGGTTTTTTGGGTTATCAGGAGTTGTATGCCAAAATCATCAGTATTAAAACAATAAAAGACCTGACAAATTTCAGTTGGTGTGTAATGAATCTAAAATATATGAAAGTTTAATTGTAATCATTACATTATGGAAAATAATGAAATTTTGCACTATATGCTAATTTTTTGAGAAGGACCTGTAAGTCATCTGATGACTGAACTCTCTCCTGAAATCCATATACACATGCACTCTTGGCCGATAATACATAAGTCATCTGATGATCGAACTCTCTCCTGAAATCCATATACACATGCACACTTGGCCGATAATACATAAGTCATCTGATGATTGAACTCTCTCTCCTGAAACCCATATACACATGCACACTTGGCCGATAATACATAAGTCATCTGATGACCGAACTCTCTCCTGAAATCCATATACACATGCACACTTGGCCGATAATACATAAGTCATCTGATGATCGAACTCTCTCTCTTGAAACCCATATACACATGCACACTTGGCCGATCATACATAAGTCATCTGATGATCGAACTCTCTCCTGAAACCCATATACACATGCACACTTGGCCGATCATACATAAGTCATCTGATGATCGAACTCTCTCTCCTGAAAGGCATATACACATGCACACTTGGCCAATCATACATAAGTCATCTGATGACTGAACTCTCTCTCCAGAAATCCATATACACATGCACACTTGGCCGAGCATACATAAGTCATCTGATGATCGAACTCTCTCTCCTGAAATCCATAGACACATGCACACTTGGCCGATCATACATAAGTCATCTGATGATCGAACTCTCACTCCTGAAACCCATATACACATTCACACATGGCCGATAATACATAAGTCATCTGATGATCGAACTCTCTCTCTCCTGAAATTCATATATACATTCACACTTGGCCGATCATACATAAGTCATCTGATGATCGAACTCTCTCTCTCCTGAAATCCATATATACATTCACACATGGCCGATAATACATAAGTCATCTGATGATCGAACTCTCTCTCTCCTGAAATCATATATACATTCACACTTGGCGGATCATACATAAGTCATCTGATGACAGAACGCTCTCTCTCCTGAAACCCATATACACATGCACACTTGGCCGATAATACATAAGTCATCTGATGATCGAACTCTCTCTCCTGAAATCCATATACACATGCACAATTGGCCGATAATACATAAGTCATCTGATGATTGAACTCTCTCTCCTGAAACCCATATACACATGCACACTTGGCCGATAATACATAAGTCATCTGATAATCGAACTCTCTCTCCTGAAATCCACATACACATGCACACTTGGCCGATCATACATAAGTCATCTGATGATCGAACTCTCTCTCTCCTGAAATCCATATATACATTCACACATGGCTGATAATACATAAGTCATCTGATGATCGAACTCTCTCTCTCCTGAAATCCATAGACACATGCACACTTGGCCGATCATACATAAGTCATCTGATGATCGAACTTCTCTCTCCTGAAATCCATATATACATTCACACATGGCTGATAATACATAAGTCATCTGATGATCTCTCTCTCTCTCTCCTGAAATCCATATATACATTCACACTTGGCGGATCATACATAAGTCATCTGATGACAGAACGCTCTCTCTCCTGAAACCCATATACACATGCACACTTGGCCGATAATACATAAGTCATCTGATGATCGACTTCTCTCCTGAATCCATATACACATGCACACTTGGCGATAATACATAAGTCATCTGATGATCGAGCTCTCTCTCCTGAAATCCATATACACATGCACACTTGGCCGATAATACATAAGTCATCTGATGATTGAACCTCTCTCCTGAAACCATATACACATGCACACTTGGCCGATATACATAAGTCATCTGATAATCAACTCTCTCTCCTGAAATCCATATACACATGCACACTTGGCCGATCATACATAAGTCATCTGATGATCGAACTCTCCTCCTGAACCATATACACATTCACACATGGCCGATAATACATAAGTCATCTGATGATCGAACTCTCTCTCCTGAAACCATATATACATTCAACTTGGCGGATCATACATAAGTCATCTGATGACAGAATCTCTCTCTCCTGAAACCCATATACACATGCACACTTGGCCGATCATACATAAGTCATTGATGATCGAATTCTCTCTCTGAAACCCATATACACATTCACACATGGCCGATATACATAAGTCATCTGATGATCGAACTCTCTCTCTCTGAAATCCATATAACATTCACACTTGGCGGATCATACATAAGTCATCTGATGACGAACGCTCTCTCTCCTGAAACCCATATACACATGCACACTTGGCCGATCATACATAAGTCATTTGATGATCGAATTCTCTCTCCTGAAACCATATACACATCACACTTGGCCGATCATACATAAGTCATCTGATGACGAATCTCTCTCCTGAAATCCATATACACATGCACACTTGGCCGATCAATACATAAGTCATCTGATGATCGACTCTCTCTCCTGAAATCCATATACACATGCACACTTGGCCGATCATACATAAGTCATCTGATGATGAACTCTCTCTCCTGAAACCATATACACATGCACCTTGGAACTTTCTCTAAACCTACTACCCATAAATAAGATTGAATAACTCTCTCAACATATACACATCACTGCGTATACAAATCATCTGATGATGAATCTCCTCTGAACATATACACATCACACTGGCAAATAGTCATCTGATACAACTCCTCTCTCCTGAAATCCATATAACATCACACTTGGCGATACATAATCATCTGATACAAACTCTCCCTCCTGAAACCTAACACATCTCTCATATACATAAGTCTCTTGATCGAATCTCTCTCCTGAAACCATACAATCACACACTGGCCGATAATAATAATCATCTGATATCGAACCTCTTCTCCTGAAATCCATATTACTCACACTGGCTATAAATCATTGATGACACTCTCTCCTCCTAAATCCATATATACATCCACTGGCGATCATACATAATCATTATGACGAACTCTCTCCTGAAACCCATATACACATCACACTTGGCGATATACATAAGTCACTGATGATCGACTCTCTCTCCTGAACCATATACAATCACACTTGGCCGATAATACATAATCATATGAATCTTCTCCTGAAACCCTATACAGCAACTTGGCCGTAATAATATATGACGATCTCTTCTAACCATAACATCACACTTGCAATATAATAAGTCTTCTAAAAACCCTCCTAAATCCATATACAATCACTCTTACAATCTCAAATCATATACTCTCACCTAACCATAAATACTGGATAAATCACTATACGAACTCTCCTTAAACCATAATCATTCAAATTCGATATCTACCTCTGAACAAACCATTCCCTGACATATATCACTTGACAACTCATTCCTAACATAACATTACCTCCGAAACATAACATCACACCTTCCTGATCTATATCAACACTGGAATCCATAAACTTACACCTTCTATAAACAATCACATCACTGCTCTCTACATATCATGCAATTGCCTAACATAACATCATTGCGAATCTATCAACCCATATCAATCCTCTCGACATATAATACTGTCGAACTTCTCTAACATAACACTCCTGAACCATTAATCAATCGTCATAAACTCTAAACCTATCGAATTAATGTACTAAATCGATGAATCTTTTCCTTAAAATAATGATAATTCCAAATTAAAGCGTAATAAACTTTTCTAAACTAATCCACACAACATTCATTCCCTCATTAATTTTCCATAGTGCGTATCTCATAAACGAATACAATTCACTTGAAACTTAAATCAACATTTATAAAATTTCTCATCAACGGTGACCCGAGGTAACAAATGTACTATGCAAGCTTAACTCCCAATGTAATAAGGAAAATACATACAAAACAATCACATAGCTTGGGGACTTAAGTTCCGGCTTACAACCGTAACTTTTTAATTTTAAACTTTCAAAGAAAAACGTATCGGGCCCTGGATCCTCTTAGAGATGGAAAAAACAGACAAGGATAATGAACATGAAGCACATAAAGGGCCCGCATTGGAGAAAAGACCTACGGGTGGTGACCTCGGAACTGTTTGGGCCCACCACATACTGGGGGGACCAAATTGCTCCCACATGTTCATCTATGTTTTACAAAAGTTTTGGAAAAGTCAGTAGCGGGCCCTAAAGTTAAATCCAACAGCAGGCATTAATGAGCTTTGTACTACTGCCGAACATGACAAAACTGTAACCACCTCATCACTTGGGGAGACATTATTTTCTCTTTGTTTCCTTTTTCAGCCTTGTTATTTTTCTATCATGTTCCATTAATGAATTAAAAACATCTGTTTAGTCGAATTACATAAAGAATTTTAAGCCATTAAATTGGTCATCTATCATGACCATCATTTAAAACAAGCCAAACCTTTCAAGTTTTTGTAGTATTCATTAAACAGACTAAAATTAATATACACACACACACAAACACACTATATGTGAAGACAATACACGTGTAGAATATTTATGTGTTGTAAAATATACAATAATAAAATCATTAATTCTAAAAGGACACAGTGATTTAGTTTGGTTTATGAATTCATATATAACGCTATCTTATACCCTAGAGCTTATATAAGCACATCAAAAATCCCATAATAACAAAAGTAATTATATTTTACCACATTAGAGAAAGCTGATTAAAAAACAACAAAAACAAAGACAAAGGTAAAAAAAAAAGTCATTGAGGTGGGGGAAACAGGAAGAAATATTGTGTCACCGCATTACATCATAATGTATTGATGATATACACTGGAAACCAGAAGTTTTACATACATTATAAAAAGACATATGCAAGTCTTCTCAATATCTGACATGAAATCAGGAATAAAACCCTTTTCCCATTTGAGGCAATTAGAATTACCATGATTACCAGAATAATGAGAGGGGGAGAACGTTTTAAGGCATTTTATTACTTACAGCAAAGTCAAAAATCTACATACATTTCATTAGTATTTGGTACCATTGCCCTTAAACTGAATGACTTGGGTCAAACGTTTGGGATATCCTTCCATCTGCTTCTCGCAATAGTTGGTCGGAACTTGGCCAATTCCTTCGACAAAACTGGTGTAACTGATCCAGGTTTTAGATCTCCTTGTTCACACCTGGCTTTTCAGCTTACCCATAACTTTTCAATAGGATTGAGAATCAGAGCTTTGTGATGGCCACCCCAAAAACATTGACTTAATATCCTTAAGCCACTTTTTTTTACCATTTCGCAGTAAGCTTCAGGTCATTGTCCTTTGGAAGACCCATTTCCGCCCAAGCTTTAATTTCCTGGCTGATGTCTTGAGATGTTGCTTCAGTATTGCAACATAGTCTTCTTTTCTCATGATGCCATCTTTTTGTGAAGTGCACCAGTCCCTCTTGCAGCAAAACAACCCCCCAATATGATGCTGCCACTCCCGTTTCACAGCTGGGATGGTGTTTTTAGGCTTCCAAGTTTTTCCCCTTTTTTCCCCCAAATGTAACAATGGTCGTTATACAGAAAAAAATTCAATTTTAGTTTCATCAGACTAAGGACATGCCTCCAAAAATTAAGGTTTTTTGTTCCTGTGTACATTTGTAAACATTAGTTTGTCTTTTTTACTGTATGTTTTCTATTGGAGTAATGGCTTCTTCCTGGCAGAATGGCGTTTCACCCATGTTGATACAGTATCGTTTCACTTTGGATTTGAAACAATCTTACCTTCTGCCATCATTTCACAAGGTCCTTTTTTTTTTTTTTTGCCTTGGGATGATATGCACATCAGATCAAAACCGTTCATTTTGCAGAACCCCTTCTGCTTCCCCTGGCGGCATGATGGCTGGACTTCCCATTTGTTTGTACTTTGGTATAATTGTTTGTAAAGATGAATGAGGCCCCCTTAAGGAAATCTTGAAATTGTACCCAAGGTGAGCAGACTTGTTAACCCCAAACAATTCTTTCTTGATTTCTGATTTCTCCAGCCTTTAAAATGATGCTCCCCACAAAGCAGCGGTTGTTTTCAGATGTGCTTTAAAATACATCCATAGGTGTGTCTTAACGAGATTCGCAAAAAAAAAAAAAAAAGCGAATCAGAAGTTTTTTCCAAAACTGACTTTCATCATATGGGCAGTCCAAATTTTTTAAACTTTATTAAAGGGAATCTGTCACCCCAATTTTGCCAATTCACTAAAGAAAGGCTGAAAAGTGCGCCCTTAACAAAGCTAACGGTAGGTATCATATATCCTGAAACCCCCCCGTTTTATATCAAAATACCTTTGTAAATTTTGGTTATTTTCCCTGTCAATAAACGGCGTCGGGGCAAGGAGGGGCTTTTTTTCTCTGTCCTCCCCACCCCCGCCCCTCGGAATTCAGTTGCGTCCCCGCCTCTGTAAATCCCACAGACGGCTTTTCGGCTTCCCGCAATGGCCCAATTCAAAATCCGGCCCGGCGCATTTCAGTTTTGCTTTGCCCAACAGTGGGCAAAGCATAAAATTCAGCACAGCGCATGCGCTACTCTTTCCTTCCCCCGGAAGTCGCCCCAAAGGCAAGCAGTCATTTCCCGGGGCAAGGAAAAGTAACCCTGCGTTGCAACAATTTTATGCTTTGCCCACGTTGGGGCAAAGCACACTGCGCATGCGCCGATTTTTGAATTGGCAAATGGGGGGAAAGCCAAACAGACAGCGATACACAACTGGGCCGAGGAGGAGGGGGGGGGGGGACAGAGAAAACGCCACCCCCCTTTCCGACCTGCCGCCTTTATTGACAGGGAAAAAACAAACTTTCAAAGTTTTTTGATATGAAAACGGGGGTATCAGAATATGAACCTACCATTAGCTTTGTTATGGGACGCACTATTCAGCCATATCTTAGTTGATATGGAAAAATTAGGGTTACAGATTCCCTTTAATCTTAGCATATGTAAACTTTTAAATTTGCAGTAAGTAATAAAAAGCCCATAACATTCTCTCTCCTTTAAATCATTTATTCGGCATCTGGCAAATATTCATAATTTATGGTAATACTATTTAAACCAAACCAGAAAAGATTTTCTGATTTCATGCAGATATTGAGAAAAAAAACAAAAATGTTCTTTTTTGTCTAGTGTAAATATAAACTTCTGGTTTTAACTTAGGTATGTAACAGTACGAAAGTTCTTTAAATTTATGAAAAGATATGTGTTTTTTATTTTATTTTATGATATCCATTTATTAAAATTCCATTGCCATACACACATTCATATTATGTAATGTGCCCTCTGGAATCAAGGTCAGCTGCAACAAATTTTTACTACATTATATATATTTAAAATATAAAATATATATTATATAAATATGTGTGTATATATACAGTACAGACCAAAAGTTTGGAAAAACACCTCATTCAACGATTTTTCCTGTATTTTCATAAATGTAAAAAATTTTTAGAATCACACTGAAGGCATCAAAAACAATGAATTAACACATGGTTCAAAAAATTTTTGAAACCAACTGAAAATATTCTTATATTCTAGGTTCTTCAAAGTACCACCTTTTGCTTTGATTACTTTCTTTGCACGCAGAAAAGGTGAACATGAACTCTACTCCTGGTTTCCCCCAAAAGTGAAGCATGGGGAGGTGTTTGATGGTGTGGGGGTGCTTTGTGTTACACTGTTGGGAATTTATTCGAAATTTTAAGCGGGAAGGGGGGTCCAGCCACCCCAAAAACCACTCGATTGGGTTCCGGTTTGGTGACTGTGGAGGCCATTTTATCTGGCGTTGCCCCCCCAACACTCTCCTTCTTGGTCAAATAGCCCTTACACAGTCTGGAGGTGTTTTTGGGGGCAATTGTCCTGTTTTAAAAATAAATGATGGTCCAACTAAACCAAACCGGATTGGAAAAACCCTTGTGCTGCAAGATGCTTGGTAGCCATTCTGGTTCACTATGCCTTCTATTTTGAATAAATCCCCAACAGGTCCACAAAGCAACCCCACACCATCACACCACCTCCTCCATGCTTCACGGTGGGAACCAGACATTTTTAAATCCATCCATTTACCTTTTCTGCGTGCAAAGGTAAACAAAGCAAAAGGTGGGGTACTTTGAAGAACCTAAATATTTAATTTTTTTCATTTGTTTTTAACATTTTTTGTAAAGTGGGAATGAAAAATTCCACATGTGTTTAATTCATTGTTTTGATTTCCTTCAGTGTGATTCTAAATTTTCATAGTAGAAAAAAACAGAAAAAATCTTTAAAGAAAGGTTTCCAAAAATTTTGGTCTTTTCTGTTATAAATTTATAAATATTTATATATATATTATATATTATATACCCTAACACGTTAAAGGACCAAAATAAAAATACACACCAAAAGTTTGGACACACCTTCACATTTAAAGATCTTTCTGTATTTTCAGGACTATGAAAATTGTACATTCACACTGAAGGCATCAAAACTATGAATTAAACACATGTGGAATTATATACTTAACAATAAAGTGTGTAAAAACCCTGAAATTATGTCTTATATTCTAGTTTCTTCAAAAGTAGCCACCTTTTGCTTTGATGACTGCTTTGCACACTCTTGGCATTCTCTTGATGAGCTTCAAGAGGTATTTGTCACGCTGTATAGCAGATCTATATATATGTGATGTCAGTAATCTATATCAAAAGGGAAAACATACTATATAACATGCGCATTAGATATATGATAACATAGAATTACCTGACAGAATGTCCAGTGGGTCAATACGGAATCCGTTATACGCTGTCTCCGGCTAGAGGGTGACCGGGGTCTATGGACCCTAAACTGGGGTCCTAACTAATCCCTCTACCTGGAGGTACTGTTAAAGGTACAGAGGTCCAGGCCCCAGCGTAAACCTGTCTCCTATCAATCCCTGCCAACTGTAATCTAGTCCTAAAAGGACCCTGATTACCACCAAAGGGAATGAACAGGTAACGGTTAATGAACAAAAGACATACAAGAAAGACAAGAAATAAAGTAAATAAAGTCTTACATACAACACTCACACACAGTAGGAACACCTAAGGTCTCAGAGATAAACTATAAGCTGTAAGAGTAAAAACAACTAAGGTGCTCTTAGCTTAAGTATTCTCAGAACCGATCCAGTCTGCTAGACTACATGAATGCTTTCACCGGCCTCTAACAAGCAGACTGGCAGGTAATGAAGGAATCTAATTAGAACATAATCAAAAGCAGCCGGGCGAGGCTGGACCTAGTCTTAGCAAAGAGCTAGGTAAAATTAACTCCCTCATTACCAAACACAAAGAAACAGCAACTCAGCTGTGAGAAGTCAAGAGTGTGTAATCGCGACGATCCTCGTGGCGATACACCCATGACAGTACCCCCCCCCTCTACGAGGGACTCCGGACCCTCAGGGCCAGGTCTGCCCGGGTGAGTTGTGTGAAAGGTCCGAACCAATCGATCTGCGTTAAACATCAGACGCAGGGACCCACGTCCTCCTCCTCAGGACCATACCCCTTCCAATAAACCCAAGAAACTGAAGGGATCGGCGACTGAGACGTGAGTCAATGATTTTCGACCCTGAAATTCCACGTTATCATTGACCACCACTGAAGGAGGAGGTAGAGGTGACGGTATGACTGGTGCCACATACTTTTTAAGTAATGACTTGTGAAACACATTATAAATTTTTAAAAACGTAGGGGGAGGTCCAGACGAAATGCCACAGGATTAATTATGGAAATGATCCTGTACGGCCCGATGAATCTGGGACCCAACCTCCAGGAGGAAACTTTAAGTTTTATATTCCTGGTAGACAACCAAACCAGATCGTTCACCTTCAGATCTAGACCAGAAACTCTCCCCCTATCAGCCATCCGTTTGTAACGGTTTTCCCCGTAACCTTCAGTCTTAACGATCTGGAACTATCAGTCTCCCTGGAAGTCCCACAGGGCTTCCCCCTGAGCCCCCAATACCTCCCCCTCAAGCTCAGAGCATACAGCTGACACTACAACTCCCTCCTGAGGAATAGGAACCGGATCATCCGTCTTCCCGGCCCCTGGGAAAGTACGAGATAAGGCATCAGGAAGCAACTTTATTGAGCAGTCATATGCGCGTTTGAGGAGGTAACTCTTTACACCCCTCCTCTGAGAACATCTCCCCAAAGTCCTCCAGAAAAGGAGACAAAGTCCTAGGCACAACCGCACCGATGACCGTGCTCATGCAGTTATTCCTGCAAAATTCAAACCCCCCCCCGGCTTATCTTTCTGGATTGCCAATCAATCACTGGTTTATGTTTAGCCACCAAGGAAGTCCCAACCCCAATAGGAGTAGGTAGACCCCCCAACACATAACAAGACAATTGCTCTTTATGTATTGCCCCTACTCGAAGATCTATGTTATGAACAGCTTGTACCAAGCTACCTTGACCGAGAGGTCTAGAATCAATAGAGACTATAGGGACCGGTTTGGCCAATACACTCAGTTGCATACCATGCACCTGGGCAAAAACCCAGCGTCCACCCGATTAGCCCCGGACCCACTATCAAGAAAAACAGAAATCCTTCAGTTCTAGTACCAATCACCACCTCCGCAGGCACGAGAAACTAGAGGGATTTGGGGACGAAATACACACTCCCAGGTTAACTCCTTTGCTCAAAGAGACCCGGGATGGACACCCCCCAACAAAATGTCCCTCTCTCCCGCAAAAGAAACACCTTCTAGTCTTGCGGCGCACCGCCGATTCCCTCCTACAAAAAGTGTCCCTCCCAACTGCATGGGTTCCTCAGAACAGACCAGGGGAACCTCAGTATAAGGGACTTTAGTAGTAGGTGGAGTCATCACGGGAGGCGGAGTTACCTCGCGTCTTCCCCGAATTCGTCTATCAATGCGAATAGCGAGGGCCATAGCAGCCTCCAGTGATGGAGGAAATCATACTGAGCCAACACATCTTTTAATTTGTCAGACAACCCTTGACAAAAAATGGCTCCTAAGAGCTGGGTCATTCCACTGAGTATCTGTTGCCCCTCTACGGAACTCAGAAGAATATTCCTCCGCTGGACGATTTCCTTGCCGTATCTTACGTAACTTTGTTTCAGCAAGGGAAACTCGATCCGGATCATCATATACCAGACCCAGGGCAGTAAAAAATCGATCCACTGACTGGAGATCTGGGGAGCCTGGAGGGATAGAGAACGCCCAAGATTGAGGGTCCCCTTGTAAGAGCGAGATAACAATTCCCACCCTCTGCTCTTCACTCCCAGATGACCGAGGCCGCAGCCGAAAGTACAATTTACATGCCTCCCGGAAAGTAAAAAATTTGTCCCGCCCACCAGTGAACCTGTCCGGGAGAGCAACCTTAGGTTCAGATCTGGTTTGCTCCGGGGGGGACAAAACCTTGGACTTAATGTCTGCAAACTCCATGGACAACCCCTGCAACATGCCGGGCCAGCTGGGCTACTGGATCCATGACAGCTGGGGAGAATCTTTAGTATGGGCCGGTGAAAATGTCACGCTGTATAGCAGATCTATATATATGTGATGTCAGTAATCTATATCAAAAGGGCAACATACTATATAACATGCGCATAGATATATGATAACATAGAATTACCTGACAGAATGTCCAGTGGGTCAATACGGAATCCGTTATACGCTGTCTCCGGCTAGAGGGTGACCGGGGTCTATGCTGACCCTAAACTGGGGTCCTAACTAATCCCTCTACCTGGAGGTACTGTTAAAGGTACAGAGGTCCAGGCCACCAGCGTAAACCCTGTCTCCTATCAATCCCTGCCAACTGTAATCTAGTCCTAAGAAGGACCCTGATTACCACCAAAGGGAATGAACAGGTAACGGTTAATGAACAGAAAGACATACAAGAAAGACAAGAAATAAAGTAAATAAAGTCTTACATACAACACTCACACACAGTAGGAACACCTAAGGTCTCAGAGATAAACTATAAGCTGTAAGAGTAAAAACAATAAGGAGCTCTTAGCTTAAGTATTCTCAGAACCGATCCAGTCTGCTAGACTACATGAATGCTTACACCGGCCTCTAACAAGCAGACTGGCAGGTATATGAAGGAATCTAATTAGAACATAATCAAAAGCAGCCGGGCGAGGCTGGACCTAGTCTTAGCAAAGAGCTAGGTAAAATTAACTCCCTCATTACCAAACACAAAGAAACAGCAACTCAGCTGTGAGAAGTCAGAGTGTGTAATCGCGACGATCCTCGTGGCGATACACCCATGACAGTATTCACCAGAAATGGTCTTCAAACAACCTTGAAGGAGTTCCCAGAGACGCTTAGCACTTGTTGTCCCTTTTGCCTTCACTCTGCGGTCCAGCTCACCCCAAACCATCTCGATTGGGTTCAGGTCTGGTGACTGTGGAGGCCAGGTCATCTGGCGTAGCACCCCAACACTCTCCTTCTTGGTCAAATAGCCCTTACACAGTCTGGAGGTGTGTTTGGGGTCATTGTCCTGTTGAAAAATAAATGATGGTACAACTAAACGCAAACCGGATGGAATAGCATGCCACTGCAAGATGCTGTGGTAGCCATGCTGGTTCAGTATGCCTTCAATTTTGAATAAATCTCCAACAGTGTCACCAGCAAAGCACCCCACATACCATCACACCTCCTCCTCCATGCTTCACGGTGGAACCAGGCATGTAGAGTCCATCCGTTCACCTTTTCTGCGACGCACAAAGAAACAGTGGTTGGAACCAAAGGTCTCAAATTTTGACTCATCAGACCAAAGCACAGATTTCCACTGGTCTAATGTTTATTCCTTGTGTTCTTTAGTCCAAACAAGTCTCTTCTGCTTGTTGCCTATCCTTAGCAGTGGTTTCTTAGCAGCTATTTTACCATGAAGGCCTGCTACACAAAGTCTCCTCTTAACAGTTGTTGTAGAGATGTGTCTGCTGCTAGAACTCTGTGTGGCATTGACCTAGTCTCTAATCTGAGCTGCTGTTAACCTGCGATTTCTGAGGCTATCCTCAGAAGCAGAGGTGACTCTTGGTCTGACTTTCCTGGGGTGGTCCTTATGTGAGCCAGTTTCTTTGTAGCGCTTTATGGTTTTTGCAACTGCACTTGGGGACACTTTCAAAGTTTTCCCAATTTTTCGGACTGACTGACCTTCATTTCTTAAAGTAATGATGGCCACTCGTTTTTTCTTTACTTAGCTGCTTTTTTCTTGCCATAATGCAAATTCTAACAGTCTATTCAGTAGGACTATCAGCTGTGTATCCACCAGGCTTCTGCACAACATAACTGATAGTCCCAACCCCATTTATAAGGCCAGAAATCCCACTTATTAAACCTGACAGGGCACACCTGTGAAGAGAAAACCATTCCCGGTGGCTACCTCTTGAAGCTCATCAATAGAAGGCCAAGAGTGTGCAAAGAAGTCATCAAAGCAAAAGGTGGCTACTTTGAAGAACCTAGAATATAAGACATAATTTCAGTTGTTACATCCTTTTTTGTTAAGTATATAATTCCACACGTGTTAATTCATAGTTTTGATGCCTTCAGTGTGAATGTACAATTTTTATAGTCATGAAAATACAGAAAAATCTTTAAATGAGAAGGTGTCCAAACTTTTGGTCTGTACTGTATACACTGTGTTCCACATTATTATCCAAAAATTGTTTAGGAGTGATAAGGTAAGAATTTTTTTTTTTGTCAGTTAAACTCATTGATGGTGATGTGTCAGGGCTCTTTATATCACTGTAAGCAATTGCAGACACCTGTGGTAATTAGTTTGGCAGGTGTGTCCAATGAAAGGCAAGACTACTTAAGAAGGCTGTCCCACATTATTAAGCAGCCTACATTTTCTACCAAAAATGGGAAAGAAAAAGGATGTGTCGGCTGCTGAGAAGCAACAAATTGTGGAGTGTTAGGTCAAGGCATGACTACAATCAACATTGCCAAGACACTTCATCGTGATCATCGCACAATCAAGAAGTATGTAGCTGATTCACAGTACACACGTGTGCGTGCTGATAAGGGAAAATTGAGGACTCTTTCCTACAGGCAATTACGTCAGGTTAAAAGAGCAGCGGCAAAAAAGCCTTGTCATAGCAGCAGACAAGTTTTTGAAGCTGCTGGTGCCTCCAACGTCCCCCGAACAACAAGATGCAGGGTCCTTCAGAGGTTTGCAGCTGTGCGTAAGCCATCCTGTCGACCTCCTCTATCCACTGCACACAAGTAGAAACAGCTCCAGTGGGCCAAACAATACATGAAGACTGACTTCAAAACTGTTTTGCTCACAGATGAGTGCCGTGCAACGCTCGATGGTCCAGATGGATGGAGTGGAGGATGGCTGGTTGATGGACACCCCACGCAAACAAGGCTACGGCGCCAACAAGGAGGAGGTGGAGTAATGTTTTGGGCTGGAATCATGGGGAGAGAGATTGTCGGCCCCTTTAGGATCCCTGAATGGGTAAAGATGAACTCCATAGTGTATGTTGAGTTTCTCAAACAGCACTTCTGCCATGGTTCAAGAAGAAGAACCGTGCATTCCGCAGCAAGATCATTTTCATGCATGATAATGCACCGTCCCATGCTGCACATAACACATCTGCATCTCTGGCTACTATGGGCATAAAAGGGGACAAACTTATGGTGTGGGCCCCATGCTCCCCTGACCTCAACCACATTGAGAACCTCTGGAGCATCATCCAAAGGAGTGTCTATGATGGCGGGAGGCAGTTCACAGCTAAGCAACAGCTCTGGGAGGGTATTCTGTCCTCATGCAAAACAATTGAAGCAGAAACCATCCAAAACCTGACAAATTCAATGGACGAGAGAGTTCAGAAGCTCCTTTTGAACAAGGGGTCCTATGTGCAAATGTAACATCACCTAGAATAAAGTTTTGAGTTGAAAACTGTTTGATTTCAGTTTGAAATAACCTGCTAATGCTTATAATTTCAAAAATGACCATTTTTTTGTTCTTTATTAAAATGAAAAGGTAGAAAACTCTGCTGTGCATAATAATTTGGAACATGCATTTTGAGTGCAGTTTGAGTGTTTTATTTTTTAAAAAATATACTGTTATCATAGGCAGTTTGTACAAAAACCTTTCAATTGTACTCTAATAATTATTTGACTGGAAAATTACAATGACTGCAATTCATATAGGTAATTTGGGAAAATCTGATAAAATATTATTTGCATAATAATTTGGAACACAGTGTATATATATATATATATATATTGTATATATATTTATGCACACATATATATATATATATACAGCTCTGGCAAAAATTAAGAGACCACTGCACAGTTTTATAAAAACCAGCTTCTCTACATGTCTGACAGCCATTCCATTCCAGTGTCAGTTGAATTCCAACTTAATGTTCTTCTGATAAGGTGATCACCTGAACCAAGTCTTATTTAACATAGGAAAGTATAAAAAAATACTGCTGTGGTGTTCACAATCCTCTTGCAATAGGACAAGCTGGATGGCTAAACAAATGCTAGTAATATCCCAAAAGTAATAGGAATTCATAGAATCATAGAATCATAGAATGGTAGAGTTGGAAGGGACCTCCTGGGCCTTCTGGTCCAACCCCCTGCTCAAAGCAGGATTCTCTAAATCATCCCAGACAGACAGTTATTAAAAAATAACTTTTAACCATGCCAAAGGAGTTGAAAAGTTTTGAGTGAGGAAAAGAAGTGCTCAATTCTGGCTTTAATAGCAGAGGGATACAGTGAACATCATGTTGCCTCCATCCTTAAAATTTCTAAGATGGCAGTCCATCACAGGAAGGTCAAGCAGCAGACATTGGGGACAACAAAGCTACAGACCTTTTGAGGGCGAATATGACTCTCCACTGACCATCATCTTATTCAAATGTCACTCAGCAACTGCAAGTGACCTACAAAAGGAATGGCAAACGGCAGCTGGGGTGAAGTGCACGGCAAGAACAGTTCCTGCTCCTAGAGGCAGGGCTCAAGTCATGTAAAGTTAGAAAAAAGCCTTTCATCAATGAGAAGCAAAGGAGAGCGAGGCTGAAGTTTGCCAAATACCATAAGGATTGAACCATAGAGGACTGGAGTAAGGTAGTCCATAGAGGACTGGAGTAAGGTAATCTTCTCTGATGAGTCTAATTTTCAGCTTTGCCCAACACCTGGTCGTCTAATGGTTAGACGAAGACCTGGAAGGGTCTACAAGCCACAGTGTCTTGCACCCACTGTGAAATTTGGTGGAGGATTGGTGATGATCTGGGGATGCATCAGCAAGGCTGGAATAGGGCAGGTTAATCTTTGCGAAGAACATATGAATCAAGCTGCATACAAGGATATCCTGGAAAACCAGTTGATTTCTTCTGCTCAAGCAATGTTCCCCAACTCTGAGGACTGTTTTTTCTAGCAGGACAATGCGCCATGCCACACAGCTAGGTCAATCAATGTGTGGATGAAGGACCACCACATCAAATCCCTGTCATGGCCAGCCCAATCTCCAGATCTGAACCCCACTGAAAACCTCTGGAATGTAATCAATAGGAAGATGGATAGTCACAAGCCATCAAACAAAGAAGAACTGCTTAAATTTTTGTACCAGGAGTGGCATAAAGTCACCCAAAAGCAGTGTGAAAGACTGGTGGAAAGCATGCCAAGACACATGAAAGCTGTGATTAAAAATCATGGTTATTCCACAAAATATTGATTTCTGAACTCTTCCTAAGTTAAAACATTATTATTGTTGTTTCTAAATGATTATGAACTTGTTTTCTTAGCATTATTTGAGGTCTGCAAGCACTGCATTTTTTTGTTATTTTGACCATTTCACATTTTCTGAAAATAAATACAAAATTTATTGCTTGGTAATTCGGAGACATGCCGTCAGTAGAATAAAAAAGCAATTTACATTTTACTCAAAAATATACCTATAAAGAGAAAAATAAGACAAACTTAAAATTTTCCCGGGGGCACAGTCAAAAGAGATATAATAAATATTATAAATTAAATATAATATATATATATTATTTCATAAACACTTGATATAATAGTGAATAATATGTATGGAAATGAAATTTTAATAAAATATTGTGGGTCTAAACAAGAAAAATTACTATTAAAAAAACTAGTAGGAGCATATCAGCAAATGATGGTTAGATAGTAATGATATAACTGCAATATATTAATAAAACTAGTAAGAGCATGACAACAAACAATTGTTAAATAACAGATGATGTTTATAGAGATATCCAAATTGAACATATTGGATTAAATACTGACTCATCAAAACACAGTGACACACCTTCTGCTGCCCAACATTGCACTCCAATGAGAGTTTAACAGTTTGTTTCTTGAGAGAGAGGGGAGATGAAACACATATACACACACACACACACATACAGTATGTGTAGACTTACACACCTTCAAATATATAAGATTTATTTATTATGAAAAATAATAAATTATTGATTCTAAAAAGACAAAATGATCTAGTTTAGTTTAAGAGTTATTTTTCATACCATGTGAAATCATTATTTGAGTTATTTTTCTGCTGCTAGCAGATTGATGCAAGGTCACAATTATATTATATATGGATTAAAAATAACAAAAAAAAACCCCTTCTATTGCAATACAAAATGTATTAATTTTCCAGAACGTTTGAGCAAGATTTTCTTAAATTGCTTGGCTTGTATACCGGATAGGGTTGAGCATTCCGATACTGCAAATATCGGGTATCGGCCGATATTGGCTGTATCGGAATTCCGATTCCGAGTTCCGATATTTTCGTCATATCGGATACCGGAATCGGAATGTCACTGTCACTGTCAGTCGGTCGGGTCTGTCAGGAGTCAGCGGCACTTACCCGGCAGAAGATCTCCGGCGGTCACATCCCGGACTGCTTGATGGCCGCCATCCTCTTCTCCCTGGCGGTCACATGCAGTTTCTCGCGATAACTGCAGTGACTGCTGGGTAATCGTGGCCGTAAAGCAGTCCGATGACGTCACCGCCGGAGAAGCAGGTAATCAGCTGTGCTGCGCCGGGATGTCAGGCTCTGCCTGGCATTCCGATGTAGCAGAGCTGGATCGTCGTAGGACAATCGTTACTATGGACTGCGTCGGACAGGTGGTATACTGTTGGGTTTTTTTTTCTTTTTCTTTTTTTACAGGAGATCGATGGCGTCGCAGGAATGAGAGAGTAATAAAATAAATGAAAACTGTGTTGTCTCTTTTATTTCATTAAAAGACTTTTTTCTTGCTGTGTCTTTTTTTTTATGCATTTAATAACTTTGGGATTAATAAAGGATCGGTGTCTTATTGACGCCTCTCCATTATTAACCGGGCTTATTGTCACCGTGCAATCAACGGTGACATTAACCCCTTATTACTCCGCTTGCCACCGCTACAGGGCAAGTGGGAAGAGCCGGGTAAAGTGCCACAATTGGCACATCTTTTGATGCGCCAAATGTGGGGCTGCTGTAGCCTGGTATTATCAGGCTGTTGAGGGCCAAAATCCATGGGCCTTGACAGTCTTTTAATACCAGGCCGCAGCAGTCTGCATTTTACTTGGCTGGTTAACAAAAATAGGGGGGATCCCCACGCCGTTTTTTTTTTCGAGGGGATCCCCTATTTTTGTTAACCAGCCAAGCTAAGCAGACTGCTGTGGCCTGGTATTATCAGGCTTGCAAGGTCCATGAATATTGGATCCTTACCAGCCTGAAAAACCAGGCCTCAGCGGTCTGCTTCATCTGGCTGGTTAACAAAAATAGGGGGGACCCCACGCCAATTTTTTTCGAGGGGATCCCCTATTTTTGTTAATCAGCCAAGATATGCAGACTGCTGTGGCCTGGTATTATCAGGCTGGCAAGGTCCATGGATCTTGGCTCCTTAACAGCCTGAAAATCCAGGCCTCAGCGGTCTGCTTCATCTGGCTGGTTAACAAAAATAGGGGGGACCCCACGCCATTTTTTTTTCGAAGGGAACCCCTATTTTTGTTAATCAGTTCCCTCTGACGTCACTGATGGTGTCCCTGGCTGACCTGAAGTGAAAGTGGAAAGCAATCAATTAAGCTTTCCACTTCCTCTCCTGTCAGCCAGGAGAGGAGCTCATTCATTTGGGGGTTTACTGTGAGGCTGCAGCATTAGCTGCGGTCCCTGCAGTAAACATTAACCCTTTCTGAAGGATTACACCGTGGGACCTGACTGTGCATGGGATAGGTAAGAATAATTTTGCTTTATTATTTTATTTTTATTACAGGAAATGGTTTTAGCAGGTAAATAAAATATGGTCAAAAACTGTGTGATTATTTCATTAAACTTCTTTTTTATTAAAGTGTGTGTGTTTGATTTTTCTTTCATACAATAGGATTAATAAATGATAGTTGTCTAATTGACAGCTCTCAATTATTAACCTGGCTTAAAGTGACCTTTCAATTGCAAGGTCATTTTAACCCCTTATTAACCCATTCGCCACCGCTACAGGGCAATGGGAATAGACGGGCAAAGTGCCAGAAAGGGCAAATCTAATTAGAGATTTGCCCTTTCTGGGGTGTCTGGGGGCAGATGTTAGTAGCCGGGGGGGGGCCAAAAATAATGGTCCCTCTCTGGGCTATTATTATCTGCCCCCACTCACTGGCTTTGTCTGTCTGGTTGCGAAAATAGGGCGGGAGCCCACGCATTTTTTTTCAGCAATTTTACACCTCATATATATATATATATATATATACATGTCATTGAGTTTGTGACACATATATATATATTTATAGTTCATACACTTCTACATAGTATAATAGCCGCTAATTCAATTGCCGGCTTTTGTGAAAATGCAGAACCCGACATGAAATGACACTTGGTTTACATAGAGTTAACCATGTCTTTTCATGTAGTTTGATATCTGATTTGCACAAACAATTACATGAGTGTAAGTGTGCAAAATTTCACACCTGTAGGGGTTAATTAAAGGTGTAAATTCGTAGCAAAAAAGTCAGTTTTTTTTTTTACAACGAATTTACACCTTTAATTAACCCCTACAGGTGTGAAATTTTGCACACTTACACTCATGTAATTGTTTGTGCAAATCAGATATCAAACTACATGAAAAGACATGGTTAACTCTATGTAAACCAAGTGTCATTTCATGTCGGGTGCTTCTGTCTTTTCACAAAAGCCGGCTTTACCCGGCAATTGAATCAGAGGCTATTTTACTATGTAGAAGTGTATAAACTATAAATATATGTATATATATATATATGTCACAATGACATGTATATATATATATATATATATATATATATATATATATATATATATGTATTCTATGTGTGTATATTTAGTGTTTACAAGGAAAGAAAGAGGTTTTTTTAGTTACGATATTTTGTTCCCATAGACTAACATTGGATTTCCGGTATCGGTATCGGGTATCGCCGATATTTTAATGGTATCGGCGATACCATTCCGATTCCGATACTTTTGGATATCGGAAAGTATCGCTCAACTCTAATACCGGAATAGCTGTCAATCAATAAGTGTGGACGCAAGTCCAGCCATCAGTTAAACAGATTTTTTACATGAAAATACTGAACCAAATCATAGTTAGGCCTCCTTCACACGTCCGTTTTTGTGTCCACATGCGGCCCCTGTCTTAAGAACTGCAAATACGGACATACGCACACCCATTGAATTCAATGGTGGTGCGCATGTGTCAGGTTTCTCAGATGGACCGTGTGTCTGTGTGAAAATCCTGCAAACATGTCAGGTTTTTATCAGCAGCAAGGACAAAATGCGTGCTGCACATGTGCAGCATGATGACACATGGATGGCGTACCGGTGCCTGGAAAGAAGCGGTACAGTTCGAGCTGTTTTCAGCCGCCGGTTGCCGGAGGCCGCTCTCATCATTGTTGTCTGGTTTCCCTGTGATCAGCGCAAAAGTGAAAGTTCTCACGCTAGTGGTGACATCAGTGAGGTGAATGGAGTTCATTGGCTATGAACCCCACTCACCATATTCACTTCACCACAAGACGTTGATGTTGCGCTATCACATGCAGCTCAGTGTCTCTGCTGGATGGCAGTCTGAACGTTCGCATCATGCCACCATTCAGCCTGGTATCTGGCTGAAGCAAAGCTAGACTCGTCAAGGGACAAATGAATTATCTTCACATTGGACAGGTGAGGGATATGGTTGTTTATTATTATTATTATTTTTTTTTTACAGAGGACATGGGCATCGGAGGATTATCTTCACGTTGGACAGGTGAGGGATATGGTTGTTTATTATTTTTGTTTTTCTACAGGGGACATAGGCTTCAATTAATTTTAGGCATAACAGTGAGTATAACTTTGTAGTTTATTTTTAAATAAATGTGTAAAACAGGGTGTTGAGTTTTATTTCAAATAAAGTATTTTATTCTTGCTGTGTGTTTATTTCCAAAGTTACTATTGGGTTAGTAATTACAAAGCTGAAATCAACCCCAACCCAATTACCCCACTTGACACCGACACTGGGCAAGTGGGAGATAAAGGCTAAGCGCCAGATTTGGGGCATCTCATGGATGTGCCATTCTTGGGTGGCTAAGGACTAATGTTGGTTGGCTGGGGGGGCAATATCTCTGGCCCCTTCCCAGGCTATTAATATTAAGCCACAGCTGTCTATTTAGCCTTTGCTGGGTTGAATTTATAAGAAGACGCTGCACCATTTTCCCAGGGACCCCGTAAATTCACCAGTAAAGGATAAGTAAATAGCTGTGCGCTGTTATTAATAGCCTGGAAACCTTTTGGGATATTGTCCCTTTCACAGATTATTAACATCAGCGCCCAGCCATGGGCTTTCCCTCTGCTGGTTATCAAAATTATGCGGGAGTCCACGCAATTTTTTTTAATTTAATTCTTAATTTTAAACAGAATGTACTCAACGGGTGCTGAATACAACTGCTATCATTTTTGCCTGGTCACGCTGATTTCAGGGAGACCACGTGTCAATTATGAGATCTGCCTTCAGTACCCGGAGCCTGGGATCAGTGCTAACTGTACTGTTTTTCCCAGGCAATGGCATGTGTCACACGGACGGCACATGGATGTGAAACACAGACAGCAAATGGATACATGAATGTCACATATATAAATACGGAAGCAACACAGACACGAACCACAGATCTCACCAGTACTGTTTTTTCCTGTACAGGAATCACCAGGACATGTGAAGGAGGCCTAAACTTTTTCTCCAGGACCGGACAGACTTGCTTTAAGCATACATAAAATCAATTGCATAGTAAATTAATTATGATATCTTCTGTGCAGTGCCATAAGGAATACAGCAAATTTTTCTTCCAGGTACTTAAAATGTACCAACCTTTATGGCAGTTCTCTACACAGGTAATCTTATACTCAGTAAGGTTACCAGCTAAGGATAAAGCTAGATGATGCAGCTACGCATGCACCTGAAACTCTGCCCATGGCTGGGGCCAATTTATGTATGATTATGTTTCACAATTGTGTGCCCACTGGCACGCTGCAGGTAGGAGGAACCACACTGGTGCCGCCCCATCTGGCTGTACCCTCAGAAAGCTAATTAACCCCTTTTTATGTTTGGGCTGCACATTCACAGTACTAACCACTAAGCCATCCTTCTGTATTACATAAACATGGAAAAATATATAGCTAAAGCGGTTTACAGAGATCAGAAAAAAATGAGGCATTGTTTATCTGATATATCCCTGTCGTTCCACAACGCACACTCTGGTGCTTTCTGATGTGTCTTTAACAATTATGCTCCTGACTGTTCAAGTGACCACTGTAATAGTCATGTGGGTAGTTAGAGATGTCATCGATGCAGCAATGATGGCCCAGATTAACCATATGAACACTATAGTTAAGCAAAAATAATCATGCTACCCTGATTTGGGGTCAGCCTGGTCCTCCCTGGCAGATGTTTTCACTTCTGAAGCTGGCATCATCAGTACCTCTGGCATTTAGTAGGCGCTGCAACATCTGAGATTGGGTGAGGCTTAATCACTGAGCCTCATGTGATTTCAAGATGCGCGTCTCATGTGACATCATAGGGCTTTTAAAACTCTAGAGGGTATCTTGGTTCTATTGGGCCCTATGGATGCTGGGCCAAATAATCTGGCCACAAAAGTGAAGACTGCTCTGGCCTAGCTGCTACTAAGGACCAGACTGGATAAACCTTATTGCTCAACTCTATTGACCACTGAAGCCAGGTAATGCATACAGCAGTCACATGGGTACTGGAGTGTCATTGCTGCAGACACGGTAAACAGGCAAATAGCCTAAATAACCATTTGTTTATTTTCTATTAGTGGAGCTAGAGGATATTCTTATCTCTAATGAGAAAGTGTAAATTAAGAAGAAATAGGTTGAAGTGCATACACTGGAATATTGTGACACAAGACAACATAACAATTATTTTCTATATACAGGTAGTGAGCTTTTTAGACGTGACGCTATTACCTGATCATTCCACTTAAAGTCTGGATTGATACTTAATCGAACTCTAAGAACTGTGCGGGTAATTGGTTGGATAGATGCTTCCATTGTAATGGATGGAATTTGATGGACGCACTGTTTCACCTTTAGCCCGATGTTCACATGATGCAACATGTGACCTAAAAAAGGTACATTAGGTTAAAAACGTTTGCATATACAGGAACACTAATGCAATCAGACTTGTAAATCAGCTTTTAGACGAGCATATTACAGCTTGCAAGCTTTGCATTGTGGTGTACAAATGACTGACTTTTTTGACCCGGCATGTTCTAATGTTTTGTAATACTTAACTGGAATTAGTACAGTGCGGTTTTAGTATTAGCAACTCTGAATAATAAGTGTTAACCCAATCAATGATTTCCACACGCCAAAGTTAAAAATAGCTACTAAATAATAGATATATTAAAACGGTAATATTCATGAACATTTCTGATATGGGTTTTACATGTTTCTCATTTATCCAAACAAATGAGGCGAGTCTGGAACATACAGAAGTGATTTCATTATTGAGAATCTAACCCCAATTACTGAAGTGGGTAGTTAGAGAAAAACTTTCTATGGCAGGGGGACAAAATGTCGCGTATGTCTTGTATACTGTATATTCACTTACATAAAGAAAATTAGTTTTACACTCTATCATGATCCTATACATAGGTCTACAGCAGTTGTTTCAGGTTCAAGGTTTTTTTGTATGGAATTAGGGTATTTTGAGGGTGGTGAATTAAAAAATCCCATACTTTTTGCTGAATTGGTTCTAGTTTTTGAGATAATTCATGAATGAAAATAATGCATTCCCCCAATGTGACTTGTGTGCGATAACAAATACAATAGCTTTTGGTCTTTTGACTCATTAACAATGTCTTAGGTAATGAAATATCCCACATAATTATTTTTTTATTTCAAATTGTAGGCTTAAAATGCTAAAAAAGCAACTTTTTGAAGACAGAATTATACTGTAATTTATTAATGAACTATAAAATATCTTAGAAACTAGAACCGATATGGCAAAACCAACGTCATATTCTTAATCAGCACCATAAAGTTAAAATCATTCTGACATCGTTGGCACCAAAATGACTGTATACCAGTGTAATCATCTCTTAAGGATATTCCACGAATGACAGGTGGATACATCGCAGATTTCAGTTGCGGATTCTGCATAGCAAATCCGCAGTTTACGGTACCATACATGTAAATGGATTTTTCTAAATCTTGAGCAAGAAGAAATCTGCAGCCAAATCTGCAATGAACTCTACATGCGTTGTGTGCCAACTGGTGCTAAACAATGACTGAAGAGGTCCACATGAAAAAACACTTAAGTATTGATTCTATCGATCCCTATGGATCCATGGCTCGCTCCTCTGCCCCAGAATATCCCATACAACATAAAGCTTAGATCTCCAGGAAGAAACCGTGAAGTTCTTCGTAAATGTCCCAACACTAGAATTCATTATTGGAAAATAGCAATGGAAAACTCTAATTTATACGGAATCTAGCAGTAAGTTAAAAAAGCCAGCCAAAATATGGTTGGCCAATTTTCATGAAACGATTTTCTCAGAAGTTTGAGGAAATCTACATTGGTAACTAGAGGGAAACGTACCACGGAAAAAGAGGTGTTTTCTGGTAAAATGTCTTTTTGGGGGAGATGGAGGACAGTTGAAGCAAGGTTTGAACTGGTCTTTGTGTAATTTGGGGGGAATTTTGATCATGGAATATTTTAAGCCATCTGGGCAAGAGGATTTTTTTTGTTCTTTAGTTACAATACTAGAATGAGGACGGGTAAAATGAATAATGCTCATAAGAGAAAATATCATGGTTCTATGTGAGAACAAATCATCACAGAAACAATACAGATTCAGATTGAAAAGTGCCAGTTATGGCAAACTAGAAATTACGGCGGTGAAATTAACATGCGTGGGTAGAGCAGGCACTTGTGGCTGCAACTGCGCATGCACGGGAATAGCGGTGATGTGATGTCACTTGCGCAGGCGCAGTTCGTGGCCTTGCAGCCACGAACTGTGCCTGCGCAAGTCACATACACGTCACCGCTATTCCCGCACATGAGTAGTAACGACGCGGCTGTTACTGCGCCAGCGTGGGAATAGCGGAGACGTGTTTGTCAGGCGCAAGTGACACTGCCGCGGTGCCTTATGGGATTCGGGGACAGCGGCCAGAAGTCCCAACTGGCGATTATATATGTAGGTAATGATTTTAGTACACTATGCTTAAAGGGATTATCCAGTTGAAAAAAAAGCCATCCTTAGATGACAACTTGCTGATGTGGAACCTGAAGAGATCAATACATTTTGGAATTTTTATGTCCATTTAAAAATAGTGCGCAGGTCAGATGCCCGACCGGCGCTCTATTCACTCTCTATGGGGCTGCCAGAAAAAAGTCAAGTACAAGGCTGCTAACCCCATAGGGAATGAAGATGCAGTTTGAGCATGCACACTTGCAAATCTATTCTATAGTAGGGATAAAAGTACCTCGTTTTGCCAATCACCGAAGGTCCTAGTAGACGGACCCTGACCAATCATCACCTACCATGGTGTAAGTGTTCTAACGGCAGAACCATTTGGATGTAGGTAACAGATCATAATTTGGTGTACGTAAAATAAATCCATGCAAGGGTTTCTGTGTAATACGTGGTGTTGATAACACTGAGAATGATTTGTAAGCCCACATACTACCTTTTATATTGCTATGCCCCCTACTAACACTTATACTGCTAAGCCACCTACTACCACTTGTATTGCTATGCCCCCTACTTCCACTTATATTGCTAAGCCACCTACTACCACTTATATTGCTATGCCACCTACTACCACTTATATTGCTATGCCCCCTACTACCACTTATATTGCTATGCCCCCTACTACCATTTATATTGCTATGCCACCTACTACCACTTATATTGCTATGCCACCTACTACCACTTATATTGCTATGCCCCCTACTACCACTTATATTGCTAAGCCACCTACTACCACTTATATTGCTATGCCACCTACTACCACTTATATTGCTATGCCCCCTACTACCACTTATATTGCTATGCCCCCTACTACCACTTATATTGCTATGCCCCCTACTACCATTTATATTGCTATGCCACCTACTACCACTTATACTGCTATGCCCCCTACTACCACTTATATTGCTATGCCCCTACTACCACTTATATTGCTATGCCCCCTACCATTTATACTGCTATGCCTCCTACTACCACTTATATTGTATGCCCCTACTACCACTTATATTGCTATGCCCCTACTACCACTTATATTGCTATGCCCCCTACTACCATTTATACTGCTATGCCTCCTACTACCACTTATATTGCCATGCCACCTACTACCACTTATTTAGTAGTCACGGCACAAAAATATTGTTGCTGACCCTGAATAATCTATTTATGACTACATATAGTCACACAAAATAAAAAACATTTGTATTATATATTGGTGCAGTAATAGGTGCTGTGCTCATCCAACTATTTACCGTAGTGCCAATATGTGCTATAGATATTTAGTATGTTGAGTACTCTAGCATACACACTTTATTAATGTAAGTCAGTTTAATTTTTTTTTTTTTACCAATCTCATCTTTCTGCATATCTTTCAGCTTATCAATGGTTAGTTTCTTCTCCTCCAGCTTTGTTAGCACAGAAGGTTGAAGAATAGAGAATTGCCTAAGAGGGCTCGCCCAGCCCCAGAGACGTTTGTCAATGACTTTGCTAAGGTTTAGAAGTCTGTAAGTCATGGCTGGCCATCTTTTCCTGAGGGCTATCTCAAAAAGAGCTCTTACAATTCGTGCAGCATTCTGAAAAAAAAAACAAAAAAACAAAAACACATAAATGTCAATACATGCAAAACAATTACTTAAAGGAACTTGGCTCTTTCTTATTTTTACATCAGTATAAAATACTACTGGAAAATATTGCCAGAAAAATCTAACATTTTAAAACATCTAATAAAGATCCAGCATATTTTTGAATATTTAATAATTTTAATATTACCTGTGCAACATATGCCGAATCAGAGATGAGGGAAAAATTGTCAATTTCTCCACGTCCAATGTATGTTTGAAGAATGATATTTACTTTTCCATAGCCATTTTCCACTCCACCGGCAACCGGCAGTGGACAATAACTATCAATTAAGTGCTCTAATTCTTCACTCTCTTCTTCACGAACCTACCATAGAAAAAAACACATTAAATATGAAGCGTAAAAAAGCTATAAAAGGCTGAATAAGCGAGAAACTGTGGCAACCAATTAAGGTTTCTTTCATTTCCAGGGCAATGAATTGTAACACATTTTTAGTGTCATATATGTGTTGTCAACCCTCTAAAGTGCTTGGTGATAATCTATTGGTCTATGATAGATGAAACTGGAAGGTTTTTATAAGGCCGGTCATATGCAACCAAATGTGATAATAACAAGCCTCTTCAGCTTGGTGAGACATCGACTTGTTAATGTTGTAATAAAATGCACCTGACAAATGGGTGTTAATATGTGAAGAGGAGAAAGGTGACACTGGAAACTGAAAAGGGGGCAGCGGAAGTTATAGAAACAAAGTCAATGCAAAAAACGTGCCCACAAATCTTATTCATCCATCTACCTCATGAGGGCCTCACACAAGAATAAAACTGACCTGGCAGAACAATTATTTTGTGCGAAAAGAAAAAAAAGAAGTCCATGAGTGGCAAGGTGGTTCAGTGGTTAGCACTGGGGTCATGGATTCAAATCCCACCGAGGACAACATTTGTAAGGCCTTTGTATCTTCTCCCCATCTTTGGGAGGGTTTCCTCCAGCTACCTCGGATTTCTCAAACATAGGGAATGTAGATTGTGAGCCCCAGTGGGGACAGTGATAATGATATCTGTAAAGTACTATGGAATTAATGGCGCTATATCGGCAAGGAAAATAAATAAAATTCATGCACGTTACGTAGGTCCTGTGTCTGTGGTGTACACAATGGAGGAAGGCATACAGTGGATATCACAGTGCACACACGCCATGGTGTGTGTATGTGTGTGAATGTACTGTATATAGTTATTGTATACACGGGTTTCACTGTGTGTATGTTTGAATGGATGTGTATGTCAAAGTGTTTTACCATTTATATTTGACTGTGAATGTGTGGACGTGTTTGTGTGTAAATGTATAAGTTACGGAAGGCCTGGACTGGCCCATGGGGGGACAAGTGAATCTCCCGGTGGGACACTGTGCAAAAATGGGCCCTGCACCCAAATATATGAGCTGCAATTGGCATAATAAACTTGATGCATTATGAACAGACAAGGGCAGCATTTAATAATTAATTTAATAAACTACCCAGCTTATCATTACACAAAAGCATTGGTAAATATGTTTATATGGGTCAGGCTAATAGTGCATGTAACTGAACAGGGGACTCCCATAGGCAGCGTCACTGGTGGGCTCTTGGCACCCCAGACCGCCACTGTCTTACAGTGTATATGTTTTTTTTGTGTGTATGTAATGAATTTACTATGGCTGTGAAACAACACCCCTTCTTACCCCTCCTCAACTTTACAAAGACTTGGATGTATTCCTACACTGGGGAACTGAGAACATCATATTGGCCTCTCAAAATCTGAACTTGGATCTATAGGAGACCTTCGTGAAACAGAAATATCCAGGTTCTGGTCAGCATGAAATAAAGAAAATTTCAACTAGTAGAAAAATATATAATTAAAAAGACAATTTTTTCATATAGTCAAGCAGCACTAGAGTTTTTAAACTTTTTTTTTTTTTACTATCCCCATTACAATAAATGTAGAGAGCCATTGAGAATTACTATTACAAAAATATTTTTAATCCTAATAATCTTCACAAAAGGTAAGAAATGGGATTAGAGAACCGCCGAGACAATTACTTGATAAAATTATATCTCCACATATTTCACGTCGTGGACCTTTACAAAAATACATATAATTATTACTTGCTTCCACCCAATATCTATGTCAAAGCAATTTCTCTCATAAGGCTGCAGAGAAAATTGGTCTTCTGTAACTAAAGCGACCTAATTGAAAGTATATTAATAATGACACAATTACATTTTATTATTCATCACTATTATTAAGGCTGTCATTGACACAGAAAAAATTGCTATGCTAAACAAATTGGCCTGCTAACCCCACTGTCCTGCAAATGATGAGATTTCATTTCAATTTGACCAAAGGAAAATGTCTATCCATCCAGATTAGAACAATTTTGAATTAACTTGGAATGTATTCATTACCGTTATAACGCCGGTATGCAGCCGGTGGTCAGTGGAAATCATACATGCGTAGCTTCAGAATCCAAGTGCTACCATGCAAAGTAGCAAACTGCCATGCAAATAAAAGACGTCCCATTGAAATTGAAACTGATATATGTTGGCATAACTTCTTATATGAGTGGAGACGCCACCGGACGCACAATGGCTGTGCAGATCCTGCTACACTCATACATCGTCACATGCACTGATATTGCGGATACTGGCTCTGCAGACTGAACAGTGCAGCTGTGCTATAAAAAAACATTTCCTACATCAATATCTGCACAATTGCCTTGTAGGCGAGCAGAAAAAACGGCTGACTGCTATGTATGAACAAATCGTGCTCAATATAAAGGAAACAAAAGAGGACAATCAAAAAACTTTATGTTGAAGTACCCTATTACAAAAAAGAGCGGAAACAAAAATAACCAAAGTATACAAAAAACATACTATATAAAAACACAAACAATATACTTTGGTGACAAAAAGTACCAGTACTACTGTGTGTAGTAGTATTAGTAGCAGTAGGCCGGGGTCACACTTGCGAGAAACTTGCACGAGTCTCGCACCTCAATACCCGGCACTGCCGCGGGTGCTCGGACCGGAGTGTTCAGCTGCACAGAAATACATGCAGCCGCACACTCCGGTCCCGAGTTCCGGCGGCAGTGCCAGGTATTGAGGTGCGACACTCGTGCGAGTTTCTCGCAAGTGTTACCCCGGCCATAGGTTTTTGCTACCCCATCCAAGAGCAGCATGATACAGAGAAAAATACCACGATTCCAGTGATGTATCACTTGCCAAGCTGCTTTCTTTTGATAAAATCACTGTTTTCTCTGCTGCAGACCTACCAGTATGTTGAGCCCGGCATAACCCCGGCCATGGACAGTGTTTACAGAAAGCTGTCAATCCGTGGTGGGGGCGGGATTATATAGAGCTCATGAATATGGAGGACTACCTGGAACCAGGGTTACCTGTCCTCTAATGATGATCTCCTGCTGATAAAACACTGATTTTATAAAAACTACACTAAGCAGCCCAGTAAGTGATACATCGCTGGAATCAGGGTCACTGTTCTCTACATCATGATGCTGTCAGATTAGGTGGCAAAAACTTGATGACAGTTTCCTTTGAAGTGTTTAGCAATAGCAAATCATAGTAACATAACACAGGTTTACAGTGTCTCCATGGGAAAAACTGTACATAGTGCAAACAAATTATGAAGGTGTAAAAAAGAGCACTGTAAGATAATGTTTGCCCATAGCACCCTAATAAAAACACAAATGGCATCTTAGAGTAAATGATTATTTAGCTACATTTTTGGGAAGTGTTGTACTTGTTACTATGACTGAAACAAATAGAAGAGTTTAAAGGGGTTTTCTGATGTTCTTTATTTAGGGGTGCACCGTTCCCCCACCTCTTGGCTTCCTTCGAGCAAGCGGAGGGGTAGTAAGCTTCTGATAATTGAAAGTTCAGGCCAGTTGCTTGGTTTGACTGCTGGCCTGAACTGTGTGAAGTATGGCGCTGCAATGAGTCGCAACTTTGTCTCTGCATAATCCAGGGAAGTGTGGGGGGATTGAAGCTGGATGGGTCCACCTCTAGATCAGAGCTGGAACGAGCACAATCCTGGCCAAGGAAACTGGCCACATAAGCAGAGGTGGATGATAAATGTAGTGGTGGTCGGTAACCTAGGCAATGGGAAGTAAACTGTAGAATTCAAGATCACACTGTTCTTGAGAATAGAAAGGATGTTTAATAAGGTACTTTATATGGGAATATAAAGATCATTTAAAGAACTGCTTCTATAAAAGTACAAATCATAATTATTCTCCAGGAACGCTGAAACATAATGGAAAGTCTAATATAAATGCCATAAAGACTACAGTATTATATATTAAGTGGACACTCCTAAAAGTTTGGGTTCTTGTCCCGAAATGGACAGCATTGTGAGCGGGGGAAATGTCACAACAGAGAATATTTTGAAAAATAAAATAGCTCTAATGTCACCTTCATCATCTGCTGTTTTATCTTCCAATTGTTCATTGATCTGATCTTTATTTTACACAGGGATGAGGAGATGTTACATCGTGTTACAGAGCACTTTATACTTTTCTGCCAGCATCGCCTTTACGGTGGTTTCACACAGAATATTTTCCAAAAACAACATCAAATTTGTTGCTGTAAAGTGCACTTTCTTGAATGGAAGTAAATGCTAAATGCACTACAGCAGTATAATTATGCTTTGCTTAAAGTTCACCATTAATTCTACATCGCTTTACAGACATCATTGTCACTGTCCCCATTGGGGCTCACAATCTTAATTTCCCATCAGTGTGTCTTTGGCGTGTGGGAGGAAGGTGGATTAACCAGAGGAAACCCACGCAAACATGGGGAGAACATACAATAGTGGTGTTTATCACAGTTGTGAATGGTTTTTGCCCATGCCGTTTTATTCCCCAAATACAGCATTGTCTATCTGTGGCATGTGTTTTCCCATAAGTTTCTCTGGAGGAAAAGAAAAAACTGAATAACATGCACATGTGAATAAACAATAGGCTACAAATAATGTTCATAAAAAATGTGAAATATGCCCAAAAATTATCCAAAAATACCCTGTGCAAACATACTACAACTTTACATCCTGGGACTAAAAAGTTACCTATTTTTATCATGCATACTCACCCTACCTGGTGCCCTCCATTTGTTTCCCGCTGCTTCCTCTGCTCAAAATGGCAGAAGTTCCTTTCTGCTTCAAAGATGGCCATTACAGTTGCTTATGAAGTGCATTGGTAAGTCTAAATCATGACTTCTATGCCCCTCCTATCCCATTGAACAAGAAAGGTAAGGAAGGTAGGTTTAGTCCCATACCACTAAGGTGACCATCTTGGAGGCCTGAGAAATTCAAAACACCAATCTGAACAGAAGAGGCAGAAAAAGCAAAACAGGGTATTGTGACTATAAGTGTAATGCACAGTCAATTATTTCTAGCCCCAAATTGGAGGGTTGCTTTAAGGACACCTTAATTCCTTTTGATACTATAAAAAGGGAGGGGGTTGACAAACTTTAGTCCATTTTTAAATACAGCTTCTACTATTAGGTTAAAGACAACATAAGAAATAATCAGATTTCACAAAACGTTACCAAAGGTAAACCATGGCAGGTAAACCAAGCAATCTAGTGGCACAATCAATAAAGAAATCAAATTATAGTCTAAAATGATGATGGATTATGTACTATTGGAAGAGACTGTAGCGGTAAATGTATTTACTTTCTTCTTTGAATATTAAATATTTCACCATCGGGAAGCATCCAACAGATCGGGTATTGTAGAGGTAATTAACAAGTCAATGTATTGACAGTTTACTGAAGGCAAAATTCCCAGCTCAGCTTCAAGTTTCTCCTGGGACCAATTACTATAAAAACATCTATTGGACATATTGCAGCATGGCTGGAATGAAGCGCTAGTCATTGAAGCAAATCAACCCAGACAACTGTTCCACACCATGTCTATATAATAGACAGCTGTAAAAGCCACGTTACAAAACGTCTGCCGCTTATCAGCAATATCTTACCTTGATCTGCTCAAATTCTTCAGCTTTAGATACAATGGATAAAATATCGCCTTCAGTTTTGTGAGCATCAAATAATTCATTGAATGTCTGCCAAATAAAAAAAGGGCAAAAGTGAAATAGCAAAGACCACATTCAACACATTTTATTTACGTGCGATGACCATACAAAGAGAAACGTCACTAGTAAGGCACATTAAGACTCTGAGAGAAGACTATAAGTGGGCATCTTTACACACACTAAAAGGTAATAAGGTAGGCTCAGTGGGTAATGTGAGTGAATTAAATACCACTATTTATGTACATTTCTACTTTTCATTTCGTTATCCACTCCACTTCTCTATTCCTACCAATTTTGGCTTCCCTTTTTTCTCATTTTAATAAAGTCAAAATAGTTTTCTTTTTCTTTTTGAGAAACAATCAAAGCAGACACTCGATTTCCAAGTTTGTCCTTAAATCATTTTGCTTGACTTGGAATGGATCCAGTTGACTCTGGCACACAAATGCTGAGCACAAGCCAAGGTACTTCAATGGCATGATTCATCTCCTTACCGCAAAGCTCCACTTCTGCCTGCACATTAGGACCTCCGCCAGTCATTCTGGCAGCACTCTCGCACCGCAGCTCAACTTCATAGCACTTTATACATGCCTCAAAGCAACACATAGGTCCTTGTTTGAAACGACTACCAGACCCATAACAGGTCTTTTCGCGGCCAGTTCCACTTTTCAGAATAGAGCGCCTAATCTCAACATTGTATACTGGCAAAAAAATATTTAGTACCTCAATGGTATTATATTTAATGTAAAAGTGGCTGGAGGTTCTGCCCAGATCTGTAGAGGAAAAGAATCCAGTTCTCTCTTCAAAGCGAATCATACGGGCTTTGTCAAGTTTCCGTCCCACGTCAATTACCAATTGTTCTCGGTGCTTCTCCAATAAGGGATCCATCTGTTGGCAAATTCAGAAAGAACGACATTTCCGTTATGAATGCTAGAGAGTTTAATTACATCCATAGACTGAATATTGATTGAAAAACAACTTACAATTTAAAAACACATAGGCCCTAATTCTTCAAGACTGGCATTTTGTATATCAGTTGTGATAAAGCATGTGCCTCTTTTTTTTCCACTATGTCTTATTGATTTAAAGAGCATTACAATAAAAGATAATCATACAAGTCTTGAAGTAACAAGCTTATTTGACAGGCGTAAAACTCACAATATTGGTTTAAAGAGCATTACCAAAAAGTAAGTCAAACAGGTTTGAAGGTATAAAGCTTATTTGGCGCTTACTTGACAGGCATAATACTTATAAATGTCCCCCACCTCCCTTTACCCTCCCATCCCCCAGCATGTGCCTCTTAACGAATGTGGTGTATCTTTCATCAGCCATGCGCCACTCTAAGGAAAGTACTCCAACTGGGGACAGGAGTCGACTTTTGGCAAAATTTCTGCCATTTTTGTGGAGTAAATTATTATTCAGTTTTCCAAAAGTTGGTGGAGCTACCCAGGGGTGTCGAAAAGGGATCAAAACTTGTACAATTCTTTCTGCGACTGGGAGTTGCCCAAAAGTCTTACAACATTGTTAATCGGTTTTACAATAGAATTCTGGTGAAGAGTGTTTGATGAAGAGTGGAAATAGTTGTCATAATATATGTGTTATTCTATACATGTATGTATCATTTGGGCACAGTCATGGTTTGACATCATTGTTGGATCATAGACGCAGCAGAAAGAGTTAAAAGATCGCTGCTTGTTTGGCTACAACCATTTCAACCACTAAGGCCTAAACAAACTGAACTAAACTAAATGAGCTAAAAGCAGGGCTGTTATCATGTCAGAAAACAAAAGCAAATATTTATCCTGGCATTACTGGTTGGAGAATAGGGGTTAGATATTCATAAGAAATGGATTTCCTACCTGAAACACCTTATGACTAATGCCGTATACTAATGGGTTTGCTCTCATCCGTACAAAAAGATAAGTGTAACTCAGCCACTTCACTGCTTCCTCCACATTGGTTACTGTTCCGAGGGCGATCTGCAATAAATAATGACACATATGATCTGGCTCATTAGTGGGAAGGCAGAGTCGTCTGTGGACAACTACAGTTTATACATATACTCTTCTTCTCACAAGTAGAGATAGACCATATTCTGAATGATTTTGAAAGGAAGGAAGTAAGGAATGAAAGGAAGGAAAGAAGGAAGGAAGGAAAAATAAAGAAAATAGGAAAGAAAGAAAAATAAAGAAAATTAGAAAGGAAGAAAGAAAAATAAAGAAAATAAAGGAAGGAAGAAAAAAGAATAATAAAGAGAAAAAAAAGAGAGAAAAGAAAGAAAACAAGAAAATAAGAAAGGAATAATGTAACAACGAAAAAGACAGATAAAGAAAGAAAGGGAGCGAATGGGAGAAAGAATAAAAAACAAAAAGAGAAGGAAAGAAAAAAGAAAGAAAAAGGAATGGAGGGAAGTAATGAGGGAAAGAAAAACCATGAAACAGAAAGAAATAATAATAATCTTTATTTATATAGCGCCAACATATTCCGCAGCGCTTTACAGTTTAACAATTTCAAAACACAAGTCATAGGTAACAACGTTAACAATACAATAATTAAAGCAAAATAAGCCGACCCTGCTCGTGAGAGCTTACAATCTACAATGAGGTGGGGGAGATACAAAGTACAGGTGTATATATACAATGGTGCATTTACAATGATGGTCCAGCCATCTTGAGGGAGTGAGGGATGGATGGAGATAGTGAATGGGCTACACACACACACTTACACATAGAATGACTTTGGTTAGTGAATGTGATAGGCCGCTCTGAACAAATGTGTTTTGAGGGAGCGCCTGAAACCATGCAAATTGTGGAAAGAAAGAAAAAAAGATGAATAGGAAAGGAAAGAAAGGAAAAAAGGAAGGAAGGAGGATAGGAAGGCAGACAGGAAAGATGGAATGGAGGAAGGAGGAGAAATGGGACAGGATGTGTAGAGATATGAGATAAAGTAGGCAATCAATATTAAATAAAGATAGATGTAGAACAGATAAATAAATGATAGATAATAAAATAGATATAATAGACACAGGACAGTTGCAGACAGATAGACATAATAGATAGATTTGGATTCCAAATATGAAAGGAAGGGGGGATATATATATAACATAGGGATAGATAAGTCACATAATTAATAAACAGGATGCACAATAATAAATTATATTGTGGTACCGTGTTAGCCAGAAAAATCGATAAGAATACTTTTCCGCCCAATGATGACAAAAGTATTCTCAGAGTGATACCTTTATTGGCTAACCAGAAAATAATATGTTTGCAAGCTTTCAGAGCACAGAGGCTCCTTCTTCAGGCAGGATTACAAATAGCTAAATAAGAAAAAGGCAAAACATTTAAGAGATACTACAGTGAACAAATTTCCTACTGTAGTATCTCTTAAATGTTTTGCCTTTTTCTTATTTAGCTATTTGTAATCCGCCTGAAGAAGGAGCCTCTGTGCTCTGAAAGCTTGCAAACATATTATTTTCTGGTTAGCCAATAAAGGTATCACTCTGAGAATACTTTTGTCATCATTGGGCGGAAAAGTATTCACATCAATTAATAAACATAAAACAGATATATGAAATCAAATAATAAAAAGAATGATCATTTTATTCTGCGACCACAAGTAATAAGGAAGCATTCATATTATACAAATTGTGATGGTCATGTAACTTAGTAATAAATACGGTAGACATTCCATCTACTCTCGGCACAGTCATACTTGTGAGATTATCATTAGACGAAGTGAAAACAAAGGATTAGGCAAAATGTTGCACGTGTCCACAGTCTGCTCTTATTCTGACTGTGTATTGAACCAAAATTCAATTACTTGCAGTAAGGTAAATGTAACACCATCACTTCATTAGTCAAATGTAATACTGTGTATAATGCGCATGGTAATAAATAATTGTATCTTTTTATTCATTTTTTCCTGGTAAAATTATTATAAAATATTATATTTGCAACTATGCCTTTCTATCTGTTGCTAAGGGCTTATCACAATAATTCCAACCTCCTATTTCTGCTATCAGCCTAAGGTAAAGGACAGTCTGCAGCCTTCTGAACCAAAAAGATTTCCTTTTGATTGAATTTGTATGGATAATAATTATGTTGTAGTCACTAATAAACATTTTCTGATGTTAATAAAAAATGTAATTGCAGGTTTTCTAACATTCATGTAATTACGCATATAATGTAACAGGGTCAAGTGCAGGATTTTAATAGAAAACACACTGTAGACAGCTCCGAGAGGGGATATAAGGCAGCAGATATAGAAATTATCCTCAACATCGTTAAGATTAATAATGGGCAAAGGAAACAGAAGCTACATATATTAAATATAATGGCGCTGTGAACATTATGCAATTGTATAGAATGTCGTAGTAAAATAAAAACAATGAAAAAAAGAATACAAAGAAATCCCTATGTATGGTAGATCTGACCCTTGAATAATTCACTTCATCACTGTCTGCATCTGAAATTCAGGTTGCAAGCTTTGCAATCTGCCACCAAATCCTGAATTCAATGCTGCATTTAGAAACTATTTATCTCTAGGACATTCCCAGTAACAAAAACAGTTGCCTTGTTTGGGCCATGAAATGCACAAAAAATAATAATTCCTAAAGAGCATTAAAAAAATTCAAATTTTTTGCGTGTGTTGTCCTGTGAAAAGTAGAATACTAAATAAAGTTACCTAAAAATCAATATTTGCTGATTAAATTTCTCTATTTTCTAAAATGCAATTTAAAAAACAAATTACAGCACACTAATGAAAATCCACCAAGAAAAATAAATGAACCTGCTGGCGACTTATTACTCCAGTAGATTTATTGGTACTCACTACATGGCATCGTATGAAACATATTGCAGGTGACCACTAGCAGTATCCTTTACTATGGCATTGCGCTTGTATACATTTGTTTGGTTTTGGAAAACTATTATATGTGTATGTTCACAGGTGGCGTTTTTGGGTGCAGTTTTACTTGCGTTACCTCGCCACACTCATTAGAATGGGTGAAAAACAAAACCATTGAAATAATTGACCTGAAGATTTCATGCATCAAGTCCACAAGGAAAATATCAAGTCCACAAGGAAAATATAAGTAATATCTGCATGATTTTCCAAAAACTGGAAACAATTTGAACCAAAATTAAACGACTTTTTAAAAAGTTTCAATTGATGAATTAACCAAAAACATCTGGGGACTGAAAATCCTGTCCAGAATGACAAATATACAAAAAAAGCAACAAATGATCACATATAAAATAGACATTAAATAAGAAAGCGAAAGTAAAATAATACGGCACAAAACTACCGTACATAAAAAAGGAGAAAATGCAATAAGGAATTGTAGCCTGACTGCTCAATAATATAGGATCTTGTGAAACCTGAACCCTAATCCTTGGAACAAGTTGATCTCCAGGACTAGAATAGGAAACTGACGGCCAATGTTTTGAAGAATAAGCCACCAGATCTACACACACATGTCCACTTGTCTGCCTTGGCTTTGGGCTACAGAAGAAGCCTGCTGAGTTTATCTTTTATAAAGCACCAACAGAAAGTAGAAGGCATCGTATATCAGCAAATAGACTTCTTTATTTCTCCAAATGACTTGCTAAGTCTGCCAACATTCTCCACAACTGTTACACATAAAAATAATGGAAACCTCTTGCCTAATGCTATCTCCAGATATAGCCAGGAAAGTGCAACATTAAAGTGGCAAATAAAAATAAATGGTTAATAGCTCATCTGTAACCAGCTCCAAACCAAGAAGTCTTTAAAACCTTGAGAGGAAACATGAAACAAGTCTATTGGCACCAGGGTCGTGTTCACTCGATCTCATCCATTGCTATTTCCCTTCTAAGACAGTTGTAAAAAGAGCCCTTCACTGGCCATATGTGCTCTCCAATCATAAAAGATATGGCCAGAGCTTCTCAGATCTTATACGGTAAAGGCGATATACACATAGGTGATAACTTTTAGCAATTTCTGACATTTACATTTTCCAGGCCATCCACATCCTATCCCTCCTTCATATCCAAGATACCTGTGCATTCAATTAGTTTCCAATCAAGAAAAATACTATGTCACTGATCATAAAAATTATTAAATACCAAATTCTGGGCAAAACAAGAGAAAAATAGTGTGTGAGAAAAAGGCTACGATCAAATAGAGCACACAAACTATCAGCTAAAGAAAAAAGAAATAAACTTTACTCAAAATAACACATATGATCAAACTATTTTAATCCTTATCCCTATGTGAATGTAAAAATCAAATCAATACAGTACAACACAGACAGTCCCAGAGGTCTCCAGGCGTAGCGGAGAAGGAGCAGGTAAACTACTCAAGGAAGGGCACAGTCTAAAAAAAAACAATAGGGTGTAATACATTTGTCCCAATTGACAATATTACTTTCAACATAGAAAACATACACAAAAAAGTGGTGTGCACACGCACAAAATTTCCTTCTCAATCTTTAATAAACTTTAATAAACAACAAAAGAAACCTCATATGATTAAAAACATTTAAAAACACATATAACCAACCCCCAAAATATTGTGAATGGATAAAAAGCACTCGCCTGTAATGTATTTCTTCTTTAACTATGTAATATCCAACAAACCATGACATTCAATGCCCCGAAGAAGCTGCTGCCTCAATGAAACACGTGGGACCACTGTGTAGCACTCTACTTTATGCAGTCTTCCTTTCCTTTGATCCAACAACACAAAAGTTGAGGTACACATATAGTGCCCGATACATCAAAACCGGCATTGGTCACAAAGGTTTTGATTAATAGAACACAGCAGAAAAATATATGTAAAAAAATATGTATATCGAAAACATTTTTTAAAATAATTTCTTGAAAATATTTGTTTTAAAGGTTTTGATTAGGAGATGGGCTGGAGTCAGACATATGCCTCTTTATGAATTAAAGAGAACCTGTTACCAAAAAAAACGCCATTAACCTGCAGATATAGCGTTACCAACCTGCCTGCTGCCTTCATGTAGCAGAAAAATGTGGAGAGAAAATTAACTTTATTCTCCCCGGAAGCATTCAGTTTCAGTAACAGGGGTGTCGCCGGCGCAAGCTCAGTCATTGCTCAGAGAATCGAGAGTGGCGGCTTTAACCACATGCAGGAAGGAAAAAAGTGCAACACAATGACCCTGAGTCATCAAGACTGTCCTTTTTGATCTTGATGAGGGGATGTGCTGGAGTAAGATGCTTCTGAATGATTAAGAGTCGTGTGGCTTTTAATGAAATAGGAGCGTCTGATGAGTGGGGTGTGCCTCACCCCAAATTTGACTACAGTTGCAGACAGGAGTAAGATTTGTGGTACTATAAGGAATGCTGCCGATTGCCATGAATTTGATAAGCAGAGGTTGCCGCACCCTCTCCCCACTTCATTGAAGCAGGGCAAAAATGGCAAGCCATAAGTCGTAAAAGGCATTCTTTCAGCATTTTGCAAATTTTCTAAACTTTTTCTTCATGTGTTTAACACGATAAGGTTCCATAAAAAAGGCTCACAATATAATATGCTTTGAAAGGTGAAAATATGACTCAGACAACATTGCAATATATAAACTTACCTTTCAAAAATTTACAATTGAACATGAAACACTGAAAAGGATGATCCTACTCAGGGACCCCATCCTGTTATCTCTATCAATGTGACTTTATTCCAAATCAATGAGAAGTGAAATATGACTTAAGGAGCACCTGCCCGTTGCTCTAAAAATTTGAGTTAAATTCCTTATAAAAATTCCTGACCATGATTCTGCCACTGTTTTCTGTTTTGCACTGTGTCACTCCATTGCACACATATTCACATTTGTTGCTGTTGGAGCGTAGTATGTGAAATCTCTGATTGTACTGCAACTTCACAGTCTTTCCTGGGGCGTGCGCTTTCACACCTCCCAGATACTTTCAATCACAGCTCCGCAGCTGATCTAGCAGTCTCAGATGCTGCGGAGCTGTGAGTGGCAGTGTCTAGGAGGAAGAGTTGCAAGAACCGCAAGCCACCAGAGAAGACTCTGAAGAAACATCCAGTCGCACTACAAGCAGAGATGGCAAACACTGCATTCCAAAAGCAACAAATGAGAATATATCTGCAATGGAGTGATGCAGCACAAAATGGAAAACAAAGAAACAGGTGGCTCAGGGATTCTTACTAGGGATTTCACACAGATTATTTATAGCAAGTGACAGATCCTCTTTAAAAGGCAAAAATATGAGTAAGAGTCAGCCTTGAGCCCCAATACGTTGGAGCTACATATGATAGAGTTATGGCCTCTTCTTTGTCTGTCGGTGTACCAGCTATAAAAGGATGGAAGGAAAAGTTTGTGGATGGTTTCTGCGCTTTCCGACAGTTAATGAGACACATATCTCAGGATATAAAACAAAATGATGCTTTATTAAATGTGTTTCAAAGTACAAAAAACTTCATCAGGAAAGACCACAAGTATACCTGCCTGTTCATAGCTGTGCACCAGCTATGAAAAGACAATATTTTACGCTATAATTTCCACCATTTTCTAGAATAGATTATAGTAAATTTGTCCCCTCCTGCTAATTTGATTACGTTTTGTCATTATTTTTAAAGTGACAAAAGTAAAACAGCAAACACTATTGAGTAAATACGTGTATGACAATATTTGCCGCATTTTACGCCACAAAAATGGAAATTTTATGACCTGACAATGACATTGTATATCAGAGCCATACTCAAATTCAAGAAGCTCTTTAGGATGTACTATTCTTTCAGCAATGTTAGTAAAGGCAGACTGCATGGCTAGGTGCTTGATAGTAAAACTCCTGTGCCAATGGGATGGATAGAAAAACCTGAACTGAATGATAAAAGGGAACCTGTCACCGTGATAATGCAGTCCGCTCTGCAGGCATTTAGTGACAGATCAGGGGAGCTAAGCAGGTTGCAATATAGTTTTTTATGAAAAGATTCAGTAGAACCTGTGATTTTATCCTTTAAAAACCTGCTCTTTCTGGGATTTTCAGTCCAGTGGGCGTCCTATCAGTGCCTTTATCTAAGTGTGCACACGGAGACTACTGTCAATCACTGATCAGACGGCCCACTGGACCAACAATCCTAGAAAGAGCAGAGGGTTAAAGGATAAAAACACAGAATATACTGAATCTTTTTTTTTTTTTACAAAACTATGTTAAAAACTACTGAGCTCCCCCTGCTCTATATCATGGTGCCTGTGGACTGGACTGCAATTTCTCACTAACAGGTTCCCTTTCAGAGATGAATCCCAATACTTTGCCCATATAGTGTAGATTTCATAAAAATGGCCTAAAAATGTTGAATAAATCTATGAATTGGCCTGAAATGTTGCCCACTGGTTTATAAAGGTGTACAATACATTTCCTAATATGTCCTCGCATGTTATCCAGAAGTGTTTCTGACTAATGTAGATAAAGCTTCCATATGGTATAACGAAATTATTCATTCTAAATGACTATATTATATGGTGCTACTGAAGATCCGCAGCATGGACCGCCCAACGTCGGTGCACTAGACTGGGCATCGCCCTTCTCCTGGCGCTAGATCGCCATCTTCAGTGCAGGGGCGAGAGTATACTTAGTTCAGTGCTACCTCCAGCACAGGCTTTGGGTGGTCCGTGCTGTGGGTTATCGGCAAAAATATGTAACAGAGTGTTTAGAATAATGATTACACTGCAGCGTCCTGCGCCACAAACATTTTCCTGTGAAGGTGCAGGAACGTTTTAATGGACTCATAGAGCTCTTACAAAAATGGATATGTGAATAGTTCCTTTAAGATCGATAAATCCCAGCACAAAATTACCGTCCTGTAACTTTTATTGACTAAAAAAACATGCATTAGTTCACGTATATTAGTTGCATCAGGACCTGTTTTCTTTTAGCCATCTGCTTATAACTGATGCAAAACTAATGCAAAATCTCAGTTATCATCAGACTTTTCATCCCTTTTTTTGGGATGAAAATCAATAAATGTTCCATCAAATGATGTGATCCGGCCCCAGAACTGCGTATGAGCCTGTCTAGCACAAAAACTGCTAAGCCAACATGGTGGGATCGATTTCATTGAATAAATTACGATCAGTTCCGCCAAATCATCCATATGCTGTGTATACAAAGAAACTAACGTAAGATTTATCATACACCCGTCTCTTCTTCACAAATGTAACCCTTATATACCTGAGGCATAGATGAGCTGTGGAGAGACAGGGCTGGCACAAGCCATATCTTTATTCTTGTGTTTAAGCCAACCTTACTGGATAGAAGTAACCTTACTATAAGAGTAATATCCTCTATATTTCCTTCTAAATGTCCTTCCGTTCCTAATAGGGGAAACATCTTCACTTTTTGACAGCTGCTAAATGTTTAATAGCAAAAAACTGGAAAAGACCCCAAGTCCTCTATTCACTCATTAAAGATGTTAGAAATATGGGATATCACAAAGACTTCTATAAAATAGAGTTGGTGCGTTCACTGGCACTGGGTCTCCATGGAACATGATCTATGAGTGACGGATTACTTAGGGATCCATGTATTCTCGGTGGCAGTCATGAACACTATGCAGGAGATTATCATCTTTTGTGATCACAGAATCCTTCTCCCCCATCTTATTTTTACTTTGTTTTGTGTCTTGTCTGTCCTGTTTAGTATTATTTTAGTTTACCGTTTTACCACTTGTTTTCTTGATCCTAGATGTAATATTCTTACATTACTACAGAGTTATTGAGTTCACCTTTTGAACCTGTTTTGATCATATACTGTATGTAACAACATTGCAATAATTCAACATTTTATTCTTGTGCTTGTGAAAAATTTCAATACAAACAAAGGCAATAAAAAACTAAATTATGTTCCTTCATCGTTTTCACCCGAAAATACAAAGTTTAGAAACATAGAAGATGGAGCACTTTGCTATTCAGTGGTGACCTTTATTAAGGGAGTAATGCAGTCAGAATTTATTGTTGCCATAGGCTACATGATTTTTTGGCTAATATAATGCAGCATATTGTGTCTGTATCGGTGAGTATCCGCTCCATATGTTATATAATGACAACTGGAAAGGTACCATTTAAAGGCAGAATAAACTAAGCACATGGCCCTTGTAGGGGACTTAGCTCCTATGCAGACCACACCTTTAAGCTGGAGTCACACGGTTGTCGATTCTGTCATGCAGGAGTGTCACTTTATTGTGATATGATTTTCTCGCATGAGAGAATCGCAGCACAGGTGTGGAGAAGAGGGAGAACTTAATTTCTACATCTTCTGCATTGTCTCTGTGCGCATATATTAAACTGCACTCAGATGACATCCGAGTGCAGTACTATGTTTTACTTGCAACCATAGACTTGAATGCGCTTGATATGATTCTTGGATGCACTCGCAGCATGCTGCGATTGTTTTCTCATGCCCCATAGTGTAAACATTGGTCCTAGTGCTATTAGATAGCACTCGGCCGTGTTATACTCTCGTGTAAGCGAGTCCCTAGGGTTAACAATAAAAGAAAAAATCAGTTCACTCGCGAAACAAGGATCCCTGATGCGTGGATAAAGCTTTGCAGTGTGAAAAGGGTTCACATGCAGGAAAAATGTAAAAATCCAGCAAAGGGGTCCTTAACATAAAATACACACCAGTGTGAGAGAACCCTAAGGGCACTAGCAAAGGGGTCCTTAAAATAACATGCTTAAAACCAATGTGGAATGGCACACCATTTCTGGCAGAGGATCCTTAATCACTGTATACCTGGTGTTCTAATTGCGGCATCCATTCTGCAGAAACTGAAGTTTAATCCAACACACCAATTAGGGGGCTCAGTGCACCATTGGCGTGGCCGGGAAAGCTTCAGGGTGAGAAAGATTGGTGTATGCGTGAGTAAGGTCATGGCGCACTTCATGACGTTACGACCTATTGCGTGCCTGTGCATGACCTTTCGGGCCTAATCAGAGTCAGAAGCACCGGCTTAGTGTTAGAAGGGATTGCAATGCAAAGTGGTGGGGATCAGAAGATAGGTGATGTTGAGGAACGGAGGGGCTGGAGAGGTGAGCCTTAAAGCGAGTATAAGGAGTTGTCTTAATTTTTTACATCTTATCTTATAATGAGGGACATTACATTTGCAGAAAATAACTTCTCTCTGAATCGAATTTCCCTGGAAACTCTGTATGAGCAGGGGAATTCTAATTTTCGATTTTCAGGGGAATTATAATTGCTTGATCCGCTCATCTCTAGTCTCCAAAATTTGGTAAATACAGAGACGGGGTGGGGGTATTTTGTACTAATACCTGACCTCAGCGGCTCTACAAATGAGGTACAACCAATGAAAGCCAAGCCAAATAAATGTGGACTTCAGTAGCCAAGTGGCACTCCTTTCCCATGAGCGTTGCCGTGCGCCCCGTAGAGAAGGGGTACATGTTCAGGAGTTACAGCAGAGAATTCTGCTGCAAATCCTGATGTGTTGGCAGAAATAACACTGCACATTTTGGCTTTTTACATGTGTTTTTGGAGCAGATTTTCCCTACTCATTATTATGGGCGACATCTGCAGCAAAAACGCTTAAAGAATTGATATGCTGCAAATCTAAAAGAAATAGGCAAGGAGAGCACAAGACTTCAGTTTGCTGGCACTAGGCAATGCGTCAGGTTTTGTAACAAAACTTTGCAGAAAAAAAGAGCGTCAAAAACACAACATGTGCACATAGCTTTAGACTACATATAGGGTATGGCCATACTCAGCAGACAGTGGGGTAAAAATTGTGTGGTGTTTTATTTCCTATTACTCCTTGGAACAAACACATTTTATTCACTAATAAATACTAATACACCTTTAAGCATTTTTTTTATTTCTTTTTTTATATAAAATCGCATAAAGGTGTCTGCAGAAAGTGCATAGTGACATTTTGCCAATGTGCCAGGTGTCTACTTTTAGAAAATATATCGCTATGGGGGTTTAATGCCACCTTTTTATTTTGTAATTTAAATTTTATCTGTATGTGTCAAAAAGGAACAATTGACCTGACTATCAGATGCACAAAATGACGAAGAACCCCTGCAAGTGAAAGGTTTAAACTGGGATCTGCTTGCATTTTCGGGTCTTTGATGTCGATGAACCGGTTTTATTGTTTGGCAACTAAATAACTTGTTAAAATCTTAAATCAGTCATGGCGTTAAGCTTCATTGTTGGTTTTCACAGTTGTTTTAAGCAGAGCCTCTGAAATCACTTTCACAGTGTAATTCTTTCAGCAGATCAAGCCACTTAAACAAATACCAGGAGCAGATAATCTATACATTGCTGACCAAACCGAAAAGAGAGCCGAGATCTCAGCATCTTTGGTGTGAGGATGCCATCTGGTGGCGACACACAAAAATGAAATCTTAGGTATCTGGCGCCATCATGTGGTCACTCAGCATATGTGCTTGTGAACAACAACATTCTCTAGTTCACATGGATATTGACATAATTTCATCTATTTCAGATGAATAATAAAATAAAACATACACAGGTCATAGTATAAAACAATGCAATAAAGTACTGCCCTTTATAACAACCACAGAAATACACAGTATCTACATAGACATTTAGGCAATAATAAAACTTTTATATATCTGAATGAGACTTTTGAAATAGCAGCACTAGCAGCAGCATTGACTAATGTCATTTATCAATGATTTCACCATCACACCTACCGTGTTAAAGTTTGTGGTCACTTAGAAATTTCCTTATTTTTGAAAGAAAAGCACAGTTTTTTCCAATGAAGCTAACATTAACTGATTCAGAATACACTCTATACATTGTTAATGTGGTAAATTAATATTCTAGCTGCAAACGTTGATTTGTAATGCAATATCTCAATAGGTGTATAGAGGCCATTTCCAACAACCTCACTCCAGTGTTTCTTATGGTATTTTGTATTTGCTAACTGTGTAGAAGGCTAATGGTATGGTTAGAATACCCTTGAAAAACCCTGGTGCAAGTATGTTAGCACAGCAGAAAACAGTTTGGCTGATTAGAGAAGCTATAAACCTGACCTTCCTTTGAGCTAGTTGAGAATCTGGAGCATTACATTTGTTGGGTTTCCATTTAAGTCTCAAAATGGCCAGAAAAAAAGAACTTTCATGTGACACTCGACAGTCTCTTCTTTTTCTTACAAATGAAAGCTATTCCATGTGAGAAATTGCCAAGAAACTGAAGATTTCCTACAACAGTGTGTACTGCTCCCTTCAGAGGACAGCTAAAACAGGCTCTAACCAGAGTAAAAAGAGAGTGGGAGGCCCCGCTGCACAATTGAGCAACAAGCCAAGTACATTACAGTCTCTAGTTTGAGAAATGATGCCTCACAGGTCCTCAATTGGCAGCTTCATTAAATAGTACATGCAAAATGCCAGTGTCAACGTTCTACATTGAAGAGGAGACTCCGGGATGCTGGCCTTCAGGGCAGAGTGGCAAAGAAAAAGCCATATCTGAGATGGCTAATAAAGGAAAAGATTAATATGGAAAAAAAACACAGACACTGGACAGAGGAAGATTGGAAAAAAGTGTTATGACAGACAAATCCAAGTTTGAGGTGTTTGGATCACACAGAAGAACATTTGTGAGACGCAAGAACAACTGAAAAGATGCGCAAGAGTGCCTGACGCCACCTGTCAAGCATGGGGAGGGTAATGTGATGGTCTGGGATTGCTTTGGTGCTGGGAAAGTGGGGGTTTGTACAAGGTAAAAGGGATTTTGAATAAGGAAGGCTATCACTCCATTTTGCAACGCCATGCCATACCAGTGGACAGCGCTTGATTGGAGCCAATTTTCATCCTACAACAGGACAAGACCCAAAGCACACCTCCAAATTATGCAATAACTATTTAGGGAAGAAGCAGCAGCTGGTATTCTATCTGTAATGGGGTGGCCAGCGCAGTCACCGATCTCAACCCCATTGAGCTGTTGTGGGAGCAGCTTGACCGTATGGTACGCAAAAAGTGCCCATCAAGCCAAACCAATCACATACCTCCCAACTTTTAAATAAAATAAGAAAGAGGGACACATAGTGTGGCTGCAGCAATAGTTATTTTATGGTAAAACCAGTACCCTAATCTCTCCCACTCCTCTAGATGCACCCACAATAATACTGCCCCTAGGGAAGCTCATTAGTGTTCCCACACAGTAGGGGACCTGCTTTCAAGGCCCCCACAGTGCACCGTGTACAATAAGATGTCCCCACGCATCGTATACGCCCATGACACTGTATGTTGCCCTCACAAAACACCCTTCACACAATATAATGCCACACAATGTACACACACAGCTCTGCTACACCAAAATCACACACAGCTCGCTATATACTTACAGTCATGGCCAAAAGTTTTGAGAATGACACAAATATTATATTTTCACATGATCTGCTGCCCCTTGGTTTTTATGTGTGTTTGACAGATGTTTTCATCACAGACAGAAATATAATAATTGCAAACATATGAGTAACAAAAGCTTATGTTGACGTTAGAATGAGTTAATGCAGCAGTCAATATTTGCAGTGTTGACCCTTCTTCTTCAGGACCTCTGCAATTCTCCCTGGCATGCTCTCAATCAACTTCTGGCCAAATCCTGACTGATAGCAGTCCATTCTTGCACAATCAATGCTTTCATTTTGTCAGAATTTTTAGGTTTTTGTTTTGTCCACCCGTCTCTTGATGATTGACCACAAGTTCTCAATGGGATTTAAGATTGGGGAGTTTCAGGCCATGGACCCAAAATCTCTATGTTTTGTTCCCTGAGCCATTTTAGTTATCACCTTTGCTTTTTGGCAAGGTGCTCCATCATGCTGGAAAAAGGCATTGTTGATCGCCAAATGCTCTTGGGAGGGTTGGGAGAAGTTGCTCTTTGAGGAATTCTGGTACCTTTCTTTATTCATGGTGTGTTTTTAGGCAAGACTGTGAGAGAGCCGATTCCCTGGTGAGAAGCAACCCCACACATGAATGGTTTCAGGATGCTTAACAGTTGGCATGAGACAAGACTGGTGGTAGCGCTCACCTTGTCTTCTCCAAATGAGGCGTTTTCCTGATGTCCAAACAATCGAAAAGGGATTCATCAGAGAAAATAACTTTACCCCATCCTCCAGTCCACTGCCTGTACCTTTTGCAGAATATCAGTCTGTCCTGATGTTTTCTGGAGAGAAGTGGCTTCTTTGCTGCCCTCCTTGAGACAGGGCCTTGCTCCAAGAGTCCCCCGCCTCACAGTGCGTGCAGATGCACTCACACCTGCCTGTGCCATTCCTGAGCAAGCTCTGCCACTGCTGGTAGCCCCCATTCCCCCAGTGAAACACTTTTAAGGATGGTCCTGGCGCTTGCTGGTCTTTCTTGGGCCCCTGAAGCCTTTTTTGGCAACAATGGAACCTCTCTCCTTGAATTCTTGATGATGCGATAGATTGTTGATGAGGTGCAAATTTTTTCTAGCTGCGATCTCTTCCCTGTTAGGCCATTTTTGTGCATTGAATGATGACTGCACTGGTTTTCTTTAGAGATAACCATGGTTAACAGAAGAGAAACAAGATGCCAAGCACCAGCCTCCTTTTAAAGTGTCCAGTGGTTCATCTTAATTAATCATTGGACAGATTGATCTCCACAGTCCTCATCAAAAACCCCACACCGTGTTAATGGAGCAATCACTTTAAAAGAGGTTAGTGGTCCTTTTAAGGCAGGGCTGCAATGTGTTGAAAAGTGTTTTGGGGGTAAAGTTCATTTTCTAGCCAAAATTGACTTTGCAAGTAATTGGCTGTTAAGCTGACACTCTTTTTAACATTCTGGGGGTATATGCAATTTCCCTTAGAAAAAGTGAAGCAGTAGATTTGTTAAAAATTAATATTTGTGTCATTTCAAAACTTTTGACCATGACTGTACTCAGCTCACTCAGCCCCGCACAATCAGATATTCTATACATCCAATCAAGCTTGGGCAATACATACACACACTCATTTACTCAAGACTGGACATCCACTCAACTTTTGGCCCATTACCCCATAGATTTCTTATATACACATTCAGCTCTGCTATTTCACACTCAGATGGGACAAAACCACTCAGCTTTGTTATTCACTCATTCGGCTCTGCCACACACAGTTCTGTTGGAACAATCACTCAGCTTGCCACAACACGTTCTGTTGAACACTCACTCAGCTCTGACACACACGTTCTGTTGAACACTCACTCAGCTCTGCCACACACGTTTTTGTTGAAACTCACTAAACTCTGCACACACAGTTCTGTTTTAAACATCACTCAGCTTTG
>JARQOD010000005.1:289466561-289501185 GCA_033576555.1 Oophaga sylvatica | reverse complement strand
TAATTTCTTGAAAATATTTGTTTTAAAGGTTTTGATTAGGAGATGGGCTGGAGTCAGACATATGCCTCTTTATGAATTAAAGAGAACCTGTTACCAAAAAAAACGCCATTAACCTGCAGATATAGCGTTACCAACCTGCCTGCTGCCTTCATGTAGCAGAAAAATGTGGAGAGAAAATTAACTTTATTCTCCCCGGAAGCATTCAGTTTCAGTAACAGGGGTGTCGCCGGCGCAAGCTCAGTCATTGCTCAGAGAATCGAGAGTGGCGGCTTTAACCACATGCAGGAAGGAAAAAAGTGCAACACAATGACCCTGAGTCATCAAGACTGTCCTTTTTGATCTTGATGAGGGGATGTGCTGGAGTAAGATGCTTCTGAATGATTAAGAGTCGTGTGGCTTTTAATGAAATAGGAGCGTCTGATGAGTGGGGTGTGCCTCACCCCAAATTTGACTACAGTTGCAGACAGGAGTAAGATTTGTGGTACTATAAGGAATGCTGCCGATTGCCATGAATTTGATAAGCAGAGGTTGCCGCACCCTCTCCCCACTTCATTGAAGCAGGGCAAAAATGGCAAGCCATAAGTCGTAAAAGGCATTCTTTCAGCATTTTGCAAATTTTCTAAACTTTTTCTTCATGTGTTTAACACGATAAGGTTCCATAAAAAAGGCTCACAATATAATATGCTTTGAAAGGTGAAAATATGACTCAGACAACATTGCAATATATAAACTTACCTTTCAAAAATTTACAATTGAACATGAAACACTGAAAAGGATGATCCTACTCAGGGACCCCATCCTGTTATCTCTATCAATGTGACTTTATTCCAAATCAATGAGAAGTGAAATATGACTTAAGGAGCACCTGCCCGTTGCTCTAAAAATTTGAGTTAAATTCCTTATAAAAATTCCTGACCATGATTCTGCCACTGTTTTCTGTTTTGCACTGTGTCACTCCATTGCACACATATTCACATTTGTTGCTGTTGGAGCGTAGTATGTGAAATCTCTGATTGTACTGCAACTTCACAGTCTTTCCTGGGGCGTGCGCTTTCACACCTCCCAGATACTTTCAATCACAGCTCCGCAGCTGATCTAGCAGTCTCAGATGCTGCGGAGCTGTGAGTGGCAGTGTCTAGGAGGAAGAGTTGCAAGAACCGCAAGCCACCAGAGAAGACTCTGAAGAAACATCCAGTCGCACTACAAGCAGAGATGGCAAACACTGCATTCCAAAAGCAACAAATGAGAATATATCTGCAATGGAGTGATGCAGCACAAAATGGAAAACAAAGAAACAGGTGGCTCAGGGATTCTTACTAGGGATTTCACACAGATTATTTATAGCAAGTGACAGATCCTCTTTAAAAGGCAAAAATATGAGTAAGAGTCAGCCTTGAGCCCCAATACGTTGGAGCTACATATGATAGAGTTATGGCCTCTTCTTTGTCTGTCGGTGTACCAGCTATAAAAGGATGGAAGGAAAAGTTTGTGGATGGTTTCTGCGCTTTCCGACAGTTAATGAGACACATATCTCAGGATATAAAACAAAATGATGCTTTATTAAATGTGTTTCAAAGTACAAAAAACTTCATCAGGAAAGACCACAAGTATACCTGCCTGTTCATAGCTGTGCACCAGCTATGAAAAGACAATATTTTACGCTATAATTTCCACCATTTTCTAGAATAGATTATAGTAAATTTGTCCCCTCCTGCTAATTTGATTACGTTTTGTCATTATTTTTAAAGTGACAAAAGTAAAACAGCAAACACTATTGAGTAAATACGTGTATGACAATATTTGCCGCATTTTACGCCACAAAAATGGAAATTTTATGACCTGACAATGACATTGTATATCAGAGCCATACTCAAATTCAAGAAGCTCTTTAGGATGTACTATTCTTTCAGCAATGTTAGTAAAGGCAGACTGCATGGCTAGGTGCTTGATAGTAAAACTCCTGTGCCAATGGGATGGATAGAAAAACCTGAACTGAATGATAAAAGGGAACCTGTCACCGTGATAATGCAGTCCGCTCTGCAGGCATTTAGTGACAGATCAGGGGAGCTAAGCAGGTTGCAATATAGTTTTTTAGGAAAAGATTCAGTAGAACCTGTGATTTTATCCTTTAAAAACCTGCTCTTTCTGGGATTTTCAGTCCAGTGGGCGTCCTATCAGTGCCTTTATCTAAGTGTGCACACGGAGACTACTGTCAATCACTGATCAGACGGCCCACTGGACCAACAATCCTAGAAAGAGCAGAGGGTTAAAGGATAAAAACACAGAATATACTGAATCTTTTTTTTTTTTACAAAACTATGTTAAAAACTACTGAGCTCCCCCTGCTCTATATCATGGTGCCTGTGGACTGGACTGCAATTTCTCACTAACAGGTTCCCTTTCAGAGATGAATCCCAATACTTTGCCCATATAGTGTAGATTTCATAAAAATGGCCTAAAAATGTTGAATAAATCTATGAATTGGCCTGAAATGTTGCCCACTGGTTTATAAAGGTGTACAATACATTTCCTAATATGTCCTCGCATGTTACCAGAAGTGTTTCTGACTAATGTAGATAAAGCTTCCATATGGTATAACGAAATTATTCATTCTAAATGACTATATTATATGGTGCTACTGAAGATCCGCAGCATGGACCGCCCAACGTCGGTGCACTAGACTGGGCATCGCCCTTCTCCTGGCGCTAGATCGCCATCTTCAGTGCAGGGGCGAGAGTATACTTAGTTCAGTGCTACCTCCAGCACAGGCTTTGGGTGGTCCGTGCTGTGGGTTATCGGCAAAAATATGTAACAGAGTGTTTAGAATAATGATTACACTGCAGCGTCCTGCGCCACAAACATTTTCCTGTGAAGGTGCAGGAACGTTTTAATGGACTCATAGAGCTCTTACAAAAATGGATATGTGAATAGTTCCTTTAAGATCGATAAATCCCAGACAAAAATTACCGTCCTGTAACTTTTATTGACTAAAAAAACATGCATTAGTTCACGTATATTAGTTGCATCAGGACCTGTTTTCTTTTAGCCATCTGCTTATAACTGATGCAAAACTAATGCAAAATCTCAGTTATCATCAGACTTTTCATCCCTTTTTTTGGGATGAAAATCAATAAATGTTCCATCAAATGATGTGATCCGGCCCCCAGAACTGCGTATGAGCCTGTCTAGCACAAAAACTGCTAAGCCAACATGGTGGGATCGATTTCATTGAATAAATTACGATCAGTTCCGCCAAATCATCCATATGCTGTGTATACAAAGAAACTAACGTAAGATTTATCATACACCCGTCTCTTCTTCACAAATGTAACCCTTATATACCTGAGGCATAGATGAGCTGTGGAGAGACAGGGCTGGCACAAGCCATATCTTTATTCTTGTGTTTAAGCCAACCTTACTGGATAGAAGTAACCTTACTATAAGAGTAATATCCTCTATATTTCCTTCTAAATGTCCTTCCGTTCCTAATAGGGGAAACATCTTCACTTTTTGACAGCTGCTAAATGTTTAATAGCAAAAAACTGGAAAAGACCCCAAGTCCTCTATTCACTCATTAAAGATGTTAGAAATATGGGATATCACAAAGACTTCTATAAAATAGAGTTGGTGCGTTCACTGGCACTGGGTCTCCATGGAACATGATCTATGAGTGACGGATTACTTAGGGATCCATGTATTCTCGGTGGCAGTCATGAACACTATGCAGGAGATTATCATCTTTTGTGATCACAGAATCCTTCTCCCCCATCTTATTTTTACTTTGTTTTGTGTCTTGTCTGTCCTGTTTAGTATTATTTTAGTTTACCGTTTTACCACTTGTTTTCTTGATCCTAGATGTAATATTCTTACATTACTACAGAGTTATTGAGTTCACCTTTTGAACCTGTTTTGATCATATACTGTATGTAACAACATTGCAATAATTCAACATTTTATTCTTGTGCTTGTGAAAAATTTCAATACAAACAAAGGCAATAAAAAACTAAATTATGTTCCTTCATCGTTTTCACCCGAAAATACAAAGTTTAGAAACATAGAAGATGGAGCACTTTGCTATTCAGTGGTGACCTTTATTAAGGGAGTAATGCAGTCAGAATTTATTGTTGCCATAGGCTACATGATTTTTTGGCTAATATAATGCAGCATATTGTGTCTGTATCGGTGAGTATCCGCTCCATATGTTATATAATGACAACTGGAAAGGTACCATTTAAAGGCAGAATAAACTAAGCACATGGCCTTGTAGGGGACTTAGCTCCTATGCAGACCACACCTTTAAGCTGGAGTCACACGGTTGTCGATTCTGTCATGCAGGAGTGTCACTTTATTGTGATATGATTTTCTCGCATGAGAGAATCGCAGCACAGGTGTGGAGAAGAGGGAGAACTTAATTTCTACATCTTCTGCATTGTCTCTGTGCGCATATATTAAACTGCACTCAGATGACATCCGAGTGCAGTACTATGTTTTACTTGCAACCATAGACTTGAATGCGCTTGATATGATTCTTGGATGCACTCGCAGCATGCTGCGATTGTTTTCTCATGCCCCATAGTGTAACATTGGTCCTAGTGCTATTAGATAGCACTCGGCCGTGTTATACTCTCGTGTAAGCGAGTCCCTAGGGTTAACAATAAAAGAAAAAATCAGTTCACTCGCGAAACAAGGATCCCTGATGCGTGGATAAAGCTTTGCAGTGTGAAAAGGGTTCACATGCAGGAAAAATGTAAAAATCCAGCAAAGGGGTCCTTAACATAAAATACACACCAGTGTGAGAGAACCCTAAGGGCACTAGCAAAGGGGTCCTTAAAATAACATGCTTAAAACCAATGTGGAATGGCACACACATTTCTGGCAGAGGATCCTTAATCACTGTATACCTGGGGTTCTAATTGCGGCATCCATTCTGCAGAAACTGAAGTTTAATCCAACAACCAATTAGGGGGCTCAGTGCACCATTGGCGTGGCCGGAAAGCTTCAGGGTGAGAAAGATTGGTGTATGCGTGAGTAAGGTCATGGCGCACTTCATGACGTTACGACCTATTGCGTGCCTGTGCATGACCTTTCGGGCCTAATCAGAGTCAGAAGCACCGGCTTAGTGTTAGAAGGGATTGCAATGCAAAGTGGTGGGGATCAGAAGATAGGTGATGTTGAGGAACGGAGGGGCTGGAGAGGTGAGCCTTAAAGCGAGTATAAGGAGTTGTCTTAATTTTTACATCTTATCTTATAATGAGGGACATTACATTTGCAGAAAATAACTTCTCTCTGAATCGAATTTCCCTGGAAACTCTGTATGAGCAGGGGAATTCTAATTTTCGATTTTCAGGGGAATTATAATTGCTTGATCCGCTCATCTCTAGTCTCCAAAATTTGGTAAATACAGAGACGGGGTGGGGGTATTTTGTACTAATACCTGACCTCAGCGGCTCTACAAATGAGGTACAACCAATGAAAGCCAAGCCAAATAAATGTGGACTTCAGTAGCCAAGTGGCACTCCTTTCCCATGAGCGTTGCCGTGCGCCCCGTAGAGAAGGGGTACATGTTCAGGAGTTACAGCAGAGAATTCTGCTGCAAATCCTGATGTGTTGGCAGAAATAACACTGCACATTTTGGCTTTTTACATGTGTTTTTGGAGCAGATTTTCCCTACTCATTATTATGGGCGACATCTGCAGCAAAAACGCTTAAAGAATTGATATGCTGCAAATCTAAAAGAAAATAGGCAAGGAGAGCACAAGACTTCAGTTTGCTGGCACTAGGCAATGCGTCAGGTTTTGTAACAAAACTTTGCAGAAAAAAAGAGCGTCAAAAACACAACATGTGCACATAGCTTTAGACTACATATAGGGTATGGCCATACTCAGCAGACAGTGGGGTAACAAATTGTGTGGTGTTTTATTTCCTATTACTCCTTGGAACAAACACATTTTATTCACTAATAAATACTAATACACCTTTAAGCATTTTTTTTATTTCTTTTTTTATATAAAATCGCATAAAGGTGTCTGCAGAAAGTGCATAGTGACATTTTGCCAATGTGCCAGGTGTCTACTTTTAGAAAATATATCGCTATGGGGGTTTAATGCCACCTTTTTATTTTGTAATTTAAATTTTATCTGTATGTGTCAAAAAGGAACAATTGACCTGACTATCAGATGCACAAAATGACGAAGAACCCCTGCAAGTGAAAGGTTTAAACTGGGATCTGCTTGCATTTTCGGGTCTTTGATGTCGATGAACCGGTTTTATTGTTTGGCAACTAAATAACTTGTTAAAATCTTAAATCAGTCATGGCGTTAAGCTTCATTTGTTGGTTTTCACAGTTGTTTTAAGCAGAGCCTCTGAAATCACTTTCACAGTGTAATTCTTTCAGCAGATCAAGCCACTTAAACAAATACCAGGAGCAGATAATCTATACATTGCTGACCAAACCGAAAGAGAGCCGAGATCTCAGCATCTTTGGTGTGAGGATGCCATCTGGTGGCGACACACAAAATGAAATCTTAGGTATCTGGCGCCATCATGTGGTCACTCAGCATATGTGCTTGTGAACAACAACATTCTCTAGTTCACATGGATATTGACATAATTTCATCTATTTCAGATGAATAATAAAATAAAACATACACAGGTCATAGTATAAAACAATGCAAATAAAGTACTGCCCTTTATAACAACCACAGAAATACACAGTATCTACATAGACATTTAGGCAATAATAAAACTTTTATATATCTGAATGAGACTTTTGAAATAGCAGCACTAGCAGCAGCATTGACTAATGTCATTTATCAATGATTTCACCATCACACACTACCGTGTAAAAGTTTGTGGTCACTTAGAAATTTCCTTATTTTTGAAAGAAAAGCACAGTTTTTTCCAATGAAGCTAACATTAACTGATTCAGAAATACACTCTATACATTGTTAATGTGGTAAATTAATATTCTAGCTGCAAACGTCTGATTTGTAATGCAATATCTCAATAGGTGTATAGAGGCCCATTTCCAACAACCATCACTCCAGTGTTCTTATGGTATTTTGTATTTGCTAACTGTGTAAGAAGGCTAATGGATGGTTAGAATACCCTTGAAAACCCTTGTGCAAGTATGTTAGCACAGCAGAAAACAGTTTGGCTGATTAGAGAAGCTATAAACCTGACCTTCCTTTGAGCTAGTTGAGAATCTGGAGCATTACATTTGTTGGTTCCATTTAAGTCTCAAAATGGCCAGAAAAAAAGAACTTTCATGTGACACTCGACAGTCTCTTCTTTTTCTTACAAATGAAAGCTATTCCATGTGAGAAATTGCCAAGAAACTGAAGATTTCCTACAACAGTGTGTACTGCTCCCTTCAGAGGACAGCTAAACAGGCTCTAACCAGAGTAAAAAGAGAAGTGGGAGGCCCCGCTGCACAATTGAGCAACAAGCCAAGTACATTACAGTCTCTAGTTTGAGAAATTGATGCCTCACAGGTCCTCAATTGGCAGCTTCATTAAATAGTACATGCAAAATGCCAGTGTCAACGTCTACATTGAAGAGGAGACTCCGGGATGCTGGCCTTCAGGGCAGAGTGGCAAAGAAAAAGCCATATCTGAGACTGGCTAATAAAAGGAAAAGATTAATATGGACAAAAAAACACAGACACTGGACAGAGGAAGATTGGAAAAAAGTGTTATGGACAGACAAATCCAAGTTTGAGGTGTTTGGATCACACAGAAGAACATTTGTGAGACGCAGAACAACTGAAAAGATGCTGCAAGAGTGCCTGACGCCACCTGTCAAGCATGGTGGAGGTAATGTGATGGTCTGGGATTGCTTTGGTGCTGGGAAAGTGGGGGATTTGTACAAGGTAAAAGGGATTTTGAATAAGGAAGGCTATCACTCCATTTTGCAACGCCATGCCATACCCAGTGGACAGCGCTTGATTGGAGCCAATTTCATCCTACAACAGGACAATGACCCAAAGCACACCTCCAAATTATGCAATAACTATTTAGGGAAGAAGCAGGCAGCTGGTATTCTATCTGTAATGGGGTGGCCAGCGCAGTCACCAGATCTCAACCCCATTGAGCTGTTGTGGGAGCAGCTTGACCGTATGGTACGCAAAAAGTGCCCATCAAGCCAAACCAATCACATACCTCCCAACTTTTAAATAAAATAAGAAAGAGGGACACATAGTGTGGCTGCAGCAATAGTTATTTTATGGTAAACCAGTACCCTAATCTCTCCCACTCCTCTAGATGCACCCACAATAATACTGCCCCTAGGGAAGCTCATTAGTGTTCCCACACAGTATGGACCTGCTTTCAAGGCCCCCACAGTGCACCGTGTACAATAAGATGTCCCCACGCATCGTATAACGCCCATGACACTGTATGTTGCCCTCACAAAACCACCCTTCACACAATATAATGCCACACAATGTACACACACAGCTCTGCTACACCAACACATACACACACAGCTCTGCTATATACTTACAGTCATGGCCAAAAGTTTTGAGAATGACACAAATATTATATTTTCACATGATCTGCTGCCCTCTGGTTTTTATGTGTGTTTGACAGATGTTTTCATCACAGACAGAAATATAATAATTGCAAACATATGAGTAACAAAAGCTTATGTTGACAGTTAGAATGAGTTAATGCAGCAAGTCAATATTTGCAGTGTTGACCCTTCTTCTTCAGGACCTCTGCAATTCTCCCTGGCATGCTCTCAATCAACTTCTGGACCAAATCCTGACTGATAGCAGTCCATTCTTGCACAATCAATGCTTTCATTTTGTCAGAATTTTTAGGTTTTTGTTTGTCCACCCGTCTCTTGATGATTGACCACAAGTTCTCAATGGGATTAAGATCTGGGGGGTTTCCAGGCCATGGACCCAAAATCTCTATGTTTTGTTCCCTGAGCCATTTAGTTATCACCTTTGCTTTTTGGCAAGGTGCTCCATCATGCTGGAAAAGGCATTGTTGATCGCCAAACTGCTCTTGGAGGGTTGGGAGAAGTTGCTCTTTGAGGACATTCTGGTACCTTTCTTTATTCATGGCTGTGTTTTTAGGCAAGACTGTGAGAGAGCCGATTCCCCTGGCTGAGAAGCAACCCCACACATGAATGGTTTCAGGATGCTTAACAGTTGGCATGAGACAAGACTGGTGGTAGCGCTCACCTTGTCTTCTCCAAATGAGGCGTTTTCCTGATGTCCCAAACAATCGAAAAGGGATTCATCAGAGAAAATAACTTTACCCCAGTCCTCAGCAGTCCACTGCCTGTACCTTTTGCAGAATATCAGTCTGTCCATGATGTTTTTCTGGAGAGAAGTGGCTTCTTTGCTGCCCTCCTTGAGACCAGGCCTTGCTCCAAGAGTCTCCGCCTCACAGTGCGTGCAGATGCACTCACACCTGCCTGCTGCCATTCCTGAGCAAGCTCTGCACTGCTGGTAGCCCGATCCCGCAGCTGAAACACTTTTAAGAGATGGTCCTGGCGCTTGCTGGTCTTTCTTGGGCGCCCTGAAGCCTTTTTGGCAACAATGGAACCTCTCTCCTTGAAGTTCTTGATGATGCGATAGATTGTTGACTGAGGTGCAATCTTTCTAGCTGCGATACTCTTCCCTGTTAGGCCATTTTTGTGCATTGCAATGATGACTGCACGTGTTTCTTTAGAGATAACCATGGTTAACAGAAGAGAAACAATGATGCCAAGCACCAGCCTCCTTTTAAAGTGTCCAGTGGTCTCATTCTTACTTAATCATGACAGATTGATCTCCAGCCATGTCCTCATCAACACCCACACCTGTGTTAATGGAGCAATCACTGAAAAGAGGTTAGCTGGTCCTTTTAAGGCAGGGCTGCAATGATGTTGAAATGTGTTTTGGGGGATAAAGTTCATTTTCTAGCCAAATATTGACTTTGCAAGTAATTGCTGTTAAGCTGATCACTCTTTATAACATTCTGGAGTATATGCAAATTGCCATTAGAAAAAGTGAAGCAGTAGACTTTGTAAAAATTAATATTTGTGTCATTCTCAAAACTTTTGACCATGACTGTACTCAGCTCACTCAGCCACGCACACTCAGATATTCTATACATCCAATCAGCTTGGCAATACATACACACACTCATTTACTCAAGACTGGTACACTCACTCAACTCTGCCATATACCCACATAGATTCTCTATATACACATTCAGCTCTGCTATACTCACACTCAGATGGGACATACACTCAGCTTTGTTATTCACTCATTCGGCTCTGCCACACACAGTTCTGTTGAACACTCACTCAGCTCTGCCACACACAGTTCTGTTGAACACTCACTCAGCTCTGACACACACAGTTCTGTTGAACACTCACTCAGCTCTGCCACACACAGTTCTGTTGAACACTCACTCAGCTCTGACACACACAGTTCTGTTGAACACTCACTCAGCTTTGCCACACACAGTTCTGTTGGACACTCACTCAGCTCTGCCACACACAGTTCTGTTGGACACTCACTCATCTCTGCCACACAGTTCTGTTGGACACTCACTCAGCTCTGCCACACACAGTTCTGTTGAACACTCACTCATCTCTGCCACACACAGTTCTGTTGGACACTCACTCAGCTCTGCCACACACAGTTCTGTTGGACACTCATTCAGCTCTGCCACACACAGTTCTGTTGGACACTTACTCAGCTCTGCCACACAGAGTTCTGTTGGACACTCACTCAGCTCCGCCACACACAGTTCTGTTGGACACTCACTCAGTTCTGCCACACACAGTTCTGTTGGACACTCATTCAGCTCTGCCACACACAGTTCTGTTGGACACTCACTCATCTCTGCCACACACAGTTCTGTTGAACACTCACTCAGCTCTGCCACACACAGTTCTGTTGGACACGCACTCATCTCTGCCACACAGTTCTGTTGGACACTCACTCAGCTCTGCCACACACAGTTCTGTTGGACACTCACTCATCTCTGCCACACAGTTCTGTTGGACACTCACTCAGCTCTGCCACACACAGTTCTGTTGGACACTCACTCAGCTCTGCCACACACAGTTCTGTTGGACACTCACTCATCTCTACCACACAGTTTGTTGGACACTCACTCAGCTCTGCCACACACAGTTCTGTTGGACACTCACTCAGCTCTGCCACACACAGCTCTGTTGGATACTCACTCAGCTCTGCCACACACAGCTCTGTGGACACTCACTCAGCTCTGCCACACACAGCTCTGTTGGATACTCACTCAGCTCTGCCACACACAGTACTGTTGGACACTCACTCAGCTCTGCCACACACAGTTCTGTTGGACACTCACTCAGCTCTGCCACACACAGTTCTGTTGGACACTCATTCAGCTCTGCCACACACAGTTCTGTTGGACACTCACTCAGCTCTGCCACACACAGTTCTGTTGGACACTCACTCAGCTCCGCCACACACAGTTCTGTTGGACACTCACTCAGTTCTGCCACACACAGTTCTGTTGGACACTCATTCAGCTCTGCCACACACAGTTCTGTTGGACACTCACTCATCTCTGCCACACACAGTTCTGTTGGACACTCACTCAGCTCTGCCACACACAGTTCTGTTGGACACTCACTCATCTCTGCCACACAGTTCTGTTGGACACTCACTCAGCTCTGCCACACACAGTTCTGTTGGACACTCACTCAGCTCTGCCACACACAGTTCTGTTGGACACTCACTCATCTCTACCACACAGTTTGTTGGACACTCACTCAGCTCTGCCACACACAGTTCTGTTGGACACTCACTCAGCTCTGCCACACACAGCTCTGTTGGATACTCACTCAGCTCTGCCACACACAGCTCTGCTGGACACTCACTCAACTCTGCCACACACAGCTCTGTTGGATACTCACTCAGCTCTGCCACACACAGTACTGTTGGACACTCACTCAGCTCTGCCACACAGTTCTGTTGAACTCACTCAGCTCTGCCGCACACAGTTCTGTTGGACACTCTCTCAGCTCTGCCACACACAGTTCTGTTGGACACTCATTCAGCTCTGCCACACACAGTTCTGTTGGACACTCACTCATCTCTGCCACACACAGTTCTGTTGGACACTCACTCACCTTTGCCACACACAGTTCTGTTGGACACTCATCAGCTCTGCCACACACAGTTCTGTTGGACACTCACTCAGCTCTGCCACACACAGTTCTGTTGGACACTCACTCACTCTGCCACACACAGTTCTGTTGGACACTCACTCAGCTCTGCCACACCAGTTCTGTTGGACACTCACTCAGCTCTGCCACACACAGTTCTGTTGGACACTCACTCAGCTCTGCCACACACAGCTCTGTTGGATACTCATTCAGCTCTGCCACACACAGTTCTGTTGGACACTCACTCAGCTCTGCCACACACAGTTCTGTTGGACACTCACTCACTCTGCCACACACAGTTCTGTTGGACACTCACTCAGCTCTGCCACACACAGTTCTGTTGGACACTCACTCAGCTCTGCCACACACAGTCTGTTGGAACTCACTCAGCTCTGCCACACACAGTTCTGTTGGACACTCACTCAGCTCTGCCACACACAGTTCTGTTGGACACTCACTCAGCTCTGCCACACACAGTTCTGTTGGACACTCACTCATCTCTGCCACACACAGTTCTGTTGGACACTCACTCAGCTCTGCCACACACAGTTCTGTTGGACACTCACTCAGCTCTGCCACACACAGTTCTGTTGGACACTCACTCAGCTCTGCCACACACAGTTCTGTTGGACACTCACTCAGCTCTGCCACACACAGTTCTGTTGGACACTCACTCAGCTCTGCCACACACAGTTCTGTTGGACACTCACTCAGCTCTGCCACACACAGTTCTGTTGGACACTCACTCAGCTCTGCCACACACAGTTCTGTTGGACACTCACTCATTCTGCCACACACAGTTCTGTTGGACACTCACTCAGCTCTGCCACACACAGTTCTGTTGGACACTCACTCAGCTCTGCCACACACAGTTCTGTTGGACACTCACTCAGCTCTGCCACACACAGCTCTGTTGGATACTCATCAGCTCTGCCACACACAGTCTGTTGGACACTCACTCAGCTCTGCCACACACAGTTCTGTTGGAACTCACTCAGCTCTGCCACACACAGTTCTGTTGGACACTCACTCAGCTCTGCCACACACAGTTCTGTTGGAACACTCACTCAGCTCTGCCACACTCAGTCTTTGACTCACTCAGCTCTGCCACACACAGTTCTGTTGGACACTCACTCATCTCTACCACACAGTTTGTTGGACACTCACTCATGCTCTGCCACACACAGTTCTGTTGGACACTCACTCAGCTCTGCCACACACAGTTCTGTTGGAACTCACTCAGCTCTGCCACACACAGCTCTGCTTGGACACTCACTCAGCTCTGCCACACACAGTTCTGTTGGACTACTCACTCAGCTCTGCCACACACAGTACTGTTGGACACTCACTCAGCTCTGCCACACACAGTTCTGTTGGACACTCACTCAGCTCTGCCACACACAGTTCTGTTGGACACTCACTCAGCTCTGCCACACACAGTTCTGTTGGACACTCACTCAGCTCTGCCACACACAGTTCTGTTGGACACTCACTCACTCTGCCACACACAGTTCTGTTGGACACTCACTCATCTCTGCCACACACAGTTCTGTTGGACACTCACTCAGCTCTGCCACACACAGTTCTGTTGGACACTCACTCAGCTCTGCCACACACAGTTCTGTTGGACACTCACTCAGCTCTGCCACACACAGTTCTGTTGGACACTCACTCATCTCTGCCACAACAGTTCTGTTGGACACTCACTCAGCTCTGCCACACACAGTTCTGTTGGACACTCACTCAGCTCTGCCACACACAGTTCTGTTGGACACTCACTCAGCTCTGACACACACAGTTTGTTGGACACTCACTCAGCTCTGCCACACACAGTTCTGTTGGACACTCACTCAGCTCTGCCACACACAGCTCTGTTGGAACTCACTCACTCGCCACACACAGTTCTGTTGGACACTCACTCAGCTCTGCCACACACAGCTCTGTTGGATACTCACTCAGCTCTGCCACACACAGTTACTGTTGGACACTCACTCAGCTCTGCCACACAGTTCTGTGGAACTCACTCACTCTGCCCACACAGTTCTGTTGGACACTCCTCAGCTCTGCCACACACAGTTCTGTTGGACACTCATTCAGCTCTGCCACACACAGTTCTGTTGGACACTCACTCATCTCTGCCACACACAGTTCTGTTGGACACTCACTCACCTTTGCCACACACAGTTCTGTTGGACACTCACTCAGCTCTGCCACACACAGTTCTGTTGGACACTCACTCATCTCTGCCACACACAGTTCTGTTGACACTCACTCAGCTCTGCCACACACAGTTCTGTTGGACACTCATTCAGCTCTGCCACACACAGTATCTGTTGGACACTCGCTCATCTCTGCCACACACAGTTCTGTTGGACACTCACTCATCTCTGCCACACACAGTTCTGTTGGACACTCACTCAGCTCTGCCACACACAGTTCTGTTGGACACTCACTCAGCTCTGCCACACATAGCTCTGTTGGATACTCATTCAGCTCTGCCACACACAGCTCTGTTGGACACTCACTCAGCTCTGCCACACACAGCTCTGTTGGATACTCACTCAGCTCTGCCACACACAGTTCTGTTGGACACTCACTCACTCTGCCACACACAGTTCTGTTGAACACTCACTCAGCTCTGCCACACACAGCTCTGTTGGATACTCACTCAGCTCTGCAACACACTATTCTGTTGGACACTCACTCAGCTCTGCCACACCCAGTTCTGTTGGACACTCACTCATCTCTGCCACACACAGTTCTGTTGGACACTCACTCAGCTCTGCCACACCCAGTTCTGTTGGACACTCATTCAGCTCTGCCACACACAGTTCTGTTGGACACTCACTCATCTCTGCCACACACAGTTCTGTTGGACACTCACTCACCTTGCCACACACATTCTGTTGGACACTCACTCAGCTCTGCCACACACAGTTCTGTTGGACACTCACTCATCTCTGCCACACACAGTTCTGTTGACACTCACTCAGCTCTGCCACACACAGTTCTGTTGACACTCATTCAGCTCTGCCACACACATTCTGTTGGACACTCGCTCATCTCTGCCACACACAGTTCTGTTGGACACTCACTCATCTCTGCCACACACAGTTCTGTTGGACACTCACTCACTCTGCCACACACAGTTCTGTTGGACACTCACTCACTCTGCCACACATAGCTCTGTTGGATACTCATTCAGCTCTGCCACACACAGCTCTGTTGGACACTCACTCAGCTCTGCCACACACAGCTCTGTTGGATACTCACTCAGCTCTGCCACACACAGTTCTGTTGGACACTCACTCAGCTCTGCCACACACAGTTCTGTTGAACACTCACTCAGCTCTGCCACACACAGCTCTGTTGGATACTCACTCACTCTGCAACACACTATTCTGTTGGACACTCACTCACTCTGCACACCAGTTCTGTTGGACACTCACTCATCTCTGCCACACACAGTTCTGTTGGACACTCACTCAGCTCTGCCACACCAGTTCTGTTGGACACTCACTCATCTCTGCCACACACACTCTGTTGGATACTCACTCAGTTCTGCCACACACAGTCTGTTGGACACTCACTCAGCTCTGCCACACACAGTTCTGTTGAACACTCACTCAGCTCTGCCACACACAGTCTGTTGGAACTCACTCAGCTCTGCCACACACATTCTGTTGGACACTCACTACTTCTCCACACACAGTTCTGTTGGACACTCATTCATCTCTGCCACACCCAGTTCTGTTGGACACTCACTCATCTCTGCCACACACAGTTCTGTTGGACACTCACTCATCTCTGCCACACACAGTTCTGTTGGACACTCACTCAGCTCTGCCACACACAGTTCTGTTGGATACTCACTCAGCTCTGCCACACACAGTTCTGTTGGATACTCACTCAGGTCTGCCACACACAGCTGTTGGATACTCACTCAGCTCTGCCACACACAGTTCTGTTGGACACTCACTCAGCTCTGCCACACACAGCTCTGTTGGAAACACACTCAGCTCTGATAGACACTTGCCCCTGCGTGAAGTAACCCAAATTCAATCTTTATTTAGACTGAATAGTGGAAGAAGCAGTGTTGGCTCATGCTTCATCATTACATTCAGCTACATATGTTACCTTAGAACTCAGAGACAGCTGACATCAGGACATAGCTCCGACTTCCCAAGACAGCCCCCACATTCCGGACAGTTTGGCTTGATCTGGGGAGGTCAGAAGGTATGTAATCATGGTATTACCCATGATGCCACTCCTGCTTGATGAGCATTCCCTCCTGTACGGTATATATTGGCAGTACATGCGAGGATGCCTACAGGTCTACGAATTAATCCAACACCAGAGTCACCAACTTGCCTTCTGCTCCCTCAGTACTGGAAAGGAATCTCAGTAACTTTTTTTGCATCTGGGAGAAGCAGAGGTTAATGCAGAATAAGACATTGTGTGTTTCCAACAGAGAACTTAAAAAATATTTAGTCAGCCACCAATTGTGCCAGTTCCCCCACTTAAAAAGATGAGAGAGGCCTGTAATTGACATCATAGGCAGACCACAACTATGAGTCAAAATGAGAAAAGAAATCTAGAAAATCACCTTGTCTGATTTGGCAAGATTTATTTTGCAAATTATGGTGAAAAATAAGAATTTGGTTACTAACAAAAGTTCATCTCAATATTTTGTTATATATCCTTTGTTGGCAATGACAGAAATCAAATGTTTTCTGTAAGTCTTCACAAGGTTGGCACACACTGTTAGTGGTATGTTGGCCCATTCTCATCTTTTTAAGTGGGAAAACTTGCACAATTGGTGGCTGAAAAAAAATACTTTTTTCCCCACTGTATTTATTGCAGAATTTTTTAAATTTGCTCTGCGTGTACACATATTTAGCAAAGTTTATTGTGGCAAAATGCCCCATCTTGATAAATTATCATAGAAGGATTAAGATAACATTGTACAAGCCACTGGCTGATGGTAGGTGTTGAATAGTGCAGTGCCAACCTAGTGTTGACTCCAAATGCTATTAACCCCTTCACCCACCAGCCTGTTTTCAACTTTATGACCAGGCCAAATGTAACAAATTTCACCAGTGTCGCTTTATGTGGTAATAACTCTGACACGCATCAACGGATCCCACTTGTGAAGATCTGAGGTTGTGGGTTGTAAAAATCACCTAGGTCGTACATCCATAGCCGAGGACTCTGTATTCAGTTCCCCGGGAAAGGTTCTGATTTTCCTGCGGGGTCCCCCATATCCACGTCCTGATTACGGGTTTGACCTGGGAAACTCCACATGTAATCGACGAGAACCAAACACGTATCCATTGCGTCCAAATACAGCGTCCTCTGCATCGCATGGATCCTGAAATCTGATGAAGGCAATGGTGCGGCGTTGCTCCACCCACCATTCTTCAGTTTGATGATACGGATCCGCCCATATTGATGGAACAACTATTCCAGCTCTTTCTCCCGTACTTCAGCCGGTAAACTGCCCACATAAAAGCACCAAACTCCAGAGCACTGACCTCCAGCCAAGGAGATTATCACTTTGTGGCCTGGTAACTTGTGTTCAGATGGGACAATGTTATGATTTGGTAGCTGAGGAGAGCAGGAAAAAAAAGACATACACCAGAGCAGTTGGAAACTATGAGATTGCAGTACCCTGACTAACCACCACAACTAGAGGCAGCCGTGGAGCGTTCCTACGTTGGTCCTAGACGCCTCGTCACAGCCTGAGAAACTAACTACACCTAAAGATAGAAAGAGGAAAGCTATCTGCCCCGGAGCAGATCCCCAAAGAACATAGAAAGCCCCCAAACATGTAATGGCGGTTAGACAAGAAGAAATACTGACACAGACAGAAAATAGTATGAGCAAACTTTGGGGCCCAAACTTACTAAATAGAAAAGGATAGGAAGGGCACTTACTGCAATCCCAAAAAACCCTGAAAAGAACCAACTCTACTAATTTCAAAAACACCTGAGATCACACGACCTCTACCACCTAAATTAGTTCTCTGGTGTAACAAAAGACAAAACAGCAGCCACTGAGAAAACTGGAAAAAGCAAATGTACAAACATCAGTGGCTGAACTGAACTGAGAGGCAAAAGCTCCCAGAGGGGACCCTGAAGGCCCCCACAGAAGTGCAGGACAAAATGCAAAAATCAAGCACAAAAACAAAAAGAAGAAAATGTCTTATCTGTTAGCAGGAGATTCAGACACAACACAGAGGCTTCCAAGGAAACAGGAATCAAGGATTGAGACCAGAACAATTGATCACCGGCAACCCTGATGGGAAGGTGACTCCCTAATATAAGACCAGTCAGTAACACCTGATTCCCAATCCTCACAATCTTCACTGGACAGTCCAGTACTGTTTGTAACCACCAGAGGGAGCTTCTGCTCAGAACTCATTTCCAGCCTATTCACAACAGTACCCCCCCTTGAGGAGGGGTCACCGAACCCTCATTTGAGCAACCAGGTCGGTCAGGATGAGTTCTATGATACGCACGGATGAGTCTCCTAGCATGGATGTCCGAAGCAAACACCCAAGAATTGTCTTCCTGACCATAACCTCTCCATTTAACCAAATACTGGAGTTTCAGTCTAGAAAAACGAGAATTCAATATTTTCTCAACCACATACTCCAGATTGCCCTCAACCAAAACAGGGTCAGGAGGCACAGTAGTAGGAACCACTGGCTCAACAAACCTCTTCAACAAGGACTTGTGGAACACGTTATGGATCTTAAATGTCCCTGGAAGAAGCAAACGAAAAGAAACAGGGTTAAGAATCTCCATGATCTTATAAGGTCCAATGAACCTAGGCTTAAATTTAGGAGATGCCACTCTCATAGGAATATTTCTTGAGGACAACCAGACCAAGTCCCCCACTTTAAACCGAGGACCATCAGTCCTATGCCGGTTAGCAAACCGCTGGGCCCTCTCCTGAGAGAGGGACAACCTCTCCACTACCTGGTCCCAAATCTGCTGCATACGCTCCACAACAGAGTCAACACCCGGGCAGACAGAAGCCTCCGTCTGTCCAGAAGAAAATCGAGGGTGAAACCCAGAATTACAGAAAAATGGAGACATCAAAGTGGCAGAGAAAGCCCTATTGTTAAGAGCAAACTCAGCCAAAGGCAAAAAAGAGACCCAGTCATCCTGATCAGCAGACACAAAGCATCTTAGATAAGTCTCCAATGTCTGGTTTGTTCTCTCAGTTTGACCATTGGTCTGAGGATGAAACGCCGAGGAGAAAGAAATTGAACACCAATTTTAGAACAAAAGGTCCTCCAAAATCTGGAAACAAACTGGACTCCTCTGTCAGACACAATGTTCTCAGGAATGTCGTGTAAACGAACCACGTGCTGAAGGAACAAAGGCACCCAATTCAGAGGAGGAAGGCAACTTAGGTAATGGCACAAGATGTATCATCTTGGAAAACCTATCGCAAATCACCCAGATGACGGTCATTCTCTGAGAAACAGGGAGGTCGGAAATGAAATCCATAGAGATATGGGTCCATGGTCTCTTGGGCACCAGTAATGGCATCAACAAACCACTAGAACGAGAGCAAGGCTTGGAGCGAGAGCAAGTCCCGCAGGACTGCACAAACTCCCTGACATCACGAGACAAGGTAGGCCACCAAAAGGACCGACCAACCAAGTCCCTGGTACCAAAAATTCGGGATGACCGGCCAACGCGGAACAATGAATCTCAGACATTACACTCTTTTTCCACTGGTCCGAGACAAACAATTTCCCAACAGGGCAGCGCTCGGGCTTATCTTCCTGGCACCCCTCCAGAGCCAGACTCAAATTGGGCGAGATGGCGGAAAGAACTACACCCTCTTTCAAAATAACAGAAGGATCAGATAACTCAGGAGAGTCCGCCAGGAAACTCCTCGAGAGGGCATCCGCCTTAACATTTTTAGTGCCAGGAAGAAATGAAACCACAAAATTAAAACGTGTGAAAAACAAGGCCCACCTGGCCTGTCTAGGATTAAGTCGCTTGGCAGATTCCAGATAAACTAGATTCTTATGGTCAGTAAGGACCACCACCTGATGTTTGGCTCCCTCCAGCCAATGTCTCCACTCTTCAAAAGCCCACTTCATGGCTAATAACTCCCGATTACCCACGTCATAATTACGTTTAGTGGGAGAAAATTTTCGAGAGAAAAAGGCACAAGGGTTACTTTTAGAGGTCTCTGGATCTCTTTGGGACAAAACGGCACCTGCCCCAATTTCAGAGGCATCAACCTCCACCTGAAATGGTAGAGAAACATCAGGCTGCCGTAGAACAGGAGCAGAAGTGAATCTCTGCTTAAGTTCCTGAAATGCAGAGACTGCCTCAGGAGGCCAATTTACCACATCAGAACCCTTCTTGGTCAAATCAGTTAATGGTTTAACAATAACAGAGAAATTACCAATAAATTTACGATAAAAATTGGCAAAACCCAAGAATCTTTGAAGAGCCTTTAAAGAAGTAGGTTGGACCCAATCACAGATAGCCTGAACTTTGACCGGGTCCATTTCAATAACAGATGGGGACAAAATGAAACCCAGAAATGAGATCCTCTGAACGCCAAAAAGACACTTTGATCCCTTCACATACAGAGCATTTTCTCTCAAAATCTGGAACACAGTCCGAACATGTTTTACATGAGAGTCCCAGTCATTGGAAAAAATCAAGATATCATCCAAATAAACAATCAGAAATTTATCCACAAAATCCCTGAAAATGTCATTCATGAAGGACTGGAAGACAGAAGGAGCATTAGTGAGCCCAAAGGGCATCACAAGGTACTCAAAATGCCCTTCAGGGGTATTAAATGCCGTCTTCCATTCATCCCCGTGCTTAATGCGAATAAGGTTATATGCCCCCCTGAGGTCAAGCTTGGTAAACCAAGTAGCGTTTTTCACCCTGGAAAACAGATCAGAGATCAAGGGTAACGGATATTGATATTTCACAGTAATATTGTTCAAGAGACGATAATCAATACACGGCCTTAATGAACCATCCTTTTTGGCCACAAAGAAAAAACCGGCACCTAAGGGTGAAGAGGATGGTCTGATATGACCCTTCTCCAATGACTCCTTGATATAAGACCGCATAGCGTCATGTTCAGGTACAGACAAGTTAAAAAGGCGACCTTTAGGGAATTTACTACCAGGCACTAATTCAATAGCGCAGTCATAGCTCCTATGGGGAGGTAAGGATGCAGATTTACTTTCGCTAAACACATCAGAAAAATCAATCAAAAAGTCAGGAACATCCTGAGCCTGGGGGGAAGCAGAAAAAACAGGAGTGTTGGTATTAACACATTGACAGCCCCAACTGGTAACAGACACAGATTTCCAATCCAAAACAGGATTATGAGACTGTAACCAAGGGAAACCCAGTACGATAATGTCATGCAGATTATACAAAACCAAAAATTTGCAACTCTCCTGATAATCAGGTTCTACCCTCATTATCACCTGAGTAGAGAACTGAGGTTTATTCTCAGCCAAAGGGGTAGAATCGATCCCCAGTAGGGGAATAGACTTCCGTAGGGTATAAAGGGAAACCCACAACGTTTAGCAAAATCAAAATCCATCAGGTTAATAGCTGCTCCAGAATCAACAAAAGCCTGAGCAGAAAATGAGGACAGAGAGCATATCAGGGTAACAGTTAACAAAAACTTAGTCTGAACACTACCCAAGACAACTGAGCGAGCAAAACGTCTTCCCCGCTTAGGGCAGACAGAAATAGCATGAGAGGCATCACCACAGTAGAAACATAACCCATTGCGCTTTCGAAATTCATGACGCTGTGCCCCAGAAACCACTCTATCACACTGCATGGATTCAGAAGCAGGTTCACAAGGCAACATTATTCCACGCATACCTTTCCGCTCACGCAAACGTCTGTCAATTTGAATCGCTAATGACATAGAATCATTGAGACCAGAGGGAACAGGGAATCCCACCATAACATCCTTTACATTATCTGACAGTCCCTTCCGAAAAAGAGCTGCCAAAGCGTCGTCATTCCATTTGGTCAGGACTGCCCACCTACGGAATCTCTGACAGTATAACTCAGCGTCCTCAAGCCCCTGACTTAATGCCAACAAAGTTTTTTCAGCTTGATCAGTGACATTAGGCTCATCGTACAATAACCCCAAAGCCTGAAAAAACGCATCAACATCACTCAAAACAGGATCCCCAGGTGTCAGGGAAAAAGCCCAATCCTGAGGGTCGCCGCGCAGGAGAGAGATGACAATTTGAACCTGCTGCGCTGCGTTCCCTGAGGACTTAGATTTTAAGGCAAAAAACAATTTACAGTTATTTTTGAAATTCAGAAACTTAGCTCGATCCCCTAAAAACAAATCTGGCATGGGAATCCTAGGTTCCACAACAGGCAACCTAGCAAGATAGGTAGCAATACTCCGAACTTCAGTGGCAAGCTGATCCACACGGCCAGACAACTGTGCAAACTCCATTGAGAGAAAAAAAAATCCTCCTCAGCACCCAGAGATACAGAGGGAAAAAAAAAAAATGCAACAAACAGAAAAAAAAAAAATCTCTGACAACTCTGACAACTTTTTTCTTTCACAATATTTTTCCCTTCTGTGAGTACCATATAATTTTCAGTTTAGGCCGGTGATACTGTTATGATTTGGTAGCTGAGGAGAGCAGGAAAAAAAGACATACACCAGAGCAGTTGGAAACTATGAGATTGCAGTACCCTGACTAACCACCACAACTAGAGGCAGCCGTGGAGCGTTCCTACGTTGGTCCTAGACGCCTCGTCACAGCCTGAGAAACTAACTACACCTAAAGATAGAAAGAGGAAAGCTATCTGCCCCGGAGCAGATCCCCAAAGAACATAGAAAGCCCCCAAACATGTAATGGCGGTTAGACAAGAAGAAATACTGACACAGACAGAAAATAGTATGAGCAAACTTTGGGGCCCAAACTTACTAAATAGAAAAGGATAGGAAGGGCACTTACTGCAATCCCAAAAAACCCTGAAAAGAACCAACTCTACTAATTTCAAAAACACCTGAGATCACACGACCTCTACCACCTAAATTAGTTCTCTGGTGTAACAAAAGACAAAACAGCAGCCACTGAGAAAACTGGAAAAAGCAAATGTACAAACATCAGTGGCTGAACTGAACTGAGAGGCAAAAGCCCCCACAGAAGTGCAGGACAAAATGCAAAAATCAAGCACAAAAACAAAAAGAAGAAAATGTCTTATCTGTTAGCAGGAGATTCAGACACAACACAGCAGGCTTCCAAGGAAACAGGAACCAAGGATTGAGACCAGAACAATTGATCACCGGCAACCCTGATGGGAAGGTGACTCCCTTATATAAGACCAGTCAGTAACACCTGATTCCCAATCCTCACAATCTTCACTGGACAGTCCAGTACCGTTTGTAACCACCAGAGGGAGCTTCTGCTCAGAACTCATTTCCAGCCTATTCACAACAGGACAATATTCAGGCTGAGCTGGGTGACAGACAACAGTGTCCTGAAGTCCCTGGGCGTGTTCCCTGATGTTATTTTCCTCCTCCAGCTCACGTTCCTTCATGGTAACAGGCATTGTATTTTATGCATTACTCACCACTGGTGGGGGCTTAGTCTGCATGTTGAGATCGCTCTGTTCCTTCTCAGCTAACACAGTGTGAGCCGGTCCTTGGCCTTGGGTAATGACACTGGCCCAGTGGCACACCAACCCTGCTCCTAGGTTGCTTGCCAGCAACACATTTTCTGGTAAGTGTAGCACTACTCCTACACCCAGCAATCCATAATTGTGAAGTCAATCTAAATGTAGTCGGGCCAGAGATGTTCAGAGATTCTCCTCTGAATTTTCAGTTTAGGCCGGTGATACTGTTATGATTTGGTAGCTGAGGAGAGCAGGCAAAAAAAGACATACACCAGAGCAGTTGGAAACTATGAGATTGCAGTACCCTGACTAACCACCACAACTAGAGGCAGCCGTGGAGCGTTCCTACGTTGGTCCTAGACGCCTCGTCAAAGCCTGAGAAACTAACTACACCTAAAGATAGAAAGAGGAAAGCTATCTGCCCCGGAGCAGATCCCCAAAGAACATAGAAAGCCCCCAAACATGTAATGGCGGTTAGACAAGAAGAAATACTGACACAGACAGAAAATAATATGAGCAAACGTTGGGGCCCAAACTTACTAAATAGAAAAGGATAGGAAGGGCACTTACTGCAATCCCAAAAAACCCTGAAAAGAACCAACTCTACTAATTTCAAAAACACCTGAGATCACACGACCTCTACCACCTAAATTAGTTCTCTGGTGTAACAAAAGACAAAACAGCAGCCACTGAGAAAACTGGAAAAAGCAAATGTACAAACATCAGTGGCTGAACTGAACTGAGAGGCAAAAGCCCCCACAGAAGTGCAGGACAAAATGCAAAAATCAAGCACAAAAACAAAAAGAAGAAAATGTCTTATCTGTTAGCAGGAGATTCAGACACAACACAGCAGGCTTCCAAGGAAACAGGAACCAAGGATTGAGACCAGAACAATTGATCACCGGCAACCCTGATGGGAAGGTGACTCCCTTATATAAGACCAGTCAGTAACACCTGATTCCCAATCCTCACAATCTTCACTGGACAGTCCAGTACCGTTTGTAACCACCAGAGGGAGCTTCTGCTCAGAACTCATTTCCAGCCTATTCACAACAGGACAATATTCAGGCTGAGCTGGGTGACAGACAACAGTGTCCTGAAGTCCCTGGGCGTGTTCCCTGATGTATTTTCCTCCTCCAGCTCACGTTCCTTCATGGTAACAGGCATTGTATTTTATGCATTACTCACCACTGGTGGGGGCTTAGTCTGCATGTTGAGATCGCTCTGTTCCTTCTCAGCTAACACAGTGTGAGCCGGTCCTTGGCCTTGGGTAATGACACTGGCCCAGTGGCACACCAACCCTGCTCCTAGGTTGCTTGCCAGCAACACATTTTCTGGTAAGTGTAGCACTACTCCTACACCCAGCAATCCATAATTGTGAAGTCAATCTAAATGTAGTCGGGCCAGAGATGTTCAGAGATTCTCCTCTGAATTTTCAGTTTAGGCCGGTGATACTGTTATGATTTGGTAGCTGAGGAGAGCAGGCAAAAAAAGACATACACCAGAGCAGTTGGAAACTATGAGATTGCAGTACCCTGACTAACCACCACAACTAGAGGCAGCCGTGGAGCGTTCCTACGTTGGTCCTAGACGCCTCGTCACAGCCTGAGAAACTAACTACACCTAAAGATAGAAAGAGGAAAGCTATCTGCCCCGGAGCAGATCCCCAAAGAACATAGAAAGCCCCCAAACATGTAATGGCGGTTAGACAAGAAGAAATACTGACACAGACAGAAAATAGTATGAGCAAACGTTGGGGCCCAAACTTACTAAATAGAAAAGGATAGGAAGGGCACTTACTGCAATCCCAAAAAACCCTGAAAAGAACCAACTCTACTAATTTCAAAAACACCTGAGATCACACGACCTCTACCACCTAAATTAGTTCTCTGGTGTAACAAAAGACAAAACAGCAGCCACTGAGAAAACTGGAAAAAGCAAATGTACAAACATCAGTGGCTGAACTGAACTGAGAGGCAAAAGCCCCCACAGAAGTGCAGGACAAAATGCAAAAATCAAGCACAAAAACAAAAAGAAGAAAATGTCTTATCTGTTAGCAGGAGATTCAGACACAACACAGCAGGCTTCCAAGGAAACAGGAACCAAGGATTGAGACCAGAACAATTGATCACCGGCAACCCTGATGGGAAGGTGACTCCCTTATATAAGACCAGTCAGTAACACCTGATTCCCAATCCTCACAATCTTCACTGGACAGTCCAGTACCGTTTGTAACCACCAGAGGGAGCTTCTGCTCAGAACTCATTTCCAGCCTATTCACAACAGGACAATATTCAGGCTGAGCTGGGTGACAGACAACAGTGTCCTGAAGTCCCTGGGCGTGTTCCCTGATGTTATTTTCCTCCTCCAGCTCACGTTCCTTCATGGTAACAGGCATTGTATTTTATGCATTACTCACCACTGGTGGGGGCTTAGTCTGCATGTTGAGATCGCTCTGTTCCTTCTCAGCTAACACAGTGTGAGCCGGTCCTTGGCCTTGGGTAATGACACTGGCCCAGTGGCACACCAACCCTGCTCCTAGGTTGCTTGCCAGCAACACATTTTCTGGTAAGTGTAGCACTACTCCTACACCCAGCAATCCATAATTGTGAAGTCAATCTAAATGTAGTCGGGCCAGAGATGTTCAGAGATTCTCCTCCGGCTATGCTGACTAAACATGCGGCTGGCAGGAAAATATTATTAGTCCACGGTTTTAAACTCTTTGATCAATGACGAAGAGGCTCCGGAGCACCAGAAACCCGCAGCCTCCATGCCTTGTTACAGCCGTGGAGGGCAGCTCTGCCGCCGCTCCTCAGGACTCCTGTGCTGGCGGTGTGGGGTCGCGCTGGGTGTCCCCGGGCTTGCGTGCCTCCCGAGGCGTCCGCGGTCCACGCCGTGTGCCTCCTTAGGCTGCGGGTGCTCGCTTGCTGGATTCCTTTATCCAGTTTCCGGGTGTCCTGACCCAGAAGTGCCCTCCTCCTCTGTGTCTGGCGTCAGTATTTCTGTCACATCGGCGCCTGGTGATTCACTCTTGTACATGCTCTGTACTGGTGTGTCTCAGGTCTCCGCACTCTCCACAGGGTGCATGCTTTGTCAGCCCTGATCTCCTGTACATTACCAGGTGCTCGCTCTGCTCTGGTCCCCTGTGCATTACCCAGTGCAAACTCCGCTCTGCTCTGATCTCCTGTACATTACTTGGTCGCATTCTGCTCTGCCCTGGTCTCCTGTATATTACCCAGTATGCACTCCACTCTGTCCTGGTCCCCTGTACATTACCCGGTGTGCGCTCTTCTCAGCTCTGGTCCCCTGTGCATTTCCCAGTGCGCAATCTGTGCCGTCTTGGTCTCTCTGTCTCCTACGAGCCGGTCCCTGGTGCTAGCTATTGCGGTATACCTGGTCAGCTCGCCCGGACTCGGTCGGTACCACGATCCAGTGGGTCCACTCTAAGAACCGTGACAGCCCTGTACTCAGATTGGCTGCAGATACAGGCTCATGATCGCTGAGGTGTCCCATCTGGTCTAGGACACTTGCACCTTCACCACATATGAATCTTCCTCTTCCGGTCGGGGTAGTGTGATATTCTCTCCCCAAGCATTCCAGCCACATTGTAGCACAGTGTCCACCTGTTAGGGACGCGGATGATGTTGGTTAGAACGTTACCAGAAATCTCTGGCAAAGTGTCCATGCATTCACAGTTATGGCAGCTTAACACCCCTCGCCCAAATGCGGGCCGCAATTGGGGGCTTGGGAAACCTAACTCTATTTGTGAAGTCTGAAATCCCTGCAGTTCCTTCTCTTGCCAGTACATGAGTCTAACTGGCTTACCTATAAGCCCCTGTTCCTGACTCGCTGGGGCTGTCCTTTCACGTAGTCCGAGTTGATTGGCAGAACAATCATCAGAAAATCTTGCAGCATCTGGAGCTTGGACATAAATTGTTCTAGCATGAATATATCCAAGACATGTTCTGCTTCCTGAGCCCTCTACCTTTCTATCCACCGAGTGAATGCAGTATGTAATGTGTTGGCAAACTCCCGATGCGTGAGTGCACCGGGCTTGTCAGTCGCTCGAAACGTCCTCCGGTAGGTTTCAGGCGTGACGGCATACCTCTGTCGTAATGCCCTACGAATGGTATAGTAATATCTCTGATCCTCAGAAGACAAGTTATTAAAAGCTTCTCTTGTTTTTCCGATCAGGCAAATGCTCAAAAATCTGGGCCAGTTACCGACTGACACCTCATGCAGCAGGCAGAGTTTCTCAAATAACCGGAGATGATTATCAATATCCGAGGTGTCTTCATTGAACTGTGGTATGTCTCTGTACCTTAACCCCTTTGCAACCTGCGCCGTACTAGTACTGCGAAGGTCGCTTCCCTCCCTTTTCCGGGACATGTCAGCTGTCATAGCACTCATAGCAAGTGAGGTATTCTGCTACATACAGGTGATCTGATCATCGCCTGTATGTAGCAGAGCCAATTGGGTAAGGGCAGTTTCTAGTCTCCGATGGAGACTATTGAAGCATGCCAAAAGTAAAAAAAACAAATTTAAAAAAATTAAAAAAAATTAAAAAAAGTAAAAGTTTAAGTCACCCCTCTTTCTCCCCATTCAAAATAAAACAGTAAAAAAAAATCAATCATACACATATTTGGTATCAGTGTGTTCAGAATAGCCCGATTTATCAATAAAAAAAATTAACCTGATCTCTAAACGGCATAGCAATAAAAAAAAAAATTAAAAAATGCCAGAATTACGTTTTTTTTGGTCACTGAGACATTGCACTAAAATGCAACAACGGGCAATCAAAAGATCATATCTGCACCAAAATGGTATAAAAAAACATCAGATCGGCACGCAAAAACTCAGCTCTCACCCAACCCGAGATCAAGAAAATGGAGACGCTATGGGTCTCTGAAAATGGCGCAATTTTTTTTTTTTTTAACTTTGAATTTTTTTTTCACCACTTAAATAAAAAAGAACCTATACATCTTTGGTGTCTATGAACTTGTAATGACCTGGAGAATCATAATGGCAGGTCAGTTTTAGCATTTGGTGAACCTGGTTAAAAAAATACAAAAAAACGTTGTGGAATTGCACTTTTTTTGCAATTTCACCGCACTTGGAATTTTTTTCCGTTTTTGAGTACACGATATGGTAAAACTAAGGGTGTCTTTCAAAAGTACAACTTGTCCTGCAAAAAACAAACCCTCACATGGCCATATTGATGGAAAAGAAAAAAGTTATGGCTCTGGGAAAAGGGGAGCGAAAAACAGAAATGCAAAAATGAAAAAGGGCAAGGTCTCAAAGGGGTTAAAGATGCGGGCCCCTCTCTCTGGTTATCCACCATCATCTGCACTGGGGCTGGTGAGGGTTCTTGTTGTGAATGGGTTTGAGATGAGTTCTGAGCAGAGGCTCCCTCTGGTGGTTACAAGCGGTACTAGTGAGGATTGGGAATCAGGTGTTACTGATTGGTCTTATTTAAGGGAATCATTTTCCCATCAGGGTTGCCGGTGATCAATTGTTCTGGTCTGAATCCTTCTTTCCAGTTTCCCTTGTAGCCTGCTGTGTCGTGTCTGCATCTCCTGCTATCAGATAAGACAATTTCTTATTTTGTATTTTTGCATTTTGTCCTGCACTTCTGTGGGGGCCTTCTGGGTCCCCTCCGGGGGCTTTTGCCCTCTCAGTTTAGTCCAGCCACTGTGTTTTGTACTTTTGCTTTTTGCAGTTTTTTCAGTGGCTGCTGTTTTTGTTACACCAGAGAACTAATTTAGGTGGTAGAGGTCGTGTGATCTCAGGTATTTTTTGAAATTAGTAAAGTTGGTGCTTTTCAGGGTTTTCTGGGATTGCAGTAAGTACCCTTCCTGTCCTTTTCTATTTAGATAGTTTGGGCCCCAGCGTTTGCTCATACTATTTTCTTTCTGTGTCAGTATTTCCTCTTGTCTAACCGCCATTACATGTTTGGGGGCTTTCTATTATCTTTGGGGTTCTGCTCCGGGGCAGATAGCTTTCCTATTTCTATCTTTAGGTGTAGTTAGTTTCTCAGGCTGTGACGAGGCGTCTAGGACCAACGTAGGAACGCTCCACGGCCGCCTCTAGTTGTGGTGGTTAGTCAGGGTACTGCAATCTCATAGATTCCAACTGCTCTGGTGTATTTCCTTTTTTACCTGCACTCCTCAGCTACCGTAACATAACAGTATCACCGGCCATAAAAATTGTATGGTACTCACAGAAGGGAAAAAATATTTTGAAGGAAGAAAAGTTGTCAGAGATATTTTTCTGTTTGTTGCATTTTTTTTTTTCCTCTGTATCTCTGGGTGCTGGGGAGGATCTTTTCTCCCAATGGAGTTTGCACAGTTGTCTGGCCGTGTGGATCAGCTTGCCACTGAGGTTCAGAGTATTGCTGCATATCTTGCTAGGTTGCCTGTTGTGGAACCTAGGATTCCCATGCCAGATTTGTTTTCAGGGGATCGAGCTAAGTTTCAGAATTTCAAAAATAATTGTAAATTGTTTCTTGCCTTAAAATCTAAGTCCTCAGGAAACGCAGCGCAGCAGGTTCAAATTGTCATCTCTCTCCTGCGCGGCGATCCTCAGGATTGGGCTTTTTCCCTCACACCTGGGATCCTGTTTTGAGTGATGTTGATGCATTTTTTCAGGCTTTGGGGTTATTGTACGATGAGCCTAATGTCACTGATCAAGCTGAAAAAGCCTTGTTGGCATTAAATCAGGGCTTGATGACGCTGAGTTATACTGTCAGAGATTCCGTAGGTGGGCAGTCCTGACCAAATGGAATGACGACGCTTTGGCGGCCCTTTTCCGGAAGGGTCTGTCGGATAATGTAAAGGATGTTATGGTGGGATTCCCTGTCCCCTCTGGTCTCAATGATTCTATGTCATTAGCGATTCAAATTGACAGACGTTTGCGTGAGCGGAGAAGTATGCGTGGAGTGGTGTTGCCTTGTGAGCCAGCTGCTGAGCCCATGCAGTGTGATGGAGTGGTGTCTGGGGCACAGCGTCATGAGTTTCGAAAGCGCAATGGGTTATGTTTCTACTGTGGTGATGCCTCTCATGCTATTTCAGTCTGCCCTAAGCGGGGAAGACGTTTTGCACGCTCAGTTGTCTTGGGTAGTGTTCAGACTAAGTTTTTATTAACTGTCACTCTGATATGCTCTCTGTCCTCATTTTCTGCTCAGGCTTTCGTTGATTCTGGAGCAGCTATTAACCTGATGGATTATGATTTTGCTAAACGTTGTGGATTTCCCTTGATACCCCTACAGAAGTCTATTCCCCTACTGGGGATCGATTCTACCCCTTTGGCTGAGAATAAACCCCAGTTTTCTACTCAGGTGATAATGAAGGTTGAACCTGATCACCAGGAGTGCTGCAAATTTTTGGTTCTATATAATCTGCATGACATTATCGTGCTGGGTTTCCCTTGGTTACAGTCTCATAATCCTGTTTTGGATTGGAAATCTGTGTCTGTAACCAGTTGGGGCTGCCAATGTGTTAATACCAACACTCCTGTTTTTTCTGCCTCCCCCCAGGCTGAGGATGTTCCTGACTTTTTGTTTGATTTTTCTGATGTGTTTAGCGAAAGTAAATCTGCATCCTTACCTCCCCATAGGAGCTATGACTGCGCTATTGAATTAGTGCCAGGTAGTAAATTCCCTAAGGGTCGCCTTTTTAACTTGTCTGTACCTGAACATGACGCTATGCGGTCTTATATCAAGGAATCATTGGACAAGGGTCATATCAGACCATCCTCTTCACCCTTAGGTGCCGGTTTTTTCTTTGTGGCCAAAAAAGATGGTTCATTAAGGCCGTGTATTGATTATCGTCTCTTGAACAATATTACTGTGAAATATCAATACCCGTTACCCTTGATTTCTGACCTGTTTTCCAGGGTGAAAAACGCTACTTGGTTTACCAAGCTTGACCTCAGGGGGCGTATAACCTTATTCGCATTAAGCACGGGGATGAATGGAAGACGGCATTTAACACCCCTGAAGGGCATTTTGAGTACCTTGTGATGCCCTTTGGGCTCACTAATGCTCCTTCCGTCTTCCAGTCCTTCATGAATGACATTTTTAGGGATTTTGTGGACAAGTTTCTGATTGTTTATTTGGATGATATCTTGATTTTTTCTAATGACTGGGACTCTCATGTGAAACATGTTCGAACTGTATTCCAGATTTTGAGAGAGAATGCTCTGTATGTGAAGGGATCAAAGTGTCTTTTTGGCGTACAGAAGATCTCATTTCTGGGATTCATTTTGTCCCCATCTGTTATTGAAATGGACCCGGTCAAGGTTCAGGCCATCTGTGATTGGGTCCAACCTACTTCATTAAAGGCTCTTCAGAGATTTTTGGGTTTTGCCAATTTTTATCGTAAATTTATTGGTAATTTCTCTGTTATTGTTAAACCATTAACTGATTTGACCAGAAAGGGTTCTGATGTGGTGAATTGGCCTCCTGAGGCAGTCTCTGCGTTTCAGGAACTTAAGCAGAGATTCACTTCTGCTCCTGTTCTACGGCAGCCTGATGTTTCTCTGCCATTTCAGGTGGAGGTTGATGCCTCTGAAATTGGGGCAGGTGCCGTTTTGTCCCAAAAAGATCCAGAGACCTCTAAAAGTAACCCTTGTGCCTTTTTCTCTCGAAAATTTTCTCCTACTGAACGTAATTATGACGTGGGTAATCGGGAGTTATTGGCCATGAAGTGGGCTTTTGAAGAGTGGAGACATTGGCTGGAGGGAGCCAAACATCAGGTGGTGGTCCTTACGGACCATAAGAATCTGGTCTATCTGGAATCTGCCAAGCGACTCAATCCTAGACAGGCCAGGTGGGCCTTGTTTTTCACACGTTTTAATTTTGTGGTTTCCTTTCTTCCTGGCACTAAGAATGTTAAGGCGGATGCCCTCTCGAGGAGTTTCCTTGCGGACTCTCCTGAGCTATCTGATCCCTCTGTTATTTTGAAGGAGGGTGTAGTTTTTTTCCGCCATCTCGCCTAATTTGAGACTTGCTCTGGAGGGGTGTCAGGAGGATAGGCCCGAGCGCTGCCCTGTTGGAAAATTGTTTGTCCCGGACCAATGGAAAAAGAGTGTGATGTCTGAGATTCATTGTTTCCGCATTGGCTGGGCATCCCGGAATTTTTGGTACCAGAGACTTGGTTAGTCGGTCCTTTTGGTGGCCTACCTTGTCTCGCGATGTCAGGGAATTTGTGCAGTCCTGCGGGACTTGCTCTCGCTCCAAGCCTTGCTCTCGCTCTAGTGGTTTGTTGATGCCATTGCCTGTGCCCAAGAGACCATGGACCCATATCTCTATGGATTTCATTTCCGATCTTCCTGTTTCTCAGAGAATGACCACCATCTGGGTAATTTGTGATAGGTTTTCCAAAATGATACATCTTGTGCCATTACCTAAGTTGCCTTCCTCCTCTGAATTGGTGCCGTTGTTCCTTCAGCACGTGGTTCGTTTACACGGCATTCCTGAGAACATTGTGTCTGACAGAGGATCCAGTTTGTTTCCAGATTTTGGAGGACTTTTTTGTTCTAAACTGGGTGTTCAATTGTCTTTCTCCTCGGCATTTCATCCTCAGACCAATGGTCAAACTGAGAGAACAAACCAGACATTGGAGACTTATCTAAGATGCTTTGTGTCTGCTGATCAGGATGACTGGGTCTCTTTTTTGCCTTTGGCTGAGTTTGCTCTTAATAATAGGGCTAGCTCTGCCACTTTGATGTCTCCGTTTTTCTGTAATTCTGGGTTTCACCCTCGATTTTCTTCAGGACAGACGGAGGCTTCTGTCTGTCCAGGTGTTGACTCTGTTGTTGAGCGTATGCAGCAGATTTGGGACCAGGTAGTGGAGAGGTTGTCCCTCTCTCAGGAGAAGGCCCAGCGGTTTGCTAACCGGCATAGGACTGATGGTCCTCGGTTTAAAGTGGGGGACTTGGTCTGGTTGTCCTCAAAGAATATTCCTATGAGAGTAGCATCTCCTAAATTTAAGCCTAGGTTCATTGGACCTTATAAGATCATGGAGATTATTAATCCTGTTTCTTTCGTTTGCTTCTTCCAGGGACATTTAAGATCCATAACGTGTTCCACAAGTCCTTGTTGAAGAGGTTTGTTGAGCCAGTGGTTCCTGCTGCTGTGCCTCCTGACCCTGTTTTGGTTGAGGGCAATCTGGAGTATGTGGTTGAGAAAATATTGGATTCTCGTTTTTCTAGACGAAGACTCCAGTATTTGGTTAAATGGAGAGGTTATGGTCAGGAAGATAATTCTTGGGTGTTTGCTTCGGACATCCATGCTAGGAGACTTATCCGTGCGTATCATAGAACTCATCCTGACCGACCTGGTTGCTCAAATGAGGGTTCGGTGACCCCTCCTCAAGGGGGGGGTACTGTTGTGAATGGGTTTGAGATGAGTTCTGAGCAGAGGCTCCCTCTGGTGTTACAAGCGGTACTAGTGAGGATTGGGAATCAGGTTTACTGATTGGTCTTATTTAAGGGAATCATTTTCCCATCAGGTTGCCGTGATCAATTGTTCTGGTCTGAATCCTTCTTTCCAGTTTCCCTTGTAGCCTGCTGTGTCGTGTCTGCATCTCCTGCTATCAATAAGACAATTTCTTATTTTGTATTTTTGCATTTTGTCCTGCACTTCTGTGGGGGCCTTCTGGGTCCCCTCCGGGGCTTTTGCCCTCTCAGTTTAGTCCAGCCACTGTGTTTTGTACTTTTGCTTTTTGCAGTTTTTTCAGTGCTGCTGTTTTTGTTACACCAGAGAACTAATTTAGGTGGTAGAGGTCGGTGATCTCAGG